>PIJE02000086.1:0-35000 GCA_002895965.2 Coryphaenoides rupestris | reverse complement strand
AGGGTTAGGGTTAGGATTAGGTTGAGGAAGATCCTTGAAAGTCGATCGCACTTCCCTGCTCGTCGGCAAATGACGCTAGAGGTGTACCCAACTCGTACCAACCGTCCACATGAGACGAGTTGGGAGTGAGATTGCACGGCCCGGGTACGAGGCAGGGCTGAGCAATATACTGTATATATATCCTTGATAGCCATACACACCTCACGGTTATTATCACGTTTCTTATGGTACGTTTTTGTAATAGCATTGTTGTTTTTGTTCCTAGTATTGTCATGTGGGTTTTATAGTATTTTTAACGTGTGAAAGATAATGACGTTGCTTTAGTCTACTTTTAGCAAACAAATGTTGAGCCACCAAAAAAAACTAACCATTGGAACTTTATTTAACCATTAATTTTTTTATTTTTTGTATTTATTTATATTCATGTTTGCTCTTTTCATATTTTGAATGTCACTAGCCAGCAGTATTATTCAGTGTTAACCATCATAATATATGACATTAGAGGTCACTGTTTAGCACTTTATGACAACAACATCATATCTTTGGATTCCTCAACGTCATGCATTCGTGTTCATACAAGTTTGAGTCATTTAAGGAACTATTTGTCTTAAAGGTCCTGTATGTAAAAATAATGAATTTGTTCAGGGACTACATGTAGGATTTTACAACTCTCTCTGCTGCATAGAACAGCTTTTGGTCTGATTTCTCTTATATTTGAGTCGTGTTGGATTTCCCGGGAAAAAGGAACAAAGTGACATGTAAGTGTGGATAATTCAATATTTTTTCATATATTTATGATTAGAACTAACATTAGTTTCTGATTGTTATTGTCTCAAACCACGGAGCTCAGAATGCACTGATTCTTACATATAGTACCTTTAAACTAACAAAAATAAACACTGAACTAGCACAATGGCTTTTGTTCATGTGTTATAGACGTGAACAATTACTCTTTAATTTTGTTACTGTTAGTAAAAGTACATCCTAGAAGTTTTTCTTCTTAATAATGATTATCCATATGAACTAGTTCCATGTTTCTCTGATACAAGTTGGCCATCTCTGATCACATGTCTCTCCCTCCAGATGAGACTATAGTCCAACAAATAATATTCAACTATTAAAAAAAGGTTACACAATGGTCAGACATTGTGTAGGTTTGGGGTGGGGGGGGGGGGGTTAATGGGCTGTCCACTTATATATGCTCTTCTCTCTCTCTCTCTCTCTCTCTCTCTCTCTCTCTCCTCTCTCTCTCTCTCTCTCTCTCTCGTCTGCCTCTGACTATTCTCGACTTCCGTGAAATTTTTTCCTTTTCTAATTTCCCATTCTAATCATCAACATCATCACCACCACCATCATCATCCTCATCATCCTCATCATCAGCCAGGCTGGGACTGCAGGAGTTCAGGATGGCCGTGGCTCATCCCAATTTTTGCCCATCATTTCTTTTCTCTCTTTTTTTCTTCCAATCTCCTGTCTCTTATTTTTTTCCTCTCTGTGTCTCTTATTCCCTTTCAAACGCTCACTCCACTCTTCCAGTTTGCCTCGGTCTGTCGCTCTCCTCTTCTTCTGCTATTTTCTTTCTTTTTTAGTTTAGGAGCGCTTGTTTCGCTCAATGTTCCCCAGGTAATAGCAGAATAGAGCAAGTCCTTTCGTTGGGAGGGGGGAGGGGGGCTAGAAAAGAGGACAATTTGTTCTCCTTGCGTAAGCCGGATCAGTTTTTGCGATCGCGGGTCCTTCAGTTCACAAACACACGTACGTAAGATACTTTACCGTACAATGTTAGCTGTTAGTACATGCAAACACGGGCGCATACACACACAAGCACACACACACACACACACACACACATCTGATGATGACGCGGTGATGATGATGATGATTAAATGAGGCCAACTTTCTCCCCTTCATCTCACGGATCCTCATTCTAAAGCGCTAATGAAAAACACGGGCAATTACCCACAAGTCTTTGCCCCTCAGCTTTGGCACTAGTAATCTTAGCGCAGATATGAAGTCAGCTTGCCCCCCTCTCATTCCTCCTTACCTCTCCCCTCTCTCCTCTCCTTTATCCATCCATCTATCTCGGCCTCGCTCTCCCTCTCCGTCCGTTAAAGACTGGAGCTGGACGGCGTCCAATGACAACGCGGGCTTCGGCGCGGGGACGGTTGTAATGGTTTTATAGAATGGGATTGGGATTGGAGATATCATATGTCATTACTGACGCAGGCCAATTGGGAGGACAGACAAAGGCTACACTGAGGGTAATGAACAATGGATTAAAGGGGTGTAACAGAGTGCAGGGGGGTGGGGGGATTGGGGTGGTGGGGTGCGGGGTTGTCTGGAACACTGAGGTAGTGACTAGTAGCGCTCTGTACCCAGAGTCTTAGCTCAGCCCGTTTGTTCACACAGTTTGTGTCACGGTGTGTGTGTGTGTGTGTGTGTGTGTACGTATAATTGTGTGTGCGTGGGTTGCATGTGGCTGAGTTTCTGCAAATATTGACGTGTAATGTGTATATAGATGCACATGAGAGATGCATTTACATTGACATTGGACTGCCTCATCATTACCGTGCGGGATTGATATATGAGTATAATTTTGTCTTATTTTGTCTTGGCCAAATTAGTGAGGACACAGTATGTCCAAGCTGACCCTTCAAAATCTAGCCAATTTCTTCCTCCCTCACACACACATGCACACACACACACACACACACACACACACACACACACACACACACGCACACACACACTAAGCTGGAGCCCTGGGGAAAGCTCCATGACTTCCCCCTGCTCTGTCCTGTCTTCTCTCCATCCATCTCTCCCCTGCTCCTCTGTCCATCCATCTCTCCTGTAACCTGCAGGCCTTTTAAACATTAGGAGCAGGTGTAATGCTTTCAGCTATGTTTTTTGTGTGTGTGCGTGTGTGTGTGTTGTGTGCGTGTGCACGTGTGTGCGTGTGTGGGCACATCAATGTGGACATTTGTGTGTGTGTGTGTGTGTGTGGCTGTGTGTGTGTCCAATTATTGCATACATCTTTTAAACAGACATAAATTCTCCCATACATTTTTAACCAAAAATCTTAATTTAAAACATTATCTTAATTCATTATACATAAAAGAAAAACCCCGACCAAGGGGGTGTCAAGAGCATCATTTGGGACAGAGAAGCCTATAAGGTGTTGCAATGCATTCCCGGTGAGGGCTTGTGAATGCGCAGCTCCCCACACCAGGGCTCTGGATGCCTGCACCGCGTCATGCCGCGCTGGGCTGTGTCTGGTGACAGTCTTCCAGGCTTTCTGCAGCCGCTGACAGCTACGTGTCAAACAGGATGGCACTTTAATTAATTTTGTTTGTCCTGTTCACTGATAGTCATGGGCTGCCTGAGAGCGCGTGTTTCTGCTGCTGCTGCTGCTGCTGCTGCTGCTGCTGCTGCTGCTGGGGGAGATGAACAGATACACTCATGGCTTGGTCCTTCTGTGCATATCATTTCCATGCATAAGGAACGACATTTTTGGAATGGAAAATGCTTATTTTCAACATCTTTAACCACCGATAACCATAGATGTTCAAACTTGAAACCATGAAATTGGAATAAAGATGGTATAAATAAAATAAATAAATATAAAATACACATTTATTTATATCAATATTTCTCTGAAGACTCCAGAAAAAAAACGGATTGGAAAAAAAACAAATAAGACAAATGTGTTGAGTTGTGTTGACAGCAGTATTTGGTTGCTATTTAATCATTTTATGTAAATGTGTAATCACATTTCCATTCTGCCACAAGGTAACCAGCATAAGCATGTAATAACGTTAGCATTCTTATATCAGGTTAGACCGATACTACACACTCCAAAAATCAGGATGTCCAAGACAGTATGTTGCAGAGGTAATGTTAAAATGCAATGTATCAAATGTAAGAAAAGTATTTTATACTGAGTTTGAATATACTGGAGCGCTGGAGCGCTACGCCTGACGGTAGAAAAGTGATCAGTCATCATCATGGCCTGCGTGAGCGTGTTGCTGTATTCATGTATGTATTCTGTAGTCAACAACATTTCTGTGGTTTATTTTTGGTGCCCAACATCTTAAAGCAGCTGTAGGTAGCAGAGGTAGCAGAAGTGTGGAAGAAAACAAACACACAACCCAACACAAGCCCCTCCCTCTCTGCTCCCTCCCTCCCCTCACGTTTCTCCACCATCAAGATGTGTTTGCGTTTCACACACCTGTGATTGACAGCCAAAATTGATTCCTCGAGCCAATCATGGCATCTGATTGGTTAGAAATGAGGCGGGAGCGGTCTAAAATCTAATTGGGCTCTTCCAGAGGCACAATCAACTAAAAACTGATGTTGCCACAGCGTGTTTCACTGACTAAGACATTTCTAAGACATTACACTCAAGCTCTTAAAAGTGCAGCATGTAGAATTTAGTGGCATGTAGAAGAAGGGACGAGGCAGAAATGGAATACATGTTCATATAACATTCATAAGTAGTTATAAGTAGCGTATAATCTATATAAAACTATGTATATATATGAATCATGTATTCTTTACCTTAGCATGATCCCTATATATCTACATAGGGAGTGGGTCCACTCATAACATTTTACCACAATGTGGAACAATTAAGAATCATAATCACTGTCTTACTTGTAAGCTATGACCAGGCGAAATAAAAAAGGACCAATTTATACAGATATCAAGGAACCTCATCACTTGACACGTGCATGGCACTGGCTGAGGTAGACGATGACATTATTTTGGAAGTACTGACTGGGGCAGCATACAGACCCACCACAGCTTCTCCTACGCCCATTGGAAAGGGAGGGGTGATGGTGGGGGGGGGGGGGGGGTGTTCAGTTAGTTGCAATCTGCAACCTCACCGCTAGATGCCACTAAATCCTACACACTGAACCTTTACATTTTACCTCCAGCACTTACCCTCTAAGATAACTTTGGATTTGTATCTTCGCCAGAGCTCTTGGCTAACATCAAGCGACACATCAATCTACCATGGCTGATCAGAGAGTGAATATATGTGACTTCTGTTGCAAAAGCGGTCTTCTCACAGTCATGAAGGAACCTTTTAATGTTCTCAGTATCAGCATCTCTTCCCTGATTGGTTTGGGGAATGCCTGTTAATCACAGGTGCATGAAATGAATGGCAGAGAGGAGGGAGATTTTTGGGCTGTTTATTTTGGAAATCTTGTGCTCTTCTGCTCTTCTCGGCTCTCCCTTTACAACTCTCAAATCGTGACGACAAATGTAATCCACTAATGCAAGCTGATAAAGCTCGCTTTTTGGCCAGAGCGACAGCTACATACGAGTGTCTGCGTCGTGGTGAAACACATGTTGAAATTGGCGAGATGAAACACAAGTCATCTAGCGATTTCTTTGGTGAAATGGTGAAAGTCTTTGTGGTGCACATGCTCCTCTATCTGCAGACAGTGTACTATAAGGACAACAATGCATAAACACTTTGGAAGATGGCAATCTGGTCTCAGTGATGACTTTCTTGAGCAATGAGGATGCATTTGGATTCGACCAATAAGGCAATATTCAGAACGTGTAACTCATGAATATTCATACTTTGCCCGAGACCGTCCTACGTTTGGATGTGGTGAGGCAAAGCATATAAACTGTATAATGATGATGATGATGTGCACATGAAAGAAGTGATTCTGTGTTTATTCCCGTTCCAGTGTGGCCGGACAGCATCGTCGGGGAAATCGCGTGTGTGGCCGGAAACGTTTGATCAGGAAGCCGTGATTTGTACATTTGTTTGTTACTTTGTTTACTGACAAACACACAAACAAACAAATGTGTGTTGTGCCCCCATCCATCCGTCCAATCAGTGGTTGAGAGTATGCAGTTGGAATAATAACAGGCCTGCCAGTTAATGACGATGATAGCGCAAACCATTACCGGTGAGGGAATAAACTGGAGGGGGCGGAAGGGGGAGTTTTCTCTGGCACAGTAAATGACAAATCATTGCATAATTTAGCCTCCTTGCTCCATTCCCCCTGCCGCTCTCCTTACTCCATCCATCTGTCCTTTCTATCTGTCCATTCATCCTTCCATCCACCTAACCCCCGGCCCCCTCATTCTTGCCTCAGATATTTTCATCCACTGACCCACAGACAATCTAAGCTCTCTGTCTCTGTCTCTGTCTCTCTCTCTCTTTGTCGCTCTCCCAGTTGTCTGACTGCGATTCGTCCTTTGCTTCCACTATCTCACTCCTCCACCGTTCCCTCCGCCTCTTCCTCTTTCTCTTTCTCTCTCTCTCTCTCTCTCTCTCTCTCCATTTGACCCCATCCTCATCCATCTACCACAGACACACACACTTACACACCACACACACACCACACACACACCACACACGCTCCTTTCTCTCTTTCCTGGCTAATTTAAAATTTGTCAGATGCGTGCGTCTTCTGGATGGCTGGCCTTTGATATTCTGTGAGGTCCATTGGCACAAACCAGCCTGCGGGCCCCAGCCTGCGTCCTGCTGACTGCTGCACAAGTGGCGGGCCCCAACCAATTTATCTTAGCCCCCTGCCACCCCGTGCTTACTCATTACAGGGACCCGCGGATCTTAAACATCACCCCAACACACACCCAAACACACACACACACACACACACACACACACACACACACACACACACACACACACACACACACACACACACACCACACACACACACACACGCATACAGGCACGCACACACATACCCAAACACACACACACATACACACACACGCGCATAGCAGGCACACACACACACACACACACACACACAAACACACACACACGCACATGCAGCACGCACACACACACACACACACACACACACACACACACACACACACACACACACACACACACACACACACGCACACACATACATACACACATACACTGCATGCATACACACACACAAATATTCTACTATTTACACACGTGACCATGAACAAATGCTCCGTGCAAAAACACATCAGCAGATTGTACCTCCAGACAGTTGAGAGGGGAGCAGGGGTGGGCGTGTGTGTGTACATCCAAGCACACACACACATGCACTCAACTTTTTCCATTGACTGTCCATTGCTCACACTCACAAGCCATTGCGGACAGTATTTACAAGGTCCTGACAGTGCAGTGCTTTGTATCACGGCGTGAACAGATCCGTGCTACAGTTCAGAACTCAGCAACGTCGTTGCGGTGGTTATAAATATGTGTACACAATAGGTGCATGAGTATATGTATGCTCCTATGAACATGTGTGTGTGTGTGTGTGTGTGTGTGTGAGTGTGTGTGTGCCACCAAAAGTGGACCATACAAAAAAACATAAAACAAATTATCAGACAAAGACAAATAAGACAAATTCCCTGCTGTTGGTATTGGTAATATCTCCAATACTTTAAATGACTTCAATATCACTTAAAAATAATAATTCAGAATATAATTTTTTGAAGGTTACTGTACAATGAACTGGGACCAAAAGAGGGATATTGCGAGTTTGCCATTTAACACCAATAAACTCCATAATGCAAAATGCATACAGTGTCCTGAGAGGTGAAGAATGGCATGATATGAATGTTTGGAGTGTGTGTATGTGTGTGTGTGTATCAATCAGTGTGTGTGCTGTGCCCCCCCCCCCCACCTCTCCCCATTACCTCAACCTCCCCCCATTTCTGAGACGAAACAGCGGTCAGTTGCCTCACCCTGACCTGAACAAGGACCTCTGGCCTTGCAGCGGTGAGTTGCAATATTCCACCATCTATATTTCAGACAACCAAACCACAACCTCCGTCCAACGCCCATCCCTGACTGTCTGTCTCCCATATATGCTACAAGAGCCTCAATTTGGGAAACGTTGGGGTCAGGTGGGTCAGGTTGGGGACCGGTTTGCCCGCTAGGAACAGTGGGATGTATGCATATTATTAACACACACACACACAAAAACACACGCATTGCACACACACACAACACACATACACACACAACACACACACACACACACACACACACACAACACACACACACACACACACACACACACAACACACACCACACACACACAGCAACTCATTGCACACACACAAATACACACACACCCACACACACACTAACTGTGTGTAAGTGAGTAAATGAGTCTCTGTCCTCTCCCAGCGCCCCGAGGCCCAGAGAGTTGTTAAATCCTCCGCACTTTTCCCCAAACCAGAATAATGAGCCACTGTCCAGAGTCTGAGGTTGCCTCTGTAATTACGGAGCCCATTAAGCACTTAAAAAGGCATTTTAGGAGCGTGCCAGCAATGCTCCTGCAGACGAGGGGCAATCTGGCCAGCAAAACAAACCTCTCACAAAACCCTTGTAGATATGGGTCATGCTGCATCATGTGTGTGTGTGTGTGTGTGTTTCTTTGTTTGTTTTGTGTATGTGCTGCGTGTGTTTTGGTGTGTGGTGTTGTGTTGTGTTGTTGTGGTGTGTGGTGTGTGTGTGTGAGCATTTGTTTGTGTGTGGCGTGTGTATGCCTGCGTGAGTGCATTGTATGCACGCAGGTGTGTGTGTGTGTGTGTGTGTGTGTGGTGTGTGTGTATGTGTGTGTGTGTGTGTGGTGTGTGTGTGTGTGTGTGTGTGTTGTGTGTGCGCGCGTGTGTGTGTGTGGCACACATGTAAAGTTTGTGTTGGTAAATGGTATGTGTGTGTGTTGTATGGTTGTATGATGGAGACATCACTCGAACACAAACGTCCATTCTAAGTATTGATTGGCCAGCACTTGTTTCTGGTAGATCACACACAGACACACACACACACACACACCACACACACACACACACACACACACACACACACACAAACACATAAACACACCCCTCATAATGATGAAGACTGTAACACACACACACACACACACACACACACACAGACACCACACACACACACACACACACACACACACAGCAAACACACACAACACATACACAAACAAACAGCCCTACACCTTTGTTGTGTTGGGATTGTTAGCATTGTGCTTCCTCGTGGGAAGAGAAGGCCAATCCAAACAACAGTGAAGCCTTAAATTGAGCAGAAAATAGACATTGACCTATTTGTACCAGCCTAATACCAGTCTAATCACAACCCGATTTATCCAGCGTGGCTGTTGACAACCTGGAGGAGACCTGGCCAGCACACACCGGGGATGTATGTTGTGTATGTGGAGGTGAGTCTCCGTATGATGATAGATGAACAAGCCACCAAGATGTCCATTGATTATTGTGAACAGTCGACAACATTTCACAAGCACATAATACAGTAAGTATTGCATTATAATTGACTTACTTGGCAGTAACATTGTAGTTAGGTGTAAATTATCTGACAATAACAATGACAAGGGGGTTGGAAAATATGTGGTTCTGTCCATACACACAAGCACTCATACCAAGTCATCTCAACCCATCCGCATTATTAACTTAAGGTGAGAGTACAATATATGCTAAACAATGCTAAGTACTATTAATAATGCCAAGATGTACAAACACGCAAGTTAGTGCTAGGGTTCACAGAGGGAAGGTGTTGGAACTTGACAGAGCGATGTTTGCCTGTTCTTAGTGAAGGTGGTACCAGTTGTCTAGCAGAAGTTGTTGAGCGGAGCACTCAAGCTGGGGCGTGGGGTCTGACTAATGTTTGGAGGTAGGTAGGGGCAGTTGCGCTGACAGCCATGAAGGTCAGTACCAGTGTCTTGAATCCAATGCAAGTGATTATCAGGAGCCAGTGGAGGTCGCGGAAGAGACGGGATACATGGGAGAATTCTGAACACCAGGCGCGCTGCTGCGCTCTGGATGCGTTGTCAGGGTTTGATTGCGGCGGCGGGGAGTCCAGCCAGGAGACAGTTGCAGTCGTTGAGGCGAGTGATGACGAGCTCTGTGCTGCTTCACGTGTGAGGAAGGGCTGGATCCTGCAGGTTTCTCTTACAGATATTTTCGTCCAGTTTTCAAGGCTTTGTTTGGATAGTTTAGACTTCATGTTGTTTGGGATAGTTTAAGAAGTACTGCTGGGTCCTGTGGCCCACTGTGTGGTTGGCCCAGCAGTGGTTCCTGCTTTTATTCTGTTTGGCCAGATCTCCTCACCTTTTAGTTTGCCATGTTCTGTTGGGTAAGCTGCATCCCTTTTATACATTATTTTCTGCATGTTTATGTTATTTCCCTTTGGTTGAGCCAATCTTGGGGGGGGGGGGGGGGGGGGACGTAACAGTCATTTTTTTGTAAGGACTTGTGAACAGTATTTTACAAACCACTTTTGAGCTAAATCTCTGCTAAGGTAATCATAGATCTCTATACTGTTCTTTATCAACACAATACCTTCATTAGCACCTCAGAGAACCATACCTGTGCCATTTGGACTCCTCACCATCCCCATGAATGATGAATGACATGAATATTTAGGTATTATTATTAATGTAGTATGTGGTTCAAATTAAGCTATTGTTTTAGTATCAGTGTCATTCTACCTTTGTAGTGCATCCATATTGTTGAATTCAGGACAAATCACATGACCAGAACCAAACCCCAAACAGCTTGCCGTTCGCCCAAACTTGACCAGATCATTAATGACCAAACTACTCAAACAAATCTTTTTTGATTTGGCGCCCCTGTGTAAAAAGATGGACTCCATTTTATTCCCGTCTGTAAACACAACACTGAGCTCACCTGCTTCCAGGCTCCATGGAAGCAGACTTCATTAGAGATCTCATGTTGGGAACGTCTATAAATATGATGCATGATTCCTCCCTGACACACATCCTCTGCTGCTGCTGCTGCTGCTGCTGCTGCGCTGACATTCAGAAATGAGTGCACAGACACACACACACACACACACACACACACACACACACACACACACACACACACACACGTGTAGGCACACACACACACACACACACATACGTGTAGTCACACACACACACGCACACAAAAGCACAGTGCTCATTTCTCCCTTGGCCCAGGCTGTTGGAGAAGTGAAGCCTTTTAATTATCTACTGATTACCTGTTAGATCACCTTAGCTAATGGAGAGCAGCTCCCCGGGGAGCCATCCAATCTAACTCTCATCTCACACAATGGGCTGCTCTTCACATGCAGACACCGAGAAGGAGGGAGAGAACCAGTGACTGAAAGACAGAGAGAGAGGGAGAGGGAGAGGGAGAGGGGGGAGGGAGAGAGAGAAGGAGAGTGAGAGAGAGAGAGAAGGGGAGGGAGACAGACAGAGAGAAGACCCTTTATGGCAGGCTTGGTATTGAAAATAGCAACCTTTCTATTCATTCATACACACAATTATCAGCACACTGACACCACAATAAAGAGACAGAAAAGTAGAGTGACAGGTACACTAAGCTCCGCTGCAAAAACAATCTGACAAAGACAAAGGGGATAAGGCAGGTGTTAAATACTATTCTAATGAGGGAATGGGAAACAGGTGAGTAGAGCAGACTCAGGTGATGGGAGGAGTAAGGTGATTAACTGGGCGGGGCAGAGTCAGGTGATGGGATGGCCTCAGGATACTGTGGGCAGGTGGGAGTGGCAGGATCTGAAATGACAGGACAATGAGTGGAAGAATGGCAAAGCATAGAATAAATAATGACTAAACACAAAGTTTCAGGATGCCCTCATGACAGAACCCCCCCTTCTCAGGGACGTCCCCCTGACGTTCCACCAGGCTGGTCCAGGTGATCCTGGTGAAAATCTCGGATGAGGGAGGGTCCAGGATGGCTCGTGCAGGGACCCACAATCTCTCCTCAGGACCCGTATCCCTCCCAGTCCACCAAGTACTGGAAACCCCTTCCTCTGCGCCGAGAACTCAGCAGGCGACTGACTGTGTAAGCAGAGGACCCATCGATGATCCGGATGGCCGGTGGGGGTCTGGAGGGGGGCTGAAGCGAACTCTCCTTAAGTGGCTTGACACGGGACACATGGAAGGTGGGGTGGATACGGAGAGACCAGGGTAGGCGTAGGCGAACAGCTGCTGGGTTGATGATCTTGGATATGGGGAATGGGCCTATGAAGCGTGGGGCCAGCTTCCTGGACTCAACCCGGAGGGGTAAGTCCCTTGTCGAAAGCCAGACCTTCTGTCCCAGAGTGTAGGCGGGGGCTGGCATGAGGCGACGGTTAGCTGACCTCCGATAGCGGTCAGAGGTGCGGAGCAGAGTAGCACGGGCCAGCCGCCAGGTGCGTCGACACCGATGGATGAAGGCTTGTACAGAAGGGACGCTGGCCTCACGTTCCTGCTCAGGAAACAGGGGAGGCTGATAACCCTGGGAACACTGGAATGGCGATAAGCCAGTAGCAGAGCTGGGCAGGGTGTTATGAGCATACTCAATCCACAGCAGTAGTTTGGGGATGGATGGAAACCTGAAGAGAGGCTGACTGTGGCCCCCAGCAGTCTGCAAAACTCAGTCCAAAAACAAGAGGTGAATTGAGGCCCCCTGTCAGAGACGATGTCTCTAGGAAGGCCGTGCAACCTAAATACTTGATTCAACACCACTTCAGCTGTCTCTTTGGCAGTGGGCAATTTAGGCAAAGGAATAAAATGAGCAGTCTTAGAAAATCTATCTACCACAGTAAGAATGGTAGTGTTACCCTCCGATGGGGGGAGTCCGGTGACAAAATCCAACGAGACATGGGACCAAGGGCGATGAGGAACAGGAAGAGGCTGAAGAAGGCCTGTTCTGTGAGCATACAGGACACGCAGCTACAAACTCCCGAGTATCCCGATCCATAGTGTCCCACCAGAAGCGTTGTCGGAGAAGGGAAAGGGTTCTGGCACCCCCGGGATGACACGCTAACTGGGAGGAGATGTCCCCACTGCAACACCTGAGAGCGTACATCGGCTGGAACAAAAAGGCGGTTACTAGGACAAGCACTGGGCGATGGGTGGTTGGTGAGAGAATCCCTTACCCTCTGCTCCACCTCCCATGCCACCATCCCAATAATGCAGGACCGGGGCAGAATCTCCTCCGACTGGGGAAGACACTCAACTTGGTGAATGCGGGACAGGGCGTCTGGTTTGGTGTTCTTTGATCCCGGGCGATATGAAAGAGAAAAGTCAAACCGATTAAAAAATAATGCCCACCTGGCCTGTCTGGGACTCAGCCGCTTGGCTGACCGGATGTACTCGAGATTCTTGTGGTCCGTCCAGATCAAGGGTGGCCAACCAGTCAGAGACGAAGAGCCAATTTTTTTTACTGTGTTACTGCAAAGAGCCACATCATACACACATGAACATCTCCCCATCTCTTCCTCTCACACACACCAAAAATATTTCTTAGTCTTATCTAGTTAATTCGGGGGGTGCTCCGAATTAACGGAGCACCCCCCCCCCCTATCAGAACCACGAATTAACGGACCCCCCCCCCCCCCTACCGCTTAAAAGAGATGAAAACAAGAGGTGACGCAAGTTCAGGGCAAGGCTGGTGGACACACACACACACACACACACACACACACACACTCCTGCAGGGCCAAGGTCCAATGACGCACAAGCTTTCCTCCGAATGGGGGCGAGTCAAATATGTCACGTGTATGTATTTGTGTCTTAAAAATATCTAAAATAATGTATGAATTATTTAATAAGACGGCAGGTATCGGGCTATTTAATGAGTTGTCCTGCTCGGGATCCAACCAGCGACCTCCCGGCTGCCAGGGAGCCGCTCTCACCTCCTGAGCTGCTGCCGCGTATGACGCGCGGGGCGCCATGGAAACGGATAAACATTTATTGATTGCGCAACATTTACACGATTGCGCAACATTTACGCGATTGCGCAATAATTTCGGAAAACTATTGTCTTTTTTGAACAAACAACAAGCATTTTAATTAAAATATGGCTGCCAAAAAACTATTCCGTCACCATAAGTAATCCGCCAGGTTAGGTATATAATTACCAAAAATCGCAGCACTCCCCGGTTGGGTGCGGCCGTCGGCCAGGTGGCGGGTGGGAGTGCTGATGGAGGCTGCCCGTCTACAGTCGGGGTTACCGCGTCGTAATGGGGTCCCGACCCAGCGGTGACCCAGTTGGGTGGATGCAGGATCACATCGGAGGATGTGGGAGATCCACACATCGCTGTGGTAGGCGGGGAGCGCCATAGGACGGCTCCAACCAACCTTTTCTCGTGATTCTGAAAAAGACGCGGGTTCGAATCTCATCTGTGGCGCTAACATTTACTTTTTTTTTTTTTTTATTCCAATGTGATGTAATTGGCGCCCCATGCTGGTGCCTGGTGTTTAAAAAGGAATAGCAAAAACATTTAACATTTTTTTCTTAATTCTAATGTGATGTTATTGGCGTGCTGGTGCCTGATGCTTGAAAAAAAAATACTAATTTGAATATTTGTTTTTTTCTGAATGTTACTGTAATTCTAATGCCGTTTGGTGATCATTATGAGACGTTTTCACTGCTCATGGTTCTTATAGGACAGTGGTGGCCAACCAGTCAGAGACGAAGAGACAATTTTTTTACTGTGTTACTGCAAAGAGCCACATCATACACACATGAACATCTCCCCATCTCTTCCTCTCACACACAAACAATATTTCTTAGTCTTATCTAGTTAATTCGGGGGCTGCTCCGAATTAACGGAGCACCCCCCCCCCCATCATAACGCTGACTCGGAGCCCGTCGCGCGCCTCACGGTAGCGTCATTGCGCATCCTTGGCGCAACATCTGTGATAATGCGTCAACTTTGACAGCCATAAAAAAAACACAAAATTCGATATGAACGTAAGAGCCATGAAACCAGGCAAAGAGCCGCACGCGATGAAAGGTAGCTCCGCCCCCTCCAACCAATGGCTCCACTCCTCCAACGCCAACTTGACAGTCAACAGCTCCCGGTTCCCAATGTCATAGTTGCGCTCTGCAGAGGATAACTTGCGAGAGAAGAAAGCACACGGATGAAGCTTGTGGTCGACCCCCGACCTCTGAGAGATTACAGCCCCCACCCCAGAGTCAGAAGCATCCACCTCCACTACAAACTGCAGGAGGGATCAGGCAGGTTGAGAATAGGTGAGGAGGTGAACCGTCTCTTTAACTCACCGAAGGCCTTGTCCGCCACGGGCGCCCAGAAGAAAGGAGACTTCGGAGAAGTCAACGCAGTGAGAGGGGCTGCCACTATGCTGTAGTTCCGAATGAACCTCCTTTAGAAGTTGGCGAACCCCAAGAACTGCTGCAGTTTCTTCCTGGAGGTCGGAGCTGGCCAGTCGACGACCGCCTGCACCTTGGCTGGGTCCATCTGCACCTCCCCTTCGGAGACAACAAACCCCAAAAAGGCGACCCGGGGAATGTCTTCCATTCATCTCCCTCTTTGATGCGGACCTCCGGTGATAGGCATTCCGGAGGTCCAACTTGGTGAACACTGTTGCCCCCTGCAAGAGTTCAAAAGCAGACGATATAAGTGGAAGGGGGTATCTGTTCTTCACTGTGATATCGTTCAGGCCATGATAGTCGATACAGGGTCGCAGTGATTTGTCCTTCCCCACAAAAAAAAATCCTGCTCCGGCTGGAGAGGACGAAGTTCGAATAATACCTGCTGCCAACGACTCCTGGTCTCCATGGTCCTGGTCTCAGGGATGGACAGCGAGTATGGTCGACCCTTAGGGGGCATGGAACCAGGAAGGAGCTCAATGCTACAATCATAGGGTCGGTGAGGGGTAAGAGAGGTAGCCCGGGTCTTATTGAACACCTCCTTAAGGGGCAGATATACAGGAGGCACCCCAGAGAGATCAGGGGCCCCTGCGGGAGGAGGATAACTAGGAACAGGAAACAGAGCACATCTGAGGCACACATTGCAATACTGGCTCCATTGTAAAATCACACCCACCTCCCAATCAATGTGAGGATTGTGTGTCTGAAGCCAGGGAAGACCCAATATTACTGGTTGTTGAGGAGAGTGTATGAGGTGAAAGGTAAGGGTTTTGTGATGATTACCTGATATGCCTAGGTGAACTGGGACAGTCTTCTGAGTAACGGAGCAGAGAAGATGACCATCGAGAGCCCTGGCGTCGATGGGTTCTGCCAGAGGTTCCCAGGGAATCCCCAACTGCACCGCCAGGGAGGAGTCTAAAAAGTTAGCATCAGCTCCAGAGTCAATAAGAACTGGAACCGTCTGGGATGAACCATTCAATCCCAGCTGGGCATGTAACAGAGGACGAGAGGGTTTCTTGGAGTAAATCGCACAGCTCACCAGCCCCCTCGGACTGACTGGTGAGCCCTCCCTTTTACTGGACAGTCTGCCACATAATGACCTCTGAGCAGTTCTCCCTCTGGCGGCGTTGACGTTCATCTGAGGACAATTTGGTCCTGCCAAGTTGCATTGGCTCACCTGAGTCATTAGGGGCGCTCAAGGGACGTACCGACGAGGGGGAAGGGGGCGATGCTGGAGGTCGCGGAAAACTGCAGGAAGTTCTGGTCTGCACTCTCTCCCGTCTATGCTCCAGGAGACGTCCGTCTATACGGATCGCCGTGGCAATGAGAGTGTCCAAATCAGACGGGGGATCCCGGACAGCCAATTCATCCTTGATGACGTCAGACAGTCCGTGGTAGAAGGCGTCAATCAGCGAGGGGGAATTCCACACGCTCTCTGCTGCGAGCGTGCGGAACTCGATGGAATTGTCCACCACTCGCCGGCCCCCCTGAGTCAGGTTCAATAGCCTGCGGTCAGCCTCACGGCCCGGGGTAACGTGATCAAAAACCTTCCGGAGACCCTCCGAAAAGGCCGTCACTGAAGAGCAGATGACCGACTGTCTCTCCCACTCGGCCGTTCCCCAGTCCCGGGCTCGGCCAGTGAGTTGAGTGAGCATGAAGGCCACTCGAGACCTCTCGGTGGGAAACGAGAGAGGCTGTAGTTCAAAAGTCAATGAGCACAGAGTGAGGAATGATCGGCAAGTACCTGTAGCTCCAGAGAAACGTTCGGGGTCGTTAAGACGAGGCTCCGGGCCGGAGGTGACAGGGACTGGGGTACTGCTGGTAGACGGCGCATCAGCTGGTCCTTGACCAGCCTGAGCAAGCCCTTGCATCCGGTCATGAAGAATCTCCATATTCATGGCGAGCGGAGGATTCCTGGAGGATTCCCGCAATAGCAGTGAGTTGTTGTTGTGTCTGGAACAGAGCGTTAGCCTGTGCCAGGACCTCCCTTCTAAAAGTCTCAGTGTCGGATGGGTTAATTTCTGGTCAGATTGTTCTGTAACGGTACCAGAACAGGTAGAACCCAAAAACACGACACAGAACTACTAGATGCAAACAAAGTCCAGAAAGGGTTTAATCCAAACTCGGTAGTCCAACAGGCAAAGGTCACAAAACAGGGTATCCGATAATCAGGCGTCAAAACAGGTAGGGATCAGGCAAGAATCAGAGTCGAGAATAATACTAGCAGATATCGAGTCAGAAAAGTAGAGTGACAGGTACACCAAGCTCCGCTGCAAAAACAATCTGACAAAGACAAAGGGGTGGAGTGGCAGGATTTTAAATGACAGGACAATGAGTGGAAGAATGGCAAAGCATAGAATAAATAATGACTAAACACAAAGTTTCAGGATGCCCTCATGACAATGAGCTATCTGACGTGATGCCGTTAGCTAACAGAGATCCTAATAGACTAACATGCCCGGCCTTTTGTGGAAAAATTATGAATTATGAATTTTAATATTAATGATAATATACCTAAAATATAATCAGGAATCAATAGGAGTGAGCGTGTCCACACACATACACACGCATACACATTAATATGCATGAAGAGAAGAAAATCATCCTCATCATCATCATCGTCATCAATATTGATGATATTTATCAATAAATAGAACATTACATGTTATCATACGACTAATATATACATATTAGGCATACATAGTGTACATATAATGTTCTATTTATTGATAAATATTAGGGTATTGATGATGATGTACTCGCGTGTGTATGCCGCTCCCTCCTATCAGCGGGTTTAGGCGCTCATGTGTGTATCCTCCCGACGAGCTGCGATTTAGCGTCTCTCGACAAGACAAAGGCCGTAATAAAGTGTGCAAAGCTTCCCGTGCGCATGTAAGCCATCTCTCCCAGCGTGGTGTCACCGCCGCGCAGTCGAGTGCGTAAGCCCCTCTCTCCCCACCGCCGCCAACAGCGATGCCAAGTACACCAGTGTGTGTGTGTGTGTGTGCGTGTGTGTGCGTGTGTGATGAGCGCGTATGCATGACAAGGGGGTATGGTAGCTGACAATGTCCTCAGTGCGGCTCCTATGTGTGCCAACTGTTCTCTGTGGGAAGACCCTGCTGCTGCTGCTGCTGCTGCTGCTGCTGCTGCTGTCTCGCACGCAGCCTCTCTCTCTGCACCGCTAGCGGCCGCGCTCCAATCAGCATTGCCGCTCTCTCCCTTTGCCCCCATTCCCTCCCTCCTCCCTCCCTCCCTCCCCCACCACACACACACACACACACACACACACACACACACACACACACACACACACACACACATTCCCCCTCCTTCCCGGAACAAGAGGTCTACTCTTCATCTTAACAACCACAATGAGGATGTATCGACGAGCCAAATTTAAAACAAAAAACCCAGTTTGCTGACATCCTAATCCCAACCTGGGGCCAAGGATGCCCAACTTGAAAAAAAGTCCAAGCCCCCCCCCCCCCCCCCACTCTCCCCCTGCCACCCAAAGGAAGACAATGGGCTGCAGACTGTGTCACCCTGGGCTGTTAATGGAAGGCCATCCTGTTAATGGAAGGCCATCCTGCCATCACCATAACGACACCGCAGACGACGCAGAGGAGCCACACTGAGAAAAGGGTGTCCTACAGATGCCTGAATGAAAACAACACCGAGCATGGATGGAGAGGGAGAGGAAGAGGGAGAGGAGGGGAGAGGGGGGGAGAGGAAAGAGAGCGAGAGAGAGAGAGAGAGAGGGGAGAGAGAAAGAGAGAAGGGGGAGCGATATGGGGGAGAGAGAGAGATAGAAAGAGAGAGTGGGGGGAGAGGGAGAGAGAGAGAGGGACCCTGGAGTGGTGCCAAGTTCCCAAGGTAGTGTACAAGTATCTTTAGAAGCCGGGCGTCTTGTTAGCTAATACATTACACCAATCACGGCCGGCTATCTTAAGCTACAATTAATCTGTGCACTGGCACGGGCTGATAGGACAGCAACATGCTGTTTCTTAATTAAAAGCAAACGGATTAAAAATGATTAATAACGGTATTAAATATTCTCATGGACTACAAGCGTGGGGGAATCGGGGGCGCTTTCTTATGCGGGCTTAAAACGAAGAAGTCATTAACGGCGGGCCCAATCTCTCTAAGCCAGGGCTTTACTTTGTTTGGGATCACAAGTTGCTTACCTCATGAATATGCATTTCGCCTGTATCAAGTCAAGACCAAAAGGCAACAGAGTGGCGTGGCGATAGTGTGCTGGTGTGGCAGTGTGCTGGGGTGGTGGTAGTGTACTGGGGTGGCAGTGTGCTGGGGTGGTGGTAGGTGTTACTGGGGTGGCAGTGTGCTGGGGTGGTGGTAGTGTACTGGGGTGGTGGTAGTGTACTGGGTGGCAGTGTGCTGGAGTGGTTGCATGTTGTGCTGGGGTGGTGGCAGGCTGTACTGGGTGGCAGTGTGCTGGAGTGCGTTCCAGCTGTACTGGGTGCAGTGTTGCTGGGGTGGTGGTTAGTTCTTGCTGTGGGGGGTGGCAGGGTGGTGGTAGTGTGCTGGGTAGCAGTGTGCTGGGTGGTGGCAGTGTACTGGGTGGTGGCAGTTACTGGGTGGTGGGCAGTGTGCTCGGGGGTGGCAGTGTATGGGGTGCGTGGCAGACGTGTACTGTTGGTGCAGTGGCGTGTGGGGGTGGCAAGTGTACTGGGTTCTGGTTGGCCCAGTTGTACTGGGATTGCAGTGTTACTGGAGTGGCAGTGTGCTGGGCTGGGCAGTATGGTTGGGTCCTTCCCCCTCGCCCCCCGATCCCTCAGTAGCTGGAAAACTTAGAATTATTTTATTTGCGATATGCCCCCTTTGTAGCCGCGGACTGGCGTGCTAACTGCTCATTGGCCGGGAGCTGCTCAGCGATAATGATACCATATCTGTGTGTCAGCATGTTGTTGTACCATATCTGTGTGCAGAAGGTTGTGAGTGTGTGTGTGTGTGTGTGTGCGTGCGTGTGTGTGCGTGTGTGTGTGTGTGTGTGTGTGTGTGTGTGTGTTGCACAGTCCCACTCACCCGGTGCATGTCATCCGTCCATGCTGTGCCAGCACCTCACCATACCTGAGCATCATGTCATAATAATACAGATGTGTTTACCAGCAGTCAGGGAGGAGTCCCGTCCCTCTCCAACAAGAGGCTTTCAATAGCATTATTGTGTGCCTCTGACTACAATTATGCTATTGCTTCTAAATTGGGCTTTGCTGTAATCTGGCCCTCTGGTTCTGTGTAATTTAAATGCTCATGGCTTGAGTCCAATGGCTTCCTTGCCAAGCCCAAGTGTTCGTTGTAATTGACCATACCGTCTTTTTTTCTACCCTTTCTCTCGCTAATTTTGTAAGTGCTATTTTTGCGATGGCAATTATGAACCTGATTAATGTATCTTAATGTGATATTAGATGCATTTGCTGTGAATCACTGGGCAAACACACTGGTTTGATTTTAGTGCTGGCCTCATTTTTGAGGATTAAATCTCATGTTGGCACCGTGCGTTGATGCTGGAGAACCAAAGGGCATGGCAGGGGATTGGGAGTGTTTTACAAGCAGACACACAGCGATTACCTGCACGTCTGCCTATGCTGACACACACACACACGCACGCACGCACACATACACACACACACACACACACACACACACACACACACACACACAGGCATAAACACACACACACATGTTGGCTGCAGCTCTGCATGAGAAACACAGTGTTTATGTAAGCCAGTTACTTATTCTTTAATATAATACTTTCTTTCGTTCTTTCTTTATTTCTTTCTTTCTTTCTTTCTTTCTTTCTGTCACTGTCATATCGCTCAATAGCATCTGAGAACAATTTTATATATCATAACATTAACAGCATAGGTTGATGAAGTGTGTTGGTTTTTGGGTCCCATATTAAGTTATTTACAGTACTTACTTTAGTTAGTGTGTGTGTGTGTGTGTGTGTGTGTGTGTGTGTGTGTATACATGTGTATACATATATATGTATATATATATTCTGCACACAAAAAATTTACTGAATGTGTCTGAGCAGCATTTTACACCTTTACCCTCATAGAAATTGCAAGAATCTATGAATATGCAAATTGAAAACACCCCCGCTGCCCTCAATGTGGCAGCTAAGATGTGCTGTAGAAATTATGCATCTTTTGTATTTGTTTCATTCTCCCATGGCGTCCTCTTGTAGAACGTAGAGGGATGCTCCCTATAGCTCAGGATTATAACCGCATTTCTTTAGTTTAACTTTAACTGTACTTGTAAACTTAACTAACCCTTGAAAGTAAATGTTGTGCGATTATGAATTCAAAATCAATAATAGTAAATAGTATTAATAGTAATAGCCTTCTGTCCATGTTAGACGTGGACCTGGACAGGTGCATGCACATATTCACGACAAAATTCATACATTTCAGATATTTTGTGTCTTACCCCCATGATGATGAGGACATCAGCATAACCAACGTTCTCCCTCCTGGAGTTAAAAATGGAAGCAAGAGAACATTTTCCAAGATGAAAGAAGGGTGGGCCGGGGGGGGGGGGGGGGGTGGGGATGAGGGGCAGGGGGGGGGGTGGTGGTGCCAATCTAGCTGTAAGCTTGTGAGCTGGATTGGTTGGGAAAGCTGAGCCAAACAAACAGGATTTATGTGCATATGAGTGCGTGTATCCAAAGCCTACTGCACCACATATCAGGGAGGTAAACACTGTGTTCAGGCCTGTGTCTCCCATGCCTGTTGCACCGTGGAGGGCCACAGTAACCAGTAACCTGTAGAGAGATGTAGAGAGTACCTTTACATCTCTATGTACTTCCAAAGAGGGAGTCTGACATCTGGAAAAAAGCGGACAGACAATTTAATAAGGGAAGTCAATACCACACGTGTTCAACCGTGTGACTTTCCCAATGAATGCTTTGTGATTCATATGTTTGAGATGACACCCTGCCGTCTTTATAAGACATGAAAATGCAAAGCTTGGTTGTGGTTTGCGTATTTAAAATGCAGCGGTGTGTTGTTGTACAGGCCGGGGCGAGAGCAGCAGTAGGAGTAGGAGAGGAGGGGGTTCAAAGACATGGAGAGGCTGGCTTTGTCTCTGCTGACCCCAGGGGTCAAGTTGATCACAGGAATACATGCACTCCACAGCTTGAAGATGAAAGCATGGGGATAATACACACACACACACGCACGCACACGCACACGCATGCACACACACACACACACACACACACACACACACACACACACACACACACACACACACACACACACACACACGCATACACATGCAAACAAACTATCATTTGAAATCTGTTCAGCACCCTCTTTCATTTGACAATAGTCAGCAGTGTTTTGATGTGACACATTAACATCCTTTGACCCAAATTATTTTAGAAGTTTTCATCGTTACATGAAAATGAAAACATGATTTTGTCTGGTTGCTCGGATGGAAAACATGTCCCCGTTCCCCATAACAAACCAATAGTTCCCCACAAAGTCAATCTCTTTGCGTCGAAAACAGGATTCACGCAGATAGCCCAGAGAACAACTGTACAATTAGACAAGCGCATGCTGGTGTTTGTCACGGCGCTGGCTGGGCGTGGCGGCCGCGCGCCGGCCTGTTCATCACAATAATTGGTGCGGTCCTTGAAATGAGTGTGAAGACATCACACTGTGAGCTTCAACTGCACTTAGAAGGAGATGCAGAAACGCTATTGGGCTGTGACTGCATGTGGTGTGATGAGTTCAGCTTAACAAATGGCCTACCTTTGGAAAACACTGCAACACAGTGTGCATACAATGTGCAACACGGACGTTGAAGCTCATGTCATGTTACTACGACGACTACAGTCAATGTCCATGCAGTCAACACCATGCAGTATCATCATGAATACGTTCAGAAGTTCACCCCGGATTTCTTTTTTTAAGCAAAGAAATGTAAAAACTCTTTGTCTGCTTGTTTCGTGTTTTTCACCGGCTTTGCAGTAAGAGATGATCAAAGAGCTAATTTCTCAACATGCTGGTCCTTTTAACTTCAAGACTTAAGACGTAAAGAGGGACTGATCAAATACTGAGAGAGAGAGAGAGAGAGAGAGAGAGAGAGAGCGAGAGAGAGAGAGAGAGAGAGAGAGGAGAGAGAGGAGAGAGAGAGAGAGAGAGAGGGAGATGGAGCGAGCAAGAGTTGGAGAGAGAGAGCAATGAAGAGAGGGAGATGGAGAGAGAGAGGGAGATGGAGAGAGAGGGAGAGAGAGAGAGAGAGAGGAGAGAGAGAGAGAGAGAGAGAGAGAGAGAGAGAGAGAGAGAGACATCTTAGTGTTGTCTCCTTGTTCGTCTTCCCCTGGTTCTTCCTAACTGTCGCAGTGGGCCGGCTAAGACAGGTCAGCTCTATTACCAATCGGCCGGCCCACAAATATTTAAAACAAATTGAATCGCACACCCAATACCCATCACAATTACGGCCGGCACAATAACTAAATTAGCAATTCAACACAATAATTGGAAATGCGGCTCGCCTGGGCCTGCGGGCCTCCCCATGGGGGTGGGGGGCGGAGAGGGGGGACCGGCTGATCTGTGGAGGCACGTCAAGGCTCACTAATTCCACAGCTAATTACTGATGCACAGCAGAATGAAGTTGTTTTGTATCCTAAACACAATTTGGGTTTTCACAGCGAGAGAAAGCACACCGGTGACGAGGAACGCAGAGAAACTAAGTGGGGAAGAAAGACAAAAATCTAAAAAGACAAACTCAAAACAAAATAATGTGGACAAAAGTGAGTAATCACATTCTATCTCTCTCCCTGCGTGTGTGTGTGTGTGTGTGTGTGTGTTTCTCTCATCCCCCCTTCCTCTCTCTCTCTCTCTCTCTCTCTCTCTCTCTCTCCCTTAATCATCTCTTCTTTCTTTCTTCCATATATTAGTTGTTATTTAGTACTCTATATTATTATTTAGTACGCACTATAGATATACTGTACATATACATACAGTATATTCACATTCTGGTCCTATACACTTTCAAGTCATGATCTATATCTCAATGGACTGTCAGCGTCCGCTCCTAGCTGTTATACTAGCCGTGTTATAATTGTCTTATTCAGCACAGGAGAGCTTGCCTTATAGAATATTTACACAGCATCTTGTTCTTGCTTAGGTTGAAATGACTTGTGGAGCATTGTTTGAATAAATAGATCAAATGATTGCTTTAGATGTCAATATTCAAGGTCTGCACTCTGACCAAGTGGATGCAGGGTTAGCGGCAAGTTGTGTGGATGTGTATGCGTGCATGGTGAATGTGTGTGTGTGAGAGAGAGAGAGAGAGAGAGAGAGAGAGTGTGCAAATGAGTGTGTATGTGTAGAATTAGTTGCAAAGTAGAACACTTCACCACTGGAGAATCTCCCTTGCCACTCATACTCAAGCACCAGCGATGTCCCTGGTCAGAAAAAAAGAAGCATTTCTCTTCATTTGGTGATTGAGGCGGTCCGGTCGCGCGTTCATTTGGATGCCGTCCGAGGAACCCTCCTATAACCGCCACATAATCCTTCCCATCTTTATTATTTATCCCCTCACAATCTCATCGGGGGGAGAGACATCGCCGGCACATTAACAGTCAGCTACATCTGAGGACCCCCCCCTCCCCTCCCCGGGCGTGGCGTGGCGCGGCTGCAGTGTGTGATGGCTTAGTCCTGGATAAGACTGCCGGCTGGCACTTCTAATTGAACATATAGATTTGTTGTAGAGTTTAGAGAGACGGAGCACGGGTCTGAAAAGCCTAATCTGATTGCTTCTGGGTGGAGTTTCTGGCAGGCGCAGGAGTTATGGACTGATATACAAAATAGGAAGTATAATGCAACACACACGCAGACACACACACGCATACACACACACACACACATCATGCACAAAGAGCCAATCAGACGATGCTCTGATGCCGCTAGACCAACTCTGGCCATGAGAGGCCGCTAGTCTGCACCATCACATTGGACTTCTTTAAGCTTTTGGGTTTTTAGACCAAACAAGCGCTTGTTGTCGCTGGACTAAATCAAAGATCCATAAGCATCTGTTTTCAGGCACAAACATCCCAGAGTGGTCAAATTAAGATTGTGTAATGTAAAGACTTAAAGGACAGACAGATAGACATATGTACAAAACAGTGCCACAGAAAATCAGTAAATTAGACAGAAAGGCAAACAGACTGATGGAACAGCTGCACAGTAAGTCATGCATAAAGACAGAAAGACAATACAAGAGAGAGAAGGCTACATAGACAGCAAGCCAGGCGGGCAGATAATTAAACAGTGAGAGAAATAGCCATTCAGATCAGTCAGAGCGCAAGAGGCAAATCCAAGGTGCTGCCAATGAAGAAACAGTCCCTTCACCAATTCACCTTTCATCAACACCCATTCCCCTCAGCCCTTCCTCCCCTGCCCCTGCCTTCTTGTCTGGGGAGGAGGAGGAGGAGTTGAGACCGCTGGTGAAATAATTACTCCCCCAGCAGTTGGACAGATAACCAACATGCTAACTTCAGAATAGGGGATGGTACACATGCATCAGAATAGCACACACACACACACACACACACACACACACACACACACACACACACACACACACACACACACACACACACACACACACACACACTACACAGGCATGGTAACGTAACATTAACAGTGATTGTATATTGTGTATCATCACCATGTACTACGAAACTTATGGTACATAGTACTGTACACCACCACGATAATGAAGCTACATGCAGAATACTCTGGCACTCCAACTGGTTGTTGTACTTGTCAACAAATATCTGTTAGTATTAAAAAAAATGGCTGGTGTTTCTGTGCAGGCTATGACATCTCTAGTCAAGACTTTGACATCACTGGTGTCAAAGTCTTGAACAACTATCTATTAGTATTAGCTGTGACATTAAGGCCCAAGTATAGTTGGAATAGACACACACACACACACACACACACACACACACACACACACATAGACACACACTACACACACACACACACACACACACACACACACACACACACATTAGACCAACTTACTCAACATCCATGGCAAAGAGGGTTTTTTTCAGGCTTTTCTGTGCAGGCCTCAAGACGATGACATTGCTGGATCTGCTGGAAACACATCTGACACCCGCCTCCAGACCCAATGACAGTTTAGGGTCACAGCCTCTTTGTGTGTGTGTGTGTGTGTGTGTGTGTGTGTGTGTGTGTGTGTGTGTGTGTGTATGCGTGTGTGTGTCTGCGTGTGTGTTGCATTATACTTCCTATTTTGTATATCAGTCCATAACTCCTGCGCCTGCCAGAAACTCCACCCAGAAGCAATCAGATTAGGCTTTTCAGACCCGTGCTCCGTCTCTCTAAACTCTACAACAAATCTATATGTTCAATTAGAAGTGCCAGCCGGCAGTCTTATCCAGGACTAAGCCATCACACACTGCAGCCGCGCCACGCCACGCCCGGGGAGGGGAGGGGGGGGTCCTCAGATGTAGCTGACTGTTAATGTGCCGGCGATGTCTCTCCCCCCGATGAGATTGTGAGGGGATAAATAATAAAGATGGGAAGGATTATGTGGCGGTTATAGGAGGGTTCCTCGGACGGCATCCAAATGAACGCGCGACCGGACCGCCTCAATCACCAAATGAAGAGAAATGCTTCTTTTTTTTCTGACCAGGGACATCGCTGGTGCTTGAGTATGAGTGGCAAGGGAGATTCTCCAGTGGTGAAGTGTTCTACTTTGCAACTAATTCTACACATACACACTCATTTGCACACTCTCTCTCTCTCTCTCTCTCTCTCTCTCACACACACACATTCACCATGCACGCATACACATCCACACAACTTGCCGCTAACCCTGCATCCACTTGGTCAGAGTGCAGACCTTGAATATTGACATCTAAAGCAATCATTTGATCTATTTATTCAAACAATGCTCCACAAGTCATTTCAACCTAAGCAAGAACAAGATGCTGTGTAAATATTCTATAAGGCAAGCTCTCCTGTGCTGAATAAGACAATTATAACACGGCTAGTATAACAGCTAGGAGCGGACGCTGACAGTCCATTGAGATATAGATCATGACTTGAAAGTGTATAGGACCAGAATGTGAATATACTGTATGTATATGTACAGTATATCTATAGTGCGTACTAAATAATAATATAGAATACTAAATAACAACTAATATATGGAAGAGAAATATATTCCAGAAAGAAGAGATGAGAAAGGGAGAGAGAGAGAGAGAGAGAGAGAGAGGATGTCAAACACACACACACACACACACACACACACACACACACACACACACACACACACACACCACCGCAGCACCCGCAGTCCTCCTGTAGTCCCAGTGAGTGTGTTGTATCGTGTGAATGAACATGAACATCCGCCTTAATGATTCACTCACTCTGTGTTTNTTCTGAAGTTAGCATGTTGGTTATCTGTCCAACTGCTGGGGGAGTAATTATTTCACCAGCGGTCTCAACTCCTCCTCCTCCTCCCCAGACAAGAAGGCAGGGGCAGGGGAGGAAGGGCTGAGGGGAATGGGTGTTGATGAAAGGTGAATTGGTGAAGGGACATTGGCAGCACCTTGGATTTGCCTCTTGCGCTCTGACTGATCTGAATGGCTATTTCTCTCACTGTTTAATTATCTGCCCGCCTGGCTTGCTGTCTATGTAGCCTTCTCTCTCTTGTATTGTCTTTCTGTCTTTATGCATGACTTACTGTGCAGCTGTTCCATCAGTCTGTTTGCCTTTCTGTCTAATTTACTGATTTTCTGTGGCACTGTTTTGTACATATGTCTATCTGTCTGTCCTTTAAGTCTTTACATTACACAATCTTAATTTGACCACTCTGGGATGTTTGTGCCTGAAAACAGATGCTTATGGATCTTTGATTTAGTCCAGCGACAACAAGCGCTTGTTTGGTCTAAAAACCCAAAAGCTTAAAGAAGTCCAATGTGATGGTGCAGACTAGCGGCCTCTCATGGCCAGAGTTGGTCTAGCGGCATCAGAGCATCGTCTGATTGGCTCTTTGTCATGACAGTGACGTTTTACAAAACCCCCAACAACTATCAGCAAGTAGCAACTACGTCCTCAAGACAGGTAATATTGAGATTGTTTTAATGCATGTTTGTAATAAAACTAAATGCTCAGAGCTCAGAGCAAACTGAATGAGAGAGCATGATTCTCTGGAGTCATGGACGGGTCGCTTTTATTCTATAGACATCTAGTCACTCGCAGTTGCAAGACGCCATTTAGCGGCTATAGACCATAAACTGTGTTGTGGTGTCCACAGCTAACCAGGGGGGGCTCGTCAAAGGCCAGTCAGTGCATTGCAATGTCTCTCTAACGCGTGATCCCCTTGCCCTTTACAACAGGAGGAACCGTGGAACCATGGGAGAGTGTCTTACAGTAAAGATGGAGAGAGAGAAAGAAAAAGAAAAGTAAGTCAGTAAAGTAGAAAAGCAAAGCTGGGGGCGGCAGTAGCTCAGGAGGTAAGGTTGCTGGTTCCATCCCTAGCTAAGTGTCGGGCTCCCCCTAGCTAAGGGTCGAGGTGTCCCTGAGCAAGACACCACCTAACCCTAACTGCTCCTGACGTGTTGGTTGTTACCTTGCATGGTTGACACCGCCGTCGGTGGATGAATGAGTGAATGTGAGGCAACTGTAAAGCGCTTTGGATAAAAGTGTGATATACAATTCATTTACCAAAGCAAATGCAACACATTAAGAACGTACTGTAGTGTGAGGAGAACACAGTGTGAGAAAATCTACTGAGGGAAAGAACCTCACACATGAATCAATAATGTGTCGTCCCTATTTCAGGGGTTCACTGTCCACCTCCAGTGAGTTCTAACTGAACATCTAGTATAACATCAGAAGATACCCACATTCATGTTGCCCTGGTGATGCTGCCTGTGGGTCGCTTAGCTGCATGTGAGGAAGTGTTGCTACATGTCAGGTCCTCACAGCACACACACATCTTCCACAACGTGAGCCGTGTGTGTGTGTGCGTGTGTGTGTGTGTGTGTGTGTGTGTGTGTGTGTGTGTGTGTGTGTGTGTGTGTGTGTGTGTGTGTGTGTGTGTGTGTGTGTGTGTGTGTGTGTGTGTGCGTGCGTGCGTGTGTGTGTGTGTGTGTGTGTGTGTGTGTGTGTGTGTGTGTGTGTGTGTGTGTGTGTGTGTGTGTGTGTGTAAGAATGATGCCCACCTAGAGAGAGAGAGAGAGAGAGAGAGAGAGAGAGTGACAGCTCATCATCTCAGCTCCTAATCGAGATGGTAACGTTTAGATCTTAGAGAGAGAGAGAGAGAGAGAGAGAGAGAGAGAGAGAGAGAGAGAGAGAGAAAGAGAGGGAGGGGGAGAGTGAGAGAGACAGAGAGAGTGACAGCTCATCGTCAGCACCATGTTTAAAGAGGAGAGAGAGCATGCTAGTGTCTGTTGGACTGCGGCCCAGTCTGTGTCTCCATCATCTCCATCTTCCTCCTGTCCTCTACAACTTCCTGTGTCCAATTCTCCTTCCCTGTCGTCCTGTAAGATATGGCTCCCCCCCACCCCCCCAGTCTGTGTGCCTCCACCTTATTGTCTCCACCTCTCCTGTCCTCCCCTTTCTACTGACGAGTCGATGTCCTCTTTCTCTCTCTCCTGCTCACTCTTTCTCTCTCTGTCTGTCTGTCTGTCTGTATGTCTCTCTCTCTTGCTCACTCTTTCTGTCTGTCTGTCTGTCTCTCTCTCTCTCTCTCTCTCTCTCTCTCTCTCTCTCTATCCCTCTCACTCTCTCTCTCTCGATGTGGATGCGGAGAAGAGCCAATGGGCCCTAACGGCCCCAGAAGACCACCACCAGCACCCCCCACAGCTCACCCAACCTCATTAACTCGGGGCCCCTACACTCTCCCTGTTAGTCACAATTCAGAAAGCATGCAGTGCTGAAACACACACACACACACACACACACACACACACACACACACACACACACACACACACACACACACACACACACACACACACACACACACACACACACACACACACACACACACACACACACACACACACACACACACACTGAATGGTGCCCAAATGGTGCATATTTACAATTTCTGAGCGATAGGTTACCTGGTGTTATCATAGCCGCCACTAGATGGCACTGTTGTGTGGTACAGCACACCGCTTGGCCGTAGTGCGCAGAGCTGAGTACTGTCTCTGTTCACCTCACATTATGCCCTGATGATGATTGCTCACATATTGTTTGCTATCAAAGGGAGCAAATAAAGTTTCCACCAGCAACCACAAACCTTACCCCCAACATTACTGTTTGATGAGAGAATGATAGCAGGGTAATATATAAATAGACAGAAAAGAGATAGATGTAAATTACAATGAAAAGAAAAATAATCGATGAAAGAAAGCAAGAAAGAAAGAAAGAAAGAAAAAGACAAAGACAAGAAATCACCTCTCGTAATCCCTACCTTGAGAGTGTTTCGCATTTAGCGAGGGACATTTCCGCCGTCTGCCACTATGCATGTAGGAGTGATTTTTCACTGCTCAAATTAGCTTGCCATTGCAGTATTTGCTCCGATGAAATGAGGTTGAGACGTTGTTGTTGTTGTTGTTGTTGTTGTTGTTGTTTTGGTTTCTTTAGCAATTGTCTCCTTTTCTTCCTCTCGTTCCTTCTGTCTTTCACACACCAATGGAAAGCTGTCAAAGTTATTGGCTGAGTGAAATGAGTCTGCCACCTGATAAAAATACTTACTATTGGTTGTTAGACATCAATAAGGTGCACTAATGAAGCTGCTATTTATTCACATACTGTGGCCTGCGCCCCATCCTCGTTGGACCATTAGTTCCATCGGGAGAACATCTTGGACTTGACTTATTAATTGCCTCTTTGGACGGCCATATTTGTTCTCTTTGTTTTGCGTCCTTCCCTCCGTATGTCTCGCGGTGGGGAGCATGTGTGTTACGTGCACGCTCACACATGCACGGCGCCGCTGTGTGTGTGTAGAAGCAGATTATCTCCACTTGGACTAAAGGTGGCCTCTTTACACTGCAATATGTGCAGTGTAAAGCCGCGCACACACACGTACACACACACACACACACACACACACACACACACACACACACACACACACACACACATACACACACACACACACACACACGTACAATCTTAGCACACAAAACACACCACCTACAATGCACACACCACTCACACACAGCCTACACACACATTACACACACAGTAACACACACTACAACAATGTGCACACAGGACACACACCTACACGTACACTCACACACAAACATTACCACAGTACAAACAAACCCCCCCCCCCAGACCACACACACAACACACACACACACACACACACACAAACACACACACCACACAACACAACAGCCCTCTATATATTTTAAGTCAAGGCATTGGGCCAGCTGGAGTGCAATCAACCACACTTACTCCACACACACACCACACACACACACACAGACGACACACACCCATACACACCAACACCACACACACAACACACACCACACACACACACCACACAACAACAGGACAGCACACACACCACAGCACACCATACACACAAACCACACACACACACATGAGTGCTCCCTGAATGTGCGTTCCTCCAGCAAGATAGCAGTAGCACCAGGGTAAAGGATACAATACAACTGTGTGATCTTAATAAATGTGGTGTCCTGTCCACAACGCCACTGCCACTCTGAACCAGTAAGCACTCCCACCATCCCTCAACAAAGTAGAGCCAAGTAAATCTGGGCTGATTGTTTGGTTGTGTGTGTGGTGATCAGTGTGTGAGTGTGTGTGTGTGTGTGTGTGTGTAGTGTGTGTCTTGTGTGTGTGCGGTGTGTGAGGTGTGTTGTGTGTGTGCGTGTGTGTCGTCGACGTCTTGAGCGTGTGCTGTGCGTGCCGTTGCAAAAAGAAATATGTGATTAGAGAGGGATTAGAACGGGAAGAAGGCTGTCACGCCACGCCCGCGCAGCGAGAGATAGAAGAGAGAGTGCGACACACAAGAAGTGTGTGTCAACGGATAAGGATGAGAAGGAGAGGGAGCGAGGCTATGAGGGTGTGGCGGGGGAGAGAGGGCGCGTGGGGGGGCGGGGGGTATGGAACAAGGAGAGAGAGGGGGAAGAAAGAAGGCTGTGGTGGGGGGGGGATATCATGGGTCGGTGGGGAGTGGTCGTCACCGGCACAGTGAGGAACAGTTGTGAAGCAACCCTGTTCATCAGCCACACCCCTCTCTCTCTCTCTCTCTCTCTCTCTCTCTCCCGCTTCTCGCCTCTCACTCCTCTCCCTCACTCTCACTCTCCCTCTCCTCCTCATCTACCTCTCTCTACCTCCAGCTCCTGCGTGCTGCTACATAGCATCTGATACCAGGAGCCGCATGGGCTGGTACGGGAACAAATACCAAATGACTGGTTGTCTCGAGGCCATCTGCGTCATCTCTGCATGATGGAAAACATGTGTCCAATGTGTGTGTGTGTGTGTGTGTGTGTCTGCTGTTCTGTACATTAACTAGGCGTGTCAGCCACGCCGAACAATGTCCAGAGCCTTCAGCATCTCAAGGGCGAATTCTCATCCACACCACACTTTTTGACTACTTCAGTGAACCTGTCTCCAAGGATAATGGGTTGAAGACTTCCACCGAAGTATTCAGACTCTGCCTCTTCCCACATTGAGGACATTGTTGGAGTTCGTGCGTGATGCGATAGGCATATAGTGCTGCCTCTCCTACAGAGTTTCTGTGTCTCATGTGCGTGCGGTCCCAGACAGTGATGGATATAGGTCCTTATGTCGTCGGCGAGTGATCTCTCTCTATTGTGACTTCTTACATCCTGACCAAGTGATTAGTTCTATTGGAAGGATTATCGTCCCCGATTTTGTTTGTCGGGCGTGGAAAGAACACTTTGGAGGATGCGTGCTGGATGTCGGCACACGAATCATCAAGTATTAGGCGCTCATGTGGCTAGTTAGGTGCTCATAGAGTCTGAGCCTGCTGGGAGTGTCTTTCGAGCCCCTTTTGATCGCTATGTGGTAGACAAGGTCATGTGTAGTGAGTCAGTAGAATAGTGTGTCGGGTGTAGTAGTGTGGTAATGATATTGTTCCACTGTGAGTGAGCTGCTGTATATGGTGTCTGGACATTGTCGGCTGTCGTGGGCTGACACGGCTGCTTTGAGTGTGCGAGAGTTATGCTGTGATATGGTTGGTTCTGGGGACAGTACCTGGGTAATGCAGGACCGGGGTGGTGGTCCCCAGTTTTCAAAAAAGAGGGGACGGAGGGTGTGCTCCAACTATCGGAGTATCATCTAGCTGCTCAGCTTTTACACCTCTCAGGTGAGAACGAGTGATCTCTCTCAGGGTGCTGGGTGGATTGATTGCTATATGCGTGTGGACAGCATTTGGCTTTAATTACTCCATAAAAACAGAGAAAGTGTGTGTTGTAAATGCCCGATTGATGTGCGCAACCTGCTAGGTCCAGTAGAACAATTGCGTTATTCCGTCCTGGCCGTGGACAGTGGACCAGCTCTTTACCTTACGCAGGTGTTACTGTCGTGGTGAGTGCTGGATGTGCGAGTGTGTGCGTCCATCAGTGTTGCTGTATCGATGTGCTTGTGAGACGGCCTTGACCGTGTCCCCCGGGGAATCATGTGGGTGGTACACGGATATGAGTACCGGCCGATTGGTACGTGCCATTCGGTCCCTGTACGAACAAGTGCGAGTGCGTAGCGTCCGATGTGTTGTGCATGTGTAATTGATCTCTCGTGCACAAAATGTCAAGTGCCATTGTATGCTGGTTGCTCCGTGGTGTTGGACTCCGACAAGGTTGCCCCTTGTCCACCGGTTCTGTTCATGTCTTCATGACAGATCTCAAGGCGCAAGCCGAGGTGAGGAGAGTGTCCGAGTTTCGGGACCTCACGAATTGGCATCTCTGCTCTTTGCTAGATGATGTGGTTCTTGTTGGCTACAATCAGTTTACACGTGACCTCCAGCATGCACTGGAGGCGGTTTGCAAGCGAGTTGTGAAGCGTCGGAAATGAGAGTTCAAGCACCTTACCAAGTGTCCGTGAGGCCCTGGTTCTCTGCCGAGTAAATGGTAGGAGTGTTTCCTCCGGGTTGGAGTGAGTCTGCTGTCCTCAAGCGAAGGAGTTCAAGTATCTCGGGGTCTATGTTACGAGTGAGGGCAAAAATGTGAGCGTGGAGATGGACAGTTACGGCATTGGTGCAGCTCGTCTCGCATTGTGATGCGGGCGGCATTGTACGGTCCGTGTGGTGAAGAGGAGCTGAGCGGAAAGCGAAGCTTTCGATTTACAGGTCAGCGCTGCATTCTCCAACCCTCTACCCTAGATCACAGCTTTGAGGTAGTGACCGAAGATGAGGAGTCGCGGATACAAAGCGGCCGAAATGAGTTTCGTTCCGCAGGGTGGCTGGGGGCTCAGCTTGAATTAGAGGTCAGGAGTCAGACTCCGGAGGGGAGCTTGGAAGTAGAGGCTGCTCCTCCGCGCAATACGAAAGGAGTCAGCCTTGACGTGTCGGGCATTGATTAGGATGCCCCGTGCGCTCCCTTTTGGAGGTTGTCCGGCACGTCCACATGGAGGAGTACTCCGGGGCCAGACCCAGAAACTCGCTTGGAGGGATTAATATCTCTCTTGCCTGGGACGCCTCGGACCCCCAGGATGGAACTAGAGAGTGTGTGGCTGTTGGTGGTGAGGAAGGAAGCCTGGGGCCCCTGCTGCTTAGGCCAGCTG
>PIJE02000085.1:711261-791476 GCA_002895965.2 Coryphaenoides rupestris | reverse complement strand
CGATCAGAACCCAACACTGTCGTGTCGTCAGCAAACTTGATGAAGACGTTGGTGAAGCTGTGCATAGCCATGCAGTCGTGGGTGTACAGGGAGTAGAGGAGAGGGCTCAACACGCATCCCTGAGGGGCTCCAGTGTTGAGGGTCAGTGGCTCTGAGGTGGTGCTGCCCATCCTCACCACCTGGCGGCGGCCCGACAGGAAGTCCAGTATCCAGCTGCACATGGTCGGGTGCAGGCCTAGACTCCTGAGCTTGGTGTCGAGCTTGGCAGGAACTATCGTGTTGAACGCTGAGCTGAAGTCCACAAACAGCATTCTCACACAACAGTTCTTCCCCTCCAGGTGAGAGAGGGCGGTGTGAAGTGCCATGGCAATCGCGTCGTCGGTGGATCTGTTTTGACGGTACGCAAATTGCCATGGGTCCAGCGTGGCAGGCAACATGGAACAAATGAAGTCCTTGACCAGCCTCTCGAAGCATTTACTGACAATCGAGGTGAGGGCTACGGGTCTCCAGTCATTCAGGCAGGTTACCTTGGGGTGTTTAGGGACAGGCACGATGATGGACATCTTGAAGACCTCGGGAACAACAGCCTGGGACAGGGACAGGTTGAAGATGTCTGCGAAGACTCCTGCCAACTGGTCCGCGCATGCTCTGAGGACGCGCCCCGGGATGTGGTCTGGGCCCGCCGCCTTCTGGCGGCGGCGCCTTCCACCCGCTTGAAGGCTCTGCGCACGTCAGCCTCTGAGATGTTCAGCAGGCTGAGACAGAAATGGATGGGGCCTCGGGACATTTTAAATGTAAATAATTAACGTTTTCCAAAAAAATTGCAATTGCCCTCAAAATTGGGGTGATGTCACCTTTTTAAATGCCCCTGTAAATCTATATCTGTTGGTCCGGATGACATTTTTTTGTACTGCAGTCTTTGAATATTGGCCTGTCACTGCAACAAAAAAATAGGGTATTTCCAAAATGCCCCCAAAGCATGTGACACAGGGCCCCCCACCTGACATTTCTAATGATGACAAGTGTGTTGTGGCTTTCCCCCCCCGCAGGTGTTCTCCGTGCGCAGGGGCGGGGTGTTTCCTGGGCGGCAGTTCTCCCTGGACGACGGGGAGGCGGGTGATGAAGACGGAGATGACACCCAGGTCCTGGAGAGGAAGGTGCAGGGGGCCAACATGCCCGAGGCGGCCCTCAGCGTCTGCCTCAAGGAGCTCAAGAGGTGGGCCCCCTCACCGCCCCGAGGAGGAGCACCTGTAGCCTGTTGCCTTGGACATACTTCACTTTCTCCTAAGGGAGACATTTTCACCACATTTATGAAATCCATCTAGTTTGATGTCTTTTGAGGTGTTGTGATATGAGATGAGATATCGTCTTGGATTTCGGATATTGTAATATCGTTTGTGATGTGGCATAATTGTTGTCTTCTCCTGGTTTTAAAGGCTACATGACAGTAAAGTGATGTAGTCTCACCTTACTGGCTGTTCTAGCTGTTCTATTATTTTCGCTAGAGCTCTTTCATTTGTCTTCGAGTATTTACTTTACACAGGACTGTACAAAAATAGGCTTTACAATGTGGTTATTTTATATGGACTATTTCTTTAGTGGATTACCAGAAAACATGCTATATCGTGATACATATCGTTATCGAGATTCGAAATTACTTAATAATGGAGAGAGAAGATATTGGCCATATCGCCCAGCCCTAGTTTTCATATGTGTTTCATATACGTTCTGCACCCACTGGCCGGTGGATAGCTTGGTCATTAGTCCTTCTGATTGTGTTCATGTTCAGACTGAAGAAGATGCCCCAGTCCATGCCTGAGTACGCCCTAACCAGGAACTACCTGGAACTGATGGTAGAACTGCCTTGGGACAGGAACACAAAGGGTATATTACACACACACACACACACACACACGCACACGCTAACACTAACACACACTAACATTTTCTCGATGGCGCAAACAACACAAGGTGCACGCTCGACAAACTACCCGAGGCCACGCATTGGTTTAGTGCAGTGTGCCCTCTTCAAACTCTGTGCTCTCCCCACTCTCTGTGTAGACCGCCTGGACATCAGCGCCGCTCGCGTCCTGCTGGACAACGACCACTACGCCATGGACAAGCTGAAGAGGCGCGTGCTGGAGTACCTGGCCGTCAGGCAGCTCAAGACCTCGCTGAAGGTGTGAAGTGTGCACCGCGTGGAACAACGCTCATGGTTCCCCCGAAAAAAAAATCCTGTAAAAAAAGTTGTTTTGTCGGTCATTGAGAATTTCCAAATTGATCAAACTGTGGAAAAAGCTAAAAGTTTGTCTGTTGTGGTGGTCGTTCGATAGATATTAGGGTGGCCGCTACTCACCTACAGTGAAATATGAACCTCTGTGATCATGGGAAGGTCATGGAAAACGTCCTGGAAAATACTAAATGATGAATACATTTAAACTAACTAAATGAAAATAATAAATAAGCTAAAAAGACTGGGAACCCTGAACTTTGTATAGTGCAAAATGAATATGGTACAAAGTGCACTGCAATGTATGGAAACCAAATAACAGGATAGAGTGAATGCAGTGCGCCAATACTGCAGACGTCAATTTGAACTGAATGCAGTTGATGTACTTGATGAGGTGATGAGCGTTACGTGTTAAGGTGAATGTGTTGGTGTTTCCTTCGAGGGCCCCATCCTGTGCTTCGTGGGGCCCCCTGGCGTGGGCAAGACCAGCGTGGGGCGCTCCATCGCCAAGACACTCGGCCGAGAGTTTCACCGCATTTCGCTCGGAGGCGCCTGTGACCAATCAGATATCCGGGGACACCGGTAAGGAAAATAATAGTCCTGCGTTTTAGGGATACTGTGGGAATATTTTCATCGGTCACATTGTTGTGCAACGTCATGCGACTAGGCTTGCGATGTTTTTCCAGAACAAAACCACACTGTAGCAATGTCCCTTGCCACATGCCTAAATGTGCATAAATGTGCTTCTTCTGGGGCTCCACCAAGGACACAGGCGGGATGGTGGTGAAACGTCCGGTTTATTGTAATGTTTGATGACATGACATGAACAGAGCAGATGGTACTTGCTAGCATGCTAGCGCTCCCTGAGTGCGTGTGTTGATGGATGACAACCACAGGTGTGCAGCCCCGCCCACCCCAGACTAGTGAGCCAGGTGAGGCTAATAAAGTCAGCCACCAAACACACACACACACACACACTCTCGCAAAATGTATTGTCTTTCATTTGTAAGATGATATATATACTATTCAAACAGTTTGAAACGTCTCACACTGTACTAATAAAATCGGAATTAAATCCGGAATTAAAAGTATTTAATGTGTTCAATTCAATTTTTCTGAGTTTTCCAAAGAGCAGGCATGGAAATGGATAATCGACTGTGCCGATATACACTTTGATGAACTTTTCTGATAAATATAAAGGATTCATTCATATTCCATAGCATATATATTTTGTAGTTGCATGCATGTGTTCTGCTGAACAAAGCAATTGTGAATTTGAGTTGAGCAGAACCCATGTGTTTATTTTCATGTGCTCTTTTTCAGAGCAGTGGTCAGCCGGTCAAGGGAAAGGCTACGATCAAAGGCTATCACTTTTGATCGTTTCCTCAGACAAAGTGAGAGCAAACTAGATGTATGCCGGATTTATACGTTAAGTAGCTTATTATGTGGAACGTAGGGCAATAGGGGCTTGGCGAGGAGCAACAGAATTCACAGAGCACAGTGCTCCCATTCCCGGTGGGAGATACAGTAGGGATGCTGACAGTAAACACACCGAGGTCAGACCCGGGGAACGCTGCCTGGAGGAAAGTGTTCGCATCAACACAAATATTTTAGAAATGTTGCTGAAAGCTAGATGAGTCATTCTTAGCTCCCTATTTATATTGTACTGTCACCAGTTGACATCCCCTCAGTCACATAGTAGAGTCACATGGACCCCCAGGCCACTCCTGTCAACATAAACACCCAATGGTGTGTGTGTGTGGGGTCACTCAACACCCTATCCCCCTTGAGGATGCACCCATGGCTTTAAGGCAGTATTTCAGGTGTGTGTGTGTGTGTGTGTGTGTGTGTGTGTGGTGTGTGTGTGTGTGTGTGTGTGGCAATTGGGCCTTGCATAGTGTTGCAAGTGCAGTCCAAGTGCAACACCATGGGCCACAATTTTTAATGGCCACAATTTAAGATTTATAATTCCTCACATCACATGTGGAATTGTTCCGATACCAGAAATTGACATTTTCACATCCAACTTTTGTTGTTTACTGAAACAGCCACTGTTTCCCAATAGAGGACCCCAGAACAACGTAGCTGTCCTTTTCTCTGCCTGTGCATATGAATGAATGAATGAATGAAACCTTTATTGCCATTCAGGGAATTTGCTTTTGACAAGGAGCCATACATGCCAGAGACCATACATGACAGCACATAAATAACAAACATAAACATCATAAAAATGCATCATTTGGAAATGGATAAAAGGACGATCAGTGCAATGCAAACAATGTGCTCAGAGCATCTTGTTAAGCAGCCAAATGCTGCGTGGGACACAGAATATAATCCTGGGTATGCTATAGCAGCTAGCCTCCTTCCAGCCTGAAGGTAAAAGTGCATATTCATCCCATAGGGGATGGGATGAATATGGTGTACTGGTCTGTTATGTAAGTAATGTGTCCCATTGGTTCCCCGGTCATCCCCAGCAGCATTAGTGTTGGCAGTCCATGTCAGTCTGCTGTGTATAACAGTATACTAGTGCCCCAGGTACTTACACATTCAATGGTTGCGTACATACACTCTGCAGAGGACGTGCAGGCAGTACCCGCAGGCGAAACTATGATATTATTTGATTATGTGTGGTTTGGTCTTGTTGTTGGGTGTCTTTTGTCCATACAGTCTATGGCAGGCCTGGCCAACCCGCGGCTCTTTGCCTGGTTTCATGCGGCTCTTACGTTCATATCGAATTTTGTGTTTTTTTTAGGGCTGTCAAAGTTGACGCGTTATTAATCTTTGACCCATGCCTCAAGTTTGACAAACAAATAAACTCTGTTGTGAGAGGTTGCTATTTTCAACTACGTAACATCGCCAAAGTAAAACCATTCCTCACACCAAACGATCTAAAAACCGTTACCAACTCACTAATCACCTCACGGCTAGATTACTGTAACTCACTTTACCTAGGCATCAAACAGTCACATACAGTCAGGTCCATAAATATTTAGACATTGACACAATTTTCATCATTTTGGCTCTGTACACCACCACAATGGATTTGAAATGAAACAATCAAGATGTGCTTTAAGTGCCGACTTTCAGCTTTAATTTGAGGGTATTTACATCCAAATCAGGTGAACGGTGTAGGAATTACAACACATTTTATATGTGACCCCCCCCCCCCTTTTTAAGGGACCAAAAGTAATTGGACAAACTAACATAATCATAAATCTAATTGTCACTTTTAATACTTGGTTGCAAAGTCCTTTGCAGTCAATGACAGCCTGAAGTCTGGGAACCCATAGACATGGTGCATGCTCTGCCAGGCCTCTACTGCAACTGTCTTCAGTTCCTGCTTGTTCTTGGGGCATGTTCCCTTCAGTTTTGTCTTCAGCAAGTGAAATGCATGCTCAATTGGATTCAGTCAGGTGATTGACTTGGCCATTGCAGAACATTCCACTTTCTTTGCCTTAAATAACTCTTTGGTTGCTTTCGCAGGTATGCTTCGGGTCATTGTCCATCTGCACTGTGAAGCGCCGTCCAATGAGTTCTGAAGCATTTGGCTGAATATGAGCAGATAATATTGCCTGAAACACTTCAGCATTCATCCTGCTGCTTTTGTCAGCAGTCACATCATCAATAAATACAAGGGAACCAGTTCCATTGGCAGCCATACATGCCCACGCCATAACACTACCTCCACCATGCTTCACTGATGAGGTGGTATGCTTTGGATCAGTGAGCAGTTTCCTTCCCTTCTCCATCTCTTCTCTTCCCGATCCATTCTGGTACAAGTTGATCTTTGTCTCATCTTTCCAGAGGATGTTGTTCCAGACCTGTACAGGCTCATTTTAGATGTTTTTTTGGCAAACTCTAATCTGGTCTTCCTGTTTTTTGAGGCTCACCAATGGTTTACATCTTTGGTGAACCTCTGTATTTACTCTGGTGACAGTCTTTCTTGATTGTTGACTTTGACAACAGATACTCTACCTCCCTGGAGAGTGTTCTTGATCTGCCAATGTGGGAAGGGGTTTTTCTTCACCAGGGAAATAATTTTCTGTCATCCACCACAGTTGTTTTCGTGGTCTTCCGAGGTCTTTTGGTGTTGCTGAGCTCACCAGTGCGTTCTTTCTTTTAAGAATGTACCAAACAGTTGATTTGGCCACACCTAATGTTTTGCTATCTCTCTGATGGGTTTGTTTTGATTTTTCAGCCTAATGATGGCTTGCTTCACTGATAGTGACAGCTCTTTGGACTTCATATTGAGAGTTGACAGCAACAGATTCAAAACACAAATACCACACTTGAAATGAACTCTAGACCTTTTATCTGCTCCTTGTAAATGAAATAACGAGGGAATAACACACACCTGGCCATGGAACAGCTGAGCAGCCAATTGTCCAATTACTTTTGGTCCCTTAAAAAGGGGGGGGTCACATATAAGATTTGTTGTAATTCCTACACCGTTCACCTGATTTGGATGTAAATACCCTCAAACTAAAGCTGAAAGTCTGCACTTAAAGCACATCTTGATTGTTTCATTTCAAATCCATTGTGGTGGTGTACAGAGCCAAAATGATGAAAATTGTGTCAATGTCCAAATATTTATGGACCTGACTGTATATCCCGTTTACAACTGGTGCAAAACGCAGCTGCCCGGCTTATAACTGGGACTAGAAAGAGACAGCATCACACCCGTACTGGCATCCCTGCACTGGCTACCTATCAAGTACAGGATTGATTTTAAAGTTGTATTGTTTGTTTTTAAGGCTCTACATGGCCTGGCACCCCAGTACATCTCAGAACTTATTCACCCACTCTCCAATCCCAGGACACTCAGATCCTCTGACCTGCTCCTCCTGTCAGTGCCGTGGTCGAGGTTAAGGGCTCTGGGCGACCGCGCTTTCTCAGTTGCTGCCCCAAAGCTCTGGAACCATACCATACTCAATCAAATGTTCCCCGTCCATTGAACTCTTCAAAAACAACTTAAGACACATATACAAGACAATGAACACAGCAATATAATGTGCAATATTACCTTACTTTCCTCAGTATTACTTTCCTCAGCATTACGTGCAATATTAATATTACTGTCCAACATCATGTGCTATATTATTATTATTATTATCATCATGTTGTCTATAACACTACCTCTCATCTCCTCTCATCATCATGTGCAATATTCTTAATGTCACGTCCAATAATATTTCACTTCAATTATGCCAAATTGTTTTCGCCGTCGGAATATCTTATCTTGCCTACATATTTGTGTATTTTAACTGTAAATTTGTAAATCCGTTAGTTTATTTGTTTTCTGTTGTTTTCCATATTGTTTTATTGTACTGTATCGCTATGTAACCTGGCACAAGAATTTCCTTCGGGATTAATAAAGTTCTATTCTATTCTATTCTTATCTTTCTCTCCTCTGCTGTCTGTAGGATATCTATTAATACGGGCCAACAGACATGTCTCCCCTTCTCCCATCCCATGTGCCATTGTGTTTATGTATTTTTTATTGTATTCTATCTATTTTCCTATAACTTCTGTTTTTATATGTGTTTTTACTGGTTTTTATACTCATTTTACTTGCTACTTAGCTGTACTGTAATTATTTTTACCATATTATGTTATGTTCTCCATCTTGATGTACACTCAGTTCTCTCTCGAAAATGAGATTCTATCTCAATGGGATTCACCTGATTAAATAAATAAATAAAAACTAATGAATGTACCAGGGTGCTAAAACCTGACCTGACTTTTAAAAATGAGCTCACCAAAAAAAACCACGCCATGGTCGGTCCATTGTTGTGTTGTTGTTGTTCTGGTCTTCCGGTTTTGCTGGCGTGCTTGGGCTCGTAGATCCAGACGTTCCTCTTGTTGTTGTTCTGGTCTTCCGGTTTTGTGCGTGGCTTGGCGCGGTGTAAATGACGTCACGGCAGTTCGCGCAGCCGTGTTATGACGACCCCGCCCACGTCGAGGAGGTACTATATGGTACTCAGTTGTAAAGGAAACAGACCCGAAAAGTACCATGCCGTGCCGTAACGCGCCGTATCGCGCCGTACAGTGACCGTGGAAAAGGGGCATTAGAAGAGAAGCTCACATCCACGACCTTTCTGGGCCTCAAACAGGCGAATTAAAAAGTGCATATGTGTGTGTGTGTGTGTGTGTGTGTGTGTGTGTGTACTTCTACTCAATACTAGTTAGTAGCAACATGTAATACTTGTAATATGTTCACATTACATTTCATATCTTCATGACTTCCTGCTCTGAGTTCTGTTCCCAGTCCTTCCAACACTAATATTAATCTATGTTCTATCACGTGATCTACATATAGATATATATAGATAGATATACATACAGATATATACAGATAGATATACATATAGATATATACAGATAGATATACATATAGATATATACATATAGATATATACATATAGATATATACATAGATATACATATAGATATAGATATATACATATAGATATATACATATAGATATACATATAGATATACATATAGATATACATATAGATATATATAGATATATACATATAGATATACATACATATAGCATATGTATGTTGATACATATAGATATATGACAACCAGCATATTCATGTATTTTCCCCCACTCACAGCAGGACTTGTACACCATTAACGCACTACTTGGGTAGTCAGCCACCAAACGGATAAGATATAGTACTGGGAGAGTCACACACCTTGATAAAAGGTTTAAGGGTGGTTCAGTTCATTGATTTGCCTGGTGTTTTTCTCCTCCCCTCCCTGTACCTTAACTTTAAACAGGTAGATTATACAGAGAGCGAGTTGAACGAGACCGTTCGATTCTTCGCTGACTGGTCAGGGTAGACCCCACTGAAGGACAAGCGAGACGAAGGGCAAGGAGAGCGGACAAAGGGGCTAGTGACCTCAGCTACGCAGCAGGAGGCTGGAGGGTGGCGGAGCGCAGGGAGACGCGGCCGTGGGCTCCGACGATGGCACAGGACGCGAGTGTAAGATAGGTTGACCTCGGAGAGGGGGAGCTGAGTCCTCCGGACCGCCGTGCTCCGGCTCCGTGACCTTTTGACCTTCGGCCACCTTCACGGCCACCGCACGGCACAGGGCGCCAATCTTCCGTTCCAGGGAGCGCACGCCCGCCTCCCGCGTGTACCTGGACACGCACACACACACACGTTGTTGACCTGTCACGGTGTTGACCTCCGGGGGTCATGGCAAGAATAATAAAAGGCAGGATAATGCAGCAGCTACTGTAGATCCCAGGGGCTCCACCCCCAGCCTCTTCCTAAACGCCCTGCCTCTGCGCTCACTGTATTCACGGTAAGATGCTGCACTAAATGGTGCAACAGTCAATAGGCTCGGTATAATTTCACCGTGTTCAAACACAAGGAATATTTTGCAAAGCTTACACTTTTTTTTTACAGCTGCGTCAGATCTTCCGTCTGTCCAGCGGCGGGCTGCTTGCAGACCAGCCGCCCCACCCGGGGGCCCCCCCCGCCACGCCGCGCACGCCGGCCAGCCGCGCCGCGACGGCCACGGCCCCAGCGCCCACCGCCCGCCGGCAGCGACGCCCCCCCCCAAAGCGGTGGGGGGGTCCAGCGGCGGGCTGCTTGCAGACCAGCCGCCCTAATCACTGTGATGCCTTTTTAAAATCTGCAGGTGCTGTGGGCGCATGCATGTCCCTGTCTGTTTGTGTGTGTGTGTGTGTGTGTGTGTGTCTGTGTGCCTGTGTGGTGCCTGTGTGCCTGTGTGTGTGTGTGTGTGTGTGTGTGTGTGTGTGTGTGCTGTGTGACTGTGTGTGTGTGTGTGTGTGTGTGTGTGTGTGTGTGTGTGTGTGTGTGCCTGTGTGTGTGTGCCTGTGTGTGTACGTGCCGTGTGCCTGTGTGCTGTCTGTCTGTCTTGTCTGTGTGCCTGTGTGTGCTGTGTGTGTGTGCATGCCTGTGTGTGTGTGTGTGTGTGTGTGTGCCTGTGTGTGTGCCTGTGTGTGCCTGTGTGTGTGCGTGTGCCTGTGTGTGTGTGCCTGTGTGTGTGTGTGCTGGTGTGTGACCTGCTGATCACATCCAGCGTGGTGTCCTGTGGTATCTGGATGTGCTCGGGCGTCAGACCGTGCTGCTCCAGCTGATGAGGGATCAGGTGACGCTGGGCGATCTCGACTTTCTCCTCCTGGGTGTAGCCTTGGGTGGGGGAATAGAAAACACACACATTCCATAGTATTACATATTATTAATGGCTTAACGTTGTGGTTGAGGACATTTTGGGGGATTTTGAGTTCCCGCCACTGCTGGTCAATTGGGTTGGGTCTTGCACTGGCTTGTGGTGGACTCGTTGACTCCGAGGTGTCGGGAGGGCCGGGGGGGGGTGGGAGGGGGGCTGAGGTTTTTGTGGGCGATGATGATGTGCATTTCCTCAGCACACAGATGATTTGTGGGCATTCATTTTCCCACTTGTGGTCCACATATCCCAAGTCGCTCAGACTTTGCAACTTTGCAAAACGCAAGCAGACATTTTTGGAGTGGGTCGGTGGGGGGGGGGAAGTTTCTGCTGCCTGCTATTCCCTGAAATCAAATAATTGATGTGTCACAACTCACACACCCGCTCGACATCGGTTCCTTGGGCGGTACAAGGCTGTGCTACAATACAATAGTACTGCGACTATATCGGGAAATACTGTTTAGGGATTCACAAGGGCAACATCGACAGAAACTAGCAGAACTGGAATCGTGTACAGTATGTGTATGCGTGGTGAGTGTGTGGTGTGTGTCCCGGTGCTCACGGCAAAGTGCATTAGTCGGAGTCTTAAAGTTTCAAGTCAATAAAATGCCTAATCGGGTATACCTGATGGGCAACATGGGTCTCAGATGATCTCGTTATGGGAGCCATGCAGGTCTAGGGCCGGGGGACGGCAAAGGAGAAGGTTGGATTTGTTTATTTTGTTTGTAATCCGGAAACGCTTTGATTAGATTTCCTTTTTTTTTTTTTCCTTCTTTTTCTTCTTCTTCTTCTTGGGTGGTGGTGGTGGGTGGTGATGGGTGGATGGGTGGTTGGGTGGTTGGTGGGTGATGGTGGCAACATCTTTCTGAGTTGACTTTATTTCACTTGTTTTCATTGGGGGGGGGGGGGGCAGTTTCGAGGCAGTTTCACATTTTTATACCAAAGCACCAAGCCTCGTCCCGTGACATTTGGTCAGAGGAGGAGGAGGCGAAGGGTACAAATACGCACATAGCCCACCGACAGCAGCGACCGCGACCACGACCATGACGCCAATGAATCCATTCATAAACCGTGGGGCGAACAGCTGACACTCCACCACCACCAAATGAATCCTGAATTCAAGATGTGGTAGCATTTGAGAGACGGATTGTTCCCGGTATTTAAAACTATCAGGAGCACAAAGATGCCTTCTAAAATCAACACACAACTTATGTTAGTGTTGGCGGTGAATCTTGTTTTGAATCTGTTGACTCAAAGTTTACGCTGTAGCCTGCAGCTTTGGAGAACACTGTGTGTGGCGTTGCCTCTCGACCTCTTGTTCACTCTCTCTCCTCCCAGAATCATGAATTAAGTGTAATTATGTAATCTATGGGGTTTCTAAAATTTGTTGTGTAACTGCATTTTACCTTGCTTGATTAAAAAACGTGCTTCCCCCGCTGAATGCAATTCAATTCATGACGACTAAGAACAATGGACCTCATTCACGAACATTTTCTTAAGTGTCTTCTTAAATATCTTCTTACGAACTTCGTAAGAACAAACTTAAGAAATCTGTCCGCCGGATTCATGAACGCGGGGAAATGTGTTCTTAAACCTCCAAAGTGTTCTCAGCTGCGCTCCCCCGATGAGGAATGCCACTCATTCTTAAATGGAATGCGCGTAGCGATACAGCGATTTCCAGCAGCAGTAGATGAGCCATATTGTGTGTGTAGGCCTAGGGTGCAGACTTGGCCCTTTAAATAGCTGGATTGATCACTGATTATTGGATGGCATGGTTCAATTTACATAATTGATGTTCAAGTCCACGTGCAAGTTCAAGGTTTTATTTGTCACATGCAACATCATACCAGTAAGATGAGCAGTGGAATGTTTCTCCACTGGCTCTTACAATGTACACACTAAGCAAGGTAAAGAAAATAGAACCAACAATGAAAAATAACAATAGAGAACACATCAAGTTTATTTATATAGCACATTTAAAACAACCACAGGATGACCAAAGTGCTGTACAGTGAAACATAAAACAGAACATAGCAATAAAATCATATACATTAAAACAAATAGTAGTCAGGGAAAATTCACAGACATTCAAATGCCAGGCTGAACAGTGACATAAAAAAACCCACAACATTTGATATGAACGTAAGAGCCGCATGAAACCAGGCAAAGAGCCGCGGGTTGGCCAGGCCTGCCATAGACTGTATGGACAAAAGACACCCAACAACAAGACCAAACCACACATAATCAAATAATATCATAGTTTCGCCTGCGGGTACTGTCTGCACGTCCTCTGCAGAGTGTATGTACGCAACCATTGAATGTGTAAGTACCTGGGGCACTAGTATACTGTTATACACAGCAGACTGACATGGACTGCCAACACTAATGCTGCTGGGGATGACCGGGGAACCAATGGGACACATTACTTACATAACAGACCAGTACACCATATTCATCCCATCCCCTATGGGATGAATATGCACTTTTACCTTCAGGCTGGAAGGAGGCTAGTGCTTTCATGCGGCTCTTACGTTCATATCGAATTTTGTGTTTTTTTTAGGGCTGTCAAAGTTGACGCGTTATTAATGCGTTAACTTAATTTGCGGTTCTGATGGGGGGAGGGGGATCCGTTAATTCGCGGTTCTGATGGGGGGAGGGGGATCCGTTAATTCGCGGTTCTGATGGGGGGGGGGATCCGTTAATTCGCGGTTCTGATGGGGGAGGGGGATCCGTTAATTCGCAGTTCTGATGGGGGGGGATCCGTTAATTCGCGGTTCTGATGGGGGAGGGGATCCGTTAATTCGCGGTTCTGATGGGGGGAGGGGGATCCGTTAATTCGCGGTTCTGATGGGGGAGGGGGATCCGTTAATTTGCGGTTCTGATGGGGGGAGGGGGATCCGTTAATTCGCGGTTCTGATGGGGGGGGGGATCCGTTAATTCGCGGTTCTGATGGGGGGGATCCGTTAATTCGCGGTTCTGATGGGGGGGGATCCGTTAATTCGCGGTTCTGATGGGGGGGTCCGTTAATTCGCGGTTCTGATGGGGGGGGGGGGTCCGTTAATTTGCGGTTCTGATGGGGGGGTCGGTTAATTCGCGGTTCTGATGGGGGGGGGTCCGTTAATTCGCGGTTCTGATGGGGGGAGGGGGATCGTTAATTCGCGGTTCTGATGGGGGGGGATCCGTTAATTCGCGGTTCTGATGGGGAGGGGGATCCGTTAATTCGCGGTTCTGATGGGGGAGGGGATCCGTTAATTCGCGGTTCTGATGGGGGGGGGATCCGTTAATTCGCGGTTCTGATGGGGAGGGGGATCCGTTAATTCGCGGTTCTGATGGGGGTCCGTTAATTTGCGGTTCTGATGGGGGGGTCCGTTAATTTGGGTTCTGATGGGGGGGTGGGGGGGGGGGGGTCCGTTAATTCGCCGAATTAACTAGATAAGACTATGAAAATGTTATTGCCCTGGCAGTGGCTACAAATATGTTTGGTGTGTGTGAGAGGAAGAGATGGGGAGATGTTCATGTGTGTATGATGTGGCTCTTTGCAGTAACACAGTAAAAAAATTGGCTCTTTGTCTCTGACTGGTTGGCCACCCCTGGTCTATGGTATTGCCTGTATAGACTCTCCTTTCCTTAGTGTGCGAGTGAGAGTGTGCTGGAGTAATCCCACAGACTCCTTCTCCTTTGTTAAAGTGATGTTTATTTCACATTCCTTTACAGTCTTCTTTGTTGAAGTTGTTGACATGGTCAGAAAACCCGTGCAACTTCTCCTTTCTTAAGTCGTCCAAACTAACCTCCGTTGAGCCTTTTCACAGTGTAAATGGATTGCATTTATATATCGCTTTTATCCAAAGCGTGTTACAGTTGCCTCACATTCAGCCATTCATACACCAACGGCGGTGCCAACCATGCAAGGTAACAACCAACACATCAGGAGCAGTTAGGGTTAGGTGGCGTCTTGCTCAGGGATACCTCGACACTTAGCTAGGCGGAGCCTGGGGATCGAACCAGCAACCTTCCTGTTGCCAGACAACTCTTACCTCCTGGGCTACTGCCACACCTCTCCTTTGACCGTGTCCCTCTGTTGCTGCCTATTGGCCAGGCGGACGTACGTGGGCAGCATGCCAGGGCGCATTATCAACGGCCTGAAGACGGTGGGCGTCAACAATCCCGTCTTCCTATTGGACGAGGTGGACAAGCTGGGGAAGAGCCTGCAGGGGGACCCCGCTGCCGCCCTGCTGGAGGTATGAGAAGAGACGCGTACACACACACACACACACACACACACACACACACACACACACACACACACACACACACACACAACACACACCACAACAACACACACACACACACACACAGCCATGTGGTAGTAGATGTGGGCCCAAGCAGACACGGCTTTCAAATGTATTTAAATGTATTCAAAACATCAGGGTCAGCATGAGCGAGGACCTTTTCAGATATTAATTCGGCTTGTGATTTGAGAAAATTGCATAACTTGCTGAGCTCTGCAAAACACTCGATTTGGAACGGTTGAACGATGATTCATGCAAAGCAACTCGAGGGTACATTTTCTTGAAGTTAAAAAACATGTGGTTGCATCTGGTCAATATGCTAACAGGCGTGTTATAGCATGTGAGCATTTCATATAGCATGGCAGTGTCCTGGGGTTAGCCGGCTCTCCTACATGCTAGCGGTACAGGTGTTAGCCACAGCGAGCATGCCTAATCGTGTTCCAGCTGACGCAAGTAAGCAAGTCTCCCTTTCCCTTTGTTCCCCCACTCTCAGGTCCTGGACCCCGAGCAGAACCACAGCTTCACGGACCACTACCTCAACGTGGCCTTTGACCTCTCCCAGGTACTCTTCATCGCCACGGCCAACTCCACGGCAACCATCCCCCCGGCGCTGCTGGACAGGATGGAGGTGCTCCACGTTTCAGGTGAGGCTGAAGGGGTCGTGAACCCGCTGGTCAACTATTTCTAGGTGCGTAAAATGGTTCTTGTTGAGGGCAGAACATCCGAAACGGGGGCCTCTTCAGATGGCCTTTTGCGATGAAAATCGCAAGTCAAAAGAAGGGACCAAAATGTTTTTGAACAAAGATCTATGTGATCTTTTTGCTGTTTACGTGACTTAAAGGAACATTGGACCTCATTCTGGAACGCAGTTAAGAAAAAGTTAAGAAGAAATTTCTTCTTAACTCCACTTACGAAGTTCCTGCAACAATTCTGGCATTCCTGAATGGTTTCTCATCTGGGATTGGTTCTTCTAAGAACAGGATTTAAGAACGCGGAAAAGCTTTATGTTCAGCCTGGCATTTGAATGTCTGTGAATTTTCCCTGACTACTATTTGTTTTAATGTATATGATTTTATTGCTATGTTCTGTTTTATGTTTTCACTGACAGCACTGTGATCATCAGTGGTTGTTTTAAATGTGCTATATAAATAAACTTGATTTGATTGTTATTTTTCATTGTTGGTTCTATTTTATTTACCTTGCTTAGTGTGTACATTGTAAGAGCCAGTGGAGAAACATTCCACTGCTCATCTTACTGGTATGATGTTGCATGTGACAAATAAAACCTTGAACTTGCACATGGACTTGAACATCAATTATGTAAATTGAACCATGGCATCCAATAATCAGTGATCAATCCAGCTATTTAAAGTGTGCACCCTAGGCCTACACCCAATATGGCTCATCTACTGCTGCAAATTCAGGTGTACGAGCACACGTGTTGCATTTAAGAATCAGTGGCATTCCTCATCGGGGGCGCGCAGCTGAGAACACTTTAGCGGTTTAAGAACACATTTCCCCGCGTTCATGAGTCCGGTGGGCAGATTTTTTAAGTTTGTTCTTACGAAATTCGTAAGAAGACATTTAAGAAGACACTTAAGAAAATGTTCCAGAATGAGGTCCATTGATTTGAATTGCATTCAGCGGGGGAAGCACGTTTTTTAATCAAGCAAGGTAAAATGCAGTTACACAACAAATTTTAGAAACCCCATAGATTACATAATTACACTTAATTCATGATTCTGGGAGGAGAGAGAGCGAACAAGAGGTCGAGAGGCAACGCCACACACAGTGTTCTCCAAAGCTGCAGGCTACAGCGTAAACTTTGAGTCAACAGATTCAAAACCGGATTCACCGCCAACACTAACATAAGTTGTGTGTTGATTTTAGAAGGCATCTTTGTGCTCCTGATAGTTTTAAATACCGGGAACAATCCGTCTCTCAAATGCTACCACATCTTGAATTCAGGATTCATTTGGTGGTGGTGGAGTGTCAGCTGTTCGCCCCACGGTTTATGAATGGATTCATTGGCGTCATGGTCGTGGTCGCGGTCGCTGCTGTCGGTGGGCTATGTGCGTATTTGTACCCTTCGCCTCCTCCTCCTCTGACCAAATGTCACGGGACGAGGCTTGGTGCTTTGGTATAAAAATGTGAAACTGCCTCGAAACTGCCCCCCCCCCCCCCATGAAACCAAGTGAAATAAAGTCAACTCAGAAAGATGTTGCCACCATCACCCACCAACCACCCAACCACCCATCCACCCATCACCACCCACCACCACCACCCAAGAAGAAGAAGAAGAAGAAGAAAAAGAAGGAAAAAAAAAAAAAGGAAATCTAATCAAAGCGTTTCCGGATTACAAACAAAATAAACAAATCCAACCTTCTCCTTTGCCGTCCCCTGGCCCTAGATCTGCATGGCTCCCATAACGAGATCATCTGAGACCCATGTTGCCCATCAGGTATACTCGATTAGGCATTTTATTGACTTGAAACTTTAAGACTCCGACTAATGCACTTTGCCGTGAGCACCGGGACACACACCACACACTCACCACGCATACACATACTGTACACGATTCCAGTTCTGCTAGTTTCTGTCGATGTTGCCCTTGTGAATCCCTAAACAGTATTTCCCGATATAGTCGCAGTACTATTGTATTGTAGCACAGCCTTGTACCGCCCAAGGAACCGATGTCGAGCGGGTGTGTGAGTTGTGACACATCAATTATTTGATTTCAGGGAATAGCAGGCAGCAGAAACTTCCCCCCCCCCCCACCGACCCACTCCAAAAATGTCTGCTTGCGTTTTGCAAAGTTGCAAAGTCTGAGCGACTTGGGATATGTGGACCACAAGTGGGAAAACGAATGCCCACAAATCGTCTGTGTGCTGAGGAAATGCACATCATCATCGCCCACAAAAACCTCAGCCCCCCTCCACCCCCCCCCGGCCCTCCCGACACCTCGGAGTCAACGAGTCCACCACAAGCCAGTGCAAGACCCAACCCAATTGACCAGCAGTGGCGGGAACTCAAAATCCCCCAAAATGTCCTCAACCACAACGTTAAGCCATTAATAATATGTAATACTATGGAATGTGTTTTCTATTCCCCCACCCAAGGCTACACCCAGGAGGAGAAAGTCGAGATCGCCCAGCGTCACCTGATCCCTCATCAGCTGGAGCAGCACGGTCTGACGCCCGAGCACATCCAGATACCACAGGACACCACGCTGGATGTGATCAGCAGGTCACACACCAGCACACACACACACAGGCACACACACACAGGCACACAGGCACACACACACGCACACAGGCACACACACAGGCACACAGGCACACACACACACAGGCATGCACACACACACAGGCACACACAGGCACACAGACAAGACAGACAGACAGACACATTGGCACACAGGCACGTGCACGCACACAGACAGGCACACAGACACGCACAGGCACACAGACACATTGGCACACAGGCACGTGCACGCACACACACAGGCACACACACACACACAGGCACACACACAGGAACGCACACACACAGGCACACACACAAACAGACAGGGACATGCATGCGCCCACAGCACCTGCAGATTTTAAAAAGGCATCACAGTGATTAGGGCGGCTGGTCTGCAAGCAGCCCGCCGCTGGACAGACGGAAGATCTGACGCAGCTGTAAAAAAAAAGTGTAAGCTTTGCAAAATATTCCTTGTGTTTGAACACGGTGAAATTATACCGAGCCTATTGACTGTTGCACCATTTAGTGCAGCATCTTACCGTGAATACAGTGAGCGCAGAGGCAGGGCGTTTAGGAAGAGGCTGGGGGTGGAGCCCCTGGGATCTACAGTAGCTGCTGCATTATCCTGCCTTTTATTATTCTTGCCATGACCCCCGGAGGTCAACACCGTGACAGGTCAACAACGTGTGTGTGTGTGCGTGTCCAGGTACACGCGGGAGGCGGGCGTGCGCTCCCTGGAACGGAAGATTGGCGCCCTGTGCCGTGCGGTGGCCGTGAAGGTGGCCGAAGGTCAAAAGGTCACGGAGCCGGAGCACGGCGGTCCGGAGGACTCAGCTCCAGTGGAGAGAGGTCATAGCCTTGTCCGTCTGCCTGTCTGTCTGTCTGTCTGTCTGTCGGTCTGTCTGTCTGTCTTCCTGTTAAAGTTAAGGTACAGGAGGGAGGAGAAAACACACACAAATCAAGTGAAGAATACTTTAGTGTACTGCAGTGTTGGGGCCCCAAGTGCGTAGGCAGTGTGAGGAAACATGAGGTGTGTGTCTTTATAGCGCCTACGCACACACAACCGTGGACCGGTTGCCAAGCTGCTGCCATTTTGTTGCCCGCCTTCCGTCCACCGCCACAGGGCCCCTTGATCTCCAGACAAACATGGCAATCCTTGCATGGCTTCTATGAAATCTCTCTATCTCTCGCTCTCTGTGTGTGTGTGTGTTGTGTGTGTGTGGTGGAGGGGGGCTGAGGTTTTTGTGGGCGATGATGATGTGCATTTCCTCAGCACACAGATGATTTGTGGGCATTCATTTTCCCACTTGTGGTCCACATATCCCAAGTCGCTCAGACTTTGCAACTTTGCAAAACGCAAGCAGACATTTTTGGAGTGGGTCGGTGGGTCCACCCCCCCCCGGCCCTCCCGACACCTCGGAGTCAACGAGTCCACCACAAGCCAGTGCAAGACCCAACCCAATTGACCAGCAGTGGCGGGAACTCAAAATCCCCCAAAATGTCCTCAACCACAACGTTAAGCCATTAATAATATGTAATACTATGGAATGTGTGTGTTTTCTATTCCCCCACCCAAGGCTACACCCAGGAGGAGAAAGTCGAGATCGCCCAGCGTCACCTGATCCCTCATCAGCTGGAGCAGCACGGTCTGACGCCCGAGCACATCCAGATACCACAGGACACCACGCTGGATGTGATCAGCAGGTCACACACCAGCACACACACACACAGGCACACACACACAGGCACACAGGCACGCACACACAGGCACACACACACACACACACACACACAGTCACACACACACACACACAGTCACACACACACACACACACACAGGCACACACACACACACACACACACAGGCATGCACACACACACAGGACACACACACACACACAAACAGACAGACAGACACAGCACACAGCACGTGCACGCACACACACAGGCACACACACACACAAACACACCAGGCACACACAAGGAAACGCACACACACAGGCACACACACAAACAGACAGGGACATGCATCGCCCACAGCACCTGCAGATTTTAAAAAGGCATCACAGTGATTAGGGCGGCTGGTCTGCAAGCAGCCCGCCGCTGGAGCAGACGGAAGATCTGACGCAGCTGTTAAAAAAAAGTGTAAGCTTTGCAAAACATTCCTTGTGTTTGAACACGGTGAAATTTATACCGAGCCTATTGACTGTTGCACCATTTAGTTCAGCATCCTTACCGTGAATACAGTGAGCGCGAGAGGCAGGGCGTTTAGGAAGAGGCTGGGGGTGGAGCCCCTGGGATCATACAGTAGCTGCTGCATTATCCTGCCTTTTATTATTCTTGCCATGACCCCCGGAGGTCAAACACCGTGACAGGTCAACAACGTGTGTGTGTGTGCGTGTCCAGGTACACGCGGGAGGCGGGCGTGCGCTCCCTGGAACGGAAGATTGGCGCCCTGTGCCGTTGCGGTGGCCGTGAAAGGTGGCCGAAGGTCAAAAGGTCACGGAAGCGGAGCACGGCGGTCGGAGGACTCAGCTCCACGTGGAGAGAGGTCATAGCCTTGTCCGTCTGCCTTGTCTTGTCTGTCTGTCGGTCTGTCTGTCTGTCTTCCTGTTAAAGTTAAGGTACAGGAGGGAGGAGAAAACACACACAAATCAAGTGAAGAATACTTTAGTGTACTGCAGTGTTGGGGCCCCAAGTGCGTAGGCAGTGTGAGGAAACATGAGGTGTGTGTCTTTATAGCGCCTACGCACACACAACCGTGGACCGGTTGCCAAGCTGCTGCCATTTTGTTGCCCGCCTTCCGTCCACCGCCACAGGGCCCCTTGATCTCCAGACAAACATGGCAATCCTTGCATGGCTTCTATGAAATCTCTCTATCTCTCGCTCTCTGTGTGTGTGTGTGTGTGTGTGTGTGTGGTTGCTGACTTTGAGGTTTTGTGTGTGCGTGTGCGTGCGTGCGTGTGTGCGTCCGGTAATCCCGCGGGAAGACATTCCAGTCGTCGTCCAGGGGCCCCGGTCCACTGGTCACGATTGAACCCATTTGTAGGACGAGGGAGGAAGAGGTGCAAGTCACGGCCGGCCGGGCGGCACATCAATTTCCTTTTTTTTCTCCAATGTATTAATTTAATCAGGGGAATCCCATTGAGATAGAATCTCATTTTCAAGAGAGACTTGAGTGTACATGAAGATAGAGAACATAGCATAATCTGGTAGAAGAATTACAGTACAGTTAAATAGCAAGTAGAATGAGTATAAAAACAGGTAAAAGCACATATAAAAACAAGTTATAGGAAAATAGTACAAAATGTAGTAGAATAAAACAAACATAAACACAATGGCACATGGGGATGGAAGGGAGACATTCTTTGGGCCCTTTAATTATTTTTCTAAGACACGCCAGAAGGGAGAATCAGACAAGTCAAGTGAATAGAATAGAACTTTATTAATCCCAAAGGAAATTATTGTGCCAGGTTACACAGCGATACAGTACAATAAAACAATATGGAAAACAACAGAACACAAATAAACTAACGGATTTACAAATTTACAGTTAAAATACACAAATATGTAGGCAAGATAAGATATTCCGACGGCGAAAACAATTTGGCATAATTTAAGTGAAATATTATTGGACGTGACATTAAGAATATTGCACATGATGATGAGAGGAGATGCAGAGGTAATGCCATATTTATAGACAACCATGATAATAATGAATAATATAGGCAAGCATGATGGACAAGTAATATTAATATTGCACGTAATGCTGAGGAAAGTAATACTAGAGGAAAGTAGGTTAATCATTGCCAGCAGTTATCATTGGCTTGTGTTCATTGTCTTGTAGGGGGAGTTATAGGGAGGAGTTATAGAGTTTGATGGCCACAGGCAGAAAGGACCTCCTGTGGCGTTCTGTGGTGCACCTCGATAATCTCAGTCTATGGCTGAAGGTGCTCTGGTATGACACCAGTGTGGTGTGCAGGGGATGGGAGGTGTTGTCCATAATACTGAGTAGTTTACTCAGCATCCTCCTCTCGAGACCTCCCCCAAAGACTCCAATTCCACTCCCAGGACAGAACCCGCTTTCCTGATGAGCTTATTGAGTCTGTTGGCGTCGGCTGCCTTCAACCTGCTGCCCCAGCACACAACAGCGTAGAAGATGACGCTGGCCACCACAGAGTGCTAGAACATCTGCAGCATGGTCCTGCAGACGTTGAAAGATCTGAGTCTCTGTAGGAAATACAGGCGACTCTGACCTTTCTTATACAGGGCCTCTGTGTTTTTAGTCCAGTCCATTGTATTGTCTATGTGAACACCCAGGTACTTATATTCCTTGACAATGTCCACCTCGGTCCCCCTGATGCTGACCGGTTTTGGGTGAGTTGAGTTGCAGGTGATTTAGTCCACACCACTCCACGAAACTGTCCACCACACTCCTGTACTCGGACTCCTGCCCCTTTCTGATACAGCCCACAATGGCAGAGTCATCCGAAAACTTCTGCAGGTGGCAGGACTGTGAGCTGTATCTGAAGTCTGAGGAGTAGAGTGTGAACAGGAAGGGAGACAGGACTGTCCCCTGAGGTGCTCCCGTGTTGCTAAGTGACTATTGTATTGTATGGCGCAGTGACGTGTGTGTATGTGTGTGTGTGTTTCAAGTTTCAAGTATTTTATTGTCACTTCACAATTTACACGTGAGTATAAGCAGTGAGTGAAAAACTTTTTGTGCAAAACGCCCGACAACCGACAGTAATTATAAAATAATACAAAATAGAATAGAACTACAAAATAGAAATAGAACTGAATGAAAATAGAACTATAAATAAATCTGTGTAATAAGTTAATGAAATATAAAATGAAATGGATATACAACAAAATATCCCAGGTTGAGCAATACACATATAAATCAATGTACTAAAAATATACATTGTTATATGTGACATTCACCAGAATGTCACAGAATACCTTCCAGACAGTCACACAACACTAGCACACAGCAATTGGCACCAGGACTAGCACTAACACCAGTACTAGCCACCAAGCAACCAGCAGTAACACTAGCACCAGGACAGCACTAGCCAGTAACACCAGCACTAGCACCAACACTTAGCACTGCTACCAGCACTAGCTCCAGCAGTAACACTAGCAACTTATCACCAGGAACTAGCACTGAGCAGTAACACTTAGCACTAGCATTTAGACATTGATGCCGAACTTGTTCAGCAGCCTGATGGCCTGACTGTGGAAGCTGTCTCTGAGTCTGCTCGTGTGGCACTTGATACTGCGGTATCGCCTGCCTGATGGTAGAAGTGTGTACAGTTCGTGGCTGGGGTGGTTATTGTCTTTAATAATCCGTTTGGCCTTGGCCACGCACCGCCTGGTGTATATATCCAGGAGGGAGGGAAGCTCACCTCCAACGATGTACTGGGCCGTCCGCACCACCCTCTGTAGTGTTTTACGCTCCAGTGCGGTGCAGTTCCCGTACCAGACGGTGATGCATCCTGTGAGAACACTCTCGATGGTACAGGAGTAGAATGTTCTGAGGATGCGGGGGCACATGTTGAATTTCCTCAGCGATGTGCACGCCGAGGAACTTGAAGCTGCTGACCCTCTCTACTGCAGCACCGTCGATGGAGATGGGGGCGTGCTCTCCTCTCCGCTTCCTGTAGTCCACGATCAGCTCCTTGGTCTTCTTGACGTTGAGGGCGAGGTTGTTTTCTTGGCACCACTGTGCCAGTGATCCAACCTCCTCCCTGTAGGCTGTCTCGTCGTCGTCGGCGATCAGACCCAACACTGTCGTGTCGTCAGCAAACTTGATGAAGACGTTGGAGCTGTGCATAGCCATGCAGTCGTGGGTGTACAGGGAGTAGAGGAGAGGGCTCAACACGCATCCCTGAGGGGCTCCAGTGTTGAGGGTCAGCGGCTCGATGGGTGGTGACTGCCCATCCTCACCAACCTGGCGGCGGCCCGACAGGAAGTTCCAGTATTCCAGCTGCACATGGTCGGGTGCAGGCTGACCTGTGTGTGTGTGTGTGTGTGTGTGTGTGTGTGTGTGTGTGTGTGTGTGTGTGTGTGTGTGTGTGTGTGTGTGTTGTGTGATGTGTGTGTGGTGTGTGTGTGGCGCATGTGTGGCGCTGTGTTGACAGACATGGCAACACCCCCAGAGATGCCTATCGTGATTGACCGCGTTGCCCTGAAGGACATCCTGGGAGCACCGCCATTTGAGATGGAGGTAAGGGGGGGTGAGTGAGTGGATGGGGGGAGGTGGATGGGGGAGGTGGGCGGGGCATCAGAGAGGAGCTTTAACCCAGGGTGAGAGTGGGGTTAGTTGGGGTGGGGGAGCGGCGATAAAACCGACAAGTGGTCTGGAGAGGTTTTAAGCATTTGACAGGGGATTGATTGTTATTGCCCCCAGAGGGGTAGAGGTGTCAGATACTGTAAGTGACGAGGTCAAATCATATAATTCTCGCACAATTGCTTATGAACGCTCCCCCTTTTTTTTCCTCTCTCTCTCTCTCTCCATTTCTTCTCCTCCTCCGTTTTTCAGCTCCTTTCTATAATCTGCATGCGTCCTGCTTCTCCATTCTCATGGCCCACATGACTTTGCTCAACACCCCCCAGGGCAGCCCCTTGCTTTCCCTGGATCTCCCTGTCCACCCCCCCCCCCCCCTCCTCCTCCTCTCCTTCCGTCCTCCTGCATGGATTGGGCGTCCAGTTCCTCAGCAGGCATGGTGGTACCCACACCAGGCAGATCTCTCTCGTCCTTGTCTCTCTCTTGCCATGAGAGGTCACAATAGCTTCCTTAACACTCTCCCGGTGAATGGGAATCTTATTTGGGGAAAAACATTCTAAAAAAAGAGGAACGTTTCAAGTTGATGTGATGTTTAAAAAAAAAAACGCTTTACATTTATTTATTTTTTTATATTTAAATATAATTACTTTTCTTCGGTAGTAGAAGACATTGCCTCGAGACTTCACTGAAAACTCGCTTGAAGGTTTCAACTTTAACAACTCGCTTAAAGACGTGACTTTAACAACTCACGTAAAGACTTTTAACAACTTGCCTAAAGACTTCAACAACTTGCTTAAAGACTTGACTTCACACTTTCAAACAAATTGCTTTGAGACCAGAGACTTGTTAGCAGGAAAGGATGATCCAGTTTGACCAAACCAAAGACCTGATCGCAATACATCACTATTCAACAATAGCGGCTCACTGCTTTGTCCAGTTGTGGCTTCGGACCTGCCAACGTGACGTGGCAAATGAGCTAGTGCACTTTGCTATAAAAGAAAAAATTTCAAGTACGTATTTGTGCAGACATCAAAAGAACGCTGATGTCTCCATGTTTAATCATTATCATGAGCACAGCCCTGTTCAGTGTTCAGGATCAAAGAGCAGGATTAAGCAACTCGCGTCTCAGGAGCCGACTAATATCCTGCTTGACATGTACAAGTAGTCGTGAGGGCTAGTCCATATTGCTTGCCTTTCCACTCACTCTGTGAAACTGCCGTTGAGTGTGTGTTGCTAAACAAATATTTGCCAATGCTGGGTTTCCCATCTGATAATGATGATGAATCTTGTCGCTGATTCAACAACACCTAAAATGACACGGCCATATAGTGCCCCCGTCTGGGCAGAAACGGTACTGCCAGGGAAATGATCATATAGTGTAGGACTCATCCGACCTGGTTAACCACATGTACTGCACAAATCGTGCATGTCTAAATGTCAACACATATATCATCCTATTCATGTATGTTCTACCGTACTCATATATTCTGAAGATATGTAACATTCATCTGTTGTTGTCACATACTGTATGTTGACATGCTGTTGGTCCCTGAGCATTTCCAAGTAATTATTGTTAGTCACATTATATTCACATTATATGTATTAGATTAGTATTCACATTATCTTGTGTCACACACCATTTATATACAGTAGGTCAAATGTGAGAGAAGTACAATGGATACTTTTTCTCCACGAGAGGGCAGTGGCAGATCTGCTTACCGGTACATTACGTCCCGCGGGTCCTTGTAAGTTTATTACATTTCAGACAAAACAATTAAATTGGCATAACTAGACATGGGTCATTGAACGTGCTTGAACTTATATATTTTGAATAGAAATTGAAGTCCTTTTCATATTCTTTTTGTATTTAACATTAATAATAAATAGGCTACAACACAACTGAGAAGTGTTCACACATCCAAGCCTCTCTTCTTAAGTGTTGCCTCTGTGGCCTTCTGTAAATCCTGCTAGTTCCCATTATACAAACTCTCTGTTGTTTGTCGCAGTAATTAACCTCGATCCGTGTCTCCAACGATGCCGTGCTGGCTCCTTTCCTTTCCATCTCCATGCCTGCTAGCAATTATAGCACAGCTGCAAAAAAACCCAAATATACCATGCCTGAAATAAGTAGTAAATAAAGAAATACTCAAACATTTGAAGGATGTTTTATTAAAAATTATGTGAAAATTCGACAGCCCTTTGAGACTGTAATTGTGATTAAGGGCTATACAAATAAAATGGACTGTGTGTGTGTGTGTGTGTGTGTGTGTGTGTGTGTGTGTGTTGTCTGTCCTTGTGGCTAGGTGTCTGAGCGCCTCACGCTGCCCGGCGTGGCGCTGGGCCTGGCGTGGAGCCCACTGGGCGGGGAGATCATGTACGTGGAGGCCAGCCGCATGGAGGGGGAGGGCCAGCTCACCCTGACCGGACAGCTGGGCGACGTGATGAAGGAGTCTGCCCACCTGGCCATCAGTTGGCTGCGTGCTCACGCTAAGGACTACCAGCTGACCAACCGTGAGCACGCACTGGACACACACACACGCTCACACACAAACACACAAGCAGGCACACACACACACATATGCACACACGCACACACACACACAGGCACACACGCACGCACAAGCAGGCACGCACACACACATAGGCACACACACACAGATACAAGCAGACACGCACACACACACACATAGGCACACACACACATAGGCGCGCACACAAGCAGGCATGCACGCACCACACACACACAGGCGCGCACACAAGCAGGCATGCACGCACCACACACACACATAGGCACGCACACAAGCAGGCATGCACGCACCACACACACACACACATAGGCACACACTCATTCAGTCAGGCACACACACACACACACACTAGTACTCACTAAGATATAATGCATGAGCCATAATAATACACACACCAACAGAATCGCACACACACACACACACACACACTGGCATTCATACTCTGTCTCCCTCTGTGTGTGTGTGTGTGCGTGTGCGTGTGTGTGTGTAGTGGTGGGGGAACCAGACCCGCTAGACGGTACCGACATCCACCTCCACTTCCCAGCTGGAGCGGTCACCAAAGATGGGCCCTCTGCCGGCGTTACCATAGTAACCTGCCTGGCCTCGCTGTTCAGCGGGCGCCTGGTGCGGTCGGACGTGGCCATGACGGGGGAGATCACGCTGAGAGGCCTGGTGTTACCGGTGAGGAGGCTCTTCTGCCGGGCAGAAATATTACATTTCATCATGTGCAATATTCCTCATAACATTTGCAATACTACTTGTCATTACTACTGTACTTCTCAATGCCATTGCGAACTTGTTTTGTTTACTAAATATCTTACCTATATTTTTCTTTTAGGCTAATTCCCTGTACAGTTTATTATTCTATTTTTCTTATTCTTATGTTGTTGGTATTTTTGAGCAACCTCTGGCAAAAGAAAATTTCCTTTGGGATGAATAAAGTTCTATCTTATCTTTAATAACTTACTGTTAGTTCCATTTAAAGGAACCCTCTATTCACAGTGATATATTGCTGCCTCTCCTTCAACAAATGTACTCTTTGTAAGTGCGCTTTGGACTCAAAGCGTCTGCCAAAATCCCTAAATGTAAATGTTAAATATTCAGCCTCAACCTTAGTCTGTCTGATGTCTGTCTGACTCTGTCTGTACTGCTCTGTCTGTCTGCGACTCTCCGTCTGTCTGTCTGACTCTCTCTGTCTGTCTGATTCTCTGTCTGTCTGTCTCTGCCCCCAGGTCGGTGGGATCAAGGATAAGGTGCTGGCGGCCCACCGCGCCGGGGTCAAGCGCGTCATCCTCCCCAAGCGCAACGAGAAGGACCTGGAGGACGTCCCGGCCAACGTGCGCGCACAGCTGGACTTCGTGGCGGCGGTGGACCTGGAGGACGTGCTGAACGCTGCCTTCGACGGGGGCTTCGCCAGCGTGGCCCAGGCGACACGGGGGGGTCCCCAGATGACCAGCAAGCTGTGAAGTCAACGCCATGATGCCCTTTTTTCACTTTAATTACGGCGGCCGATACACCATCTTGGACTTCTACGCGCTGGAAAATACGTTTTGCCGTTCACCTTGGAAAGCTTCAGACGACTATTAATTAGTAGGTTTGATTAAGCAGGGGTCTAAATGCGGTGCGGTTGTTATTGGGACCTTGTGGGGTCTCAGAAAGCGTGGAATATGGTTTGATGATGATGGTTATTTTAAGGGTCGTCCTTAATGCCGTTTTATTTTTGTTTTCGCTGAGCAGTACAAACAGTGATTGGTTTCAAACCATGTGATCGGTCCTGGGAGCCTCCTTGAACCCCTGCTGTTCACAGCATACGTGTCTACTTCATCTCAGCTTATCTCAGCACTGGAAGAAGTTGATATTGTACTTTTTCTTTCAAAACAATGGCAATGTAATTAAATAGTTGAGATAACCGGTAGTGTTAATTTAGTTGATTTGGTTCAGATTATTTTATTATTATTAACAGGCCGCAGCTCAGTCCACAAGAGACACTTTTCTCTTACAGTGATACGACTGTAATACTTAATGTGGAAAAAAAATTATATACAGAGCGAGAGAAAGATTTTCCTCATTCCCTTGTTAGTTTTCAAATGTTCTATCCATCCATTTCCTACAATGAAACACCAGCCTTCCCAGTAGACTGCAGCAACTGGTAGGAATCTCTCCACCATACAGCTGGGCGGCCTCAACCTCTTGTGACGTCAAAAAGCGGAGATTCTGAAACCGCTTGGAAGGGCTGATCACACCTGGTCGTATAATGGGTCTCCTACGGGATGAAGGAATGGATGAGTTTGGGGGGGGGCGGACAAAGGCTATGAAATATTAAAACAGTTTGGGTATATCAGGTGACCAGATGTCCGCAGACAACCCCCATTAGGTCTACTTGGTCAGGTGTCTGAGTTGCTAATGTAGTTGATCACTAAAATAGGTTTGGTGTTGAAGTCCAGGCCGTTAAAACATAATATATGTTTTAAGTGTCTCTTTTAAGTTTTCAATATATCTATGGATTAGTGGATGTAGGCCTACTGGTCATCATGAAGTAATGTAATCCCAATAACACAACATGTGCACATGATTTGAACATGATTGACAGATTTAAATCGAATCTGACAAATTGACAGACAAGGAGTCATGAGTCATATTGTCACGACACTAATATCACTTGACTAATAATAACTAATAATTATTAAAGACATGACTGCATACTGTGCCTTGAGTGGAGTGGGCTATTTCAGCTGAGATCCTTTTCATGTTCTCTGTCAACCTGTAACACTCCCTTTTCTACATTAATTCACGTTTTTCTCAATTAAATATTAGGCCTACGTCTATCGGAAGACATCGATCGTTAAGAATTGAATAACATGAATACAGATTGGGGAAAATAAAATTACCTCTGATTTAGGCCGGCAATATAGAGATAATTTAGATGAGTGAAAAAAACCTTATCTGCTCCTAATTAGCCGTATTCACTGTAAAACAACCAAAGAACTCGTTAATGACGTAATTGTATGAATGTGCACTAGCCGAACACTACCGTTAGGGGTCGCTGTATCTCATTTATCTATCGTATAATCTCACATTACATTTACTGTAGAATGTCGACCCATCAATGCATTGATCTCATTTAAATCCCCCAGTAATCTGTTAATAAACATCCAATAGGTTTTTTTTCCCCCTCCAATCAAAGTAAGTAATATAGCACCTTAAACAGACTCGTTTATTTATTTTTTTTGGTAGCACAGGGCCATTAAGAAGGCATGTTTAAATATAGTGCAGCTGCAGACCGCACGGCCAATGATCGTCGGTCTGTGAAAGTGTAGCCTCGGCGACCACACCCGAGACAAACCCCGATATTACGCAGGGCGCCCCAATTAAGCTCCCTGCGGTGCGCATTCCTCACCACACCCAGCAGCCCCGCTGAGTGAATCAGAATATCAGAGCATGCATTAGAGCACCACCTATACATAGCTCTCCAGCAGCCCTTAAGTAGCCCGACATGGTTCCCCCCGCATGGAAACCCACTCTCTAGGGCCTTTCATTGGAGGAGGAGGGAGGAGGGGGGTCATTTCATCCCACCTTTATTCCGGCATCAGAGGTACTGTGTAAAAGCTGTAAACCGGAATGCCGGGACGGGGGAGGGCGTTGTTTCATGTGTTTAATCTGTTCAATTGATCCAATTTATATTTAATGCATTTCTAACCTCACAATAACATAATAAATGTACATGATTCATATAATTTAGATGTCCACGGCGAGCAAGAACACCCGAGTTTAGAGTCGAGACTCAAGATCGAGATGGACTGCGCGCCTGCACGTGAACGCGCACGACTGTTCCCGCGAGTCGTGCATGTGACCCTGGCTGCAGCACGCTGGCCCAGATAAAAGAAGTACTCCACCAGACCTGCTTTTAGACATACCTTGGGGTGGCATTCACATTATGCTCCTTAAATAATAAATGAAGTACAGTTAGATCGTCTAATGGGAATATAGAGAGTTTCAGTGCTAGGGGGTTTGGACATGTTTTGTACGACAAATAGATGCAAAAATGTTTAAAAACCCCCCAAAAGATAATAAAAGCAGTAACAAAGTAGGTGAAAGTAAAAGTAAGTAATACTTGTGTCTGATGCTCAACCACCCCACACAGCAGTCAGTCTTAATTACAGAGTCCCAATTATCATGGATGACACATCTATCATTTGTGGTGGAACGGATACAGGACAACATCATTCCACATCAAGTGGAAGAATTAATCATCGACATCCATTTCGTTTCCTGCTAATCAGCCCAGGGCCAAAACACATCTGATGGCACAAGAAATGTTTTTAAGTGGCACAACAAGCCACTATAAAGACTTGGGCTGTTGTTGGGTGTCGTAAGTGGTGCAGGGTTCCACTTCTCACACCTTCTCCATCCATCCATCCATTCTCGTCCGCTTACCCGGGGCCGGGTCGTGGTGGCAACTGGCTAAGCCTAGGCTTCCTTCTCCCCAGCCACACACACTAGTTCCTCCTGGGGGATCCCGAGGCGTTCCCAGGCGAGATATATAATCCCTCCAGCAGGTTCTGGGTTTTCCCCGGGGGTCTCCTCCCAGTTGGACGTGCCCGGAAAACCTCTAAAGGGAGGCGCCTGGGGGGCATCCTAATCAGATGCCTGAACCATCTCAGCTGACTCCTTTCGATGCGGAGGAGCAGCGGCTCTACTCCGAGCTCCCTCCGGATGTCTGAGCTCCTCACCCTATCTTTAAGGCTGAGCCCAGCCACCCTGCGGAGGAAACTCCTTTCGGCCGCTTGTATCCGCAATCTCATTCTTTCGGTCACCTCAGCTGCGCCTTGAGATTCTGTCCATGAAGATCATGAACAGAATCGGTGACAAGGGACAACCTTGGCGGAGTCCAACACCTACTGAGAACGTGCTTGACTTTGTGCCGAGAATACGGACTCAGCTCACACTTTGTTCGTACAAGGACCAAATGGCACGTACCAACGGCCCCGGTACCTCATAATCCCGTAGTACCCCCCACAGGATTCCCCGGGGGACACGGTCATAGGCCTTCTCCAAGTCCACAAAGCACATGTAGACTGTATGGGCAAACTCCCATCCCCCCCCCCCCCCCCCCAACAACCTGTGAGGGCAAAGAGCTGGCCCACTGTTCCACGGCCAGGACGGAATCTGCATTGTTCCTCCTGAAGCTGAGTTTTGACAATCGGCCGGAGCCTCCTTTCCAGCACCCTGGAATAAACTTTCCCGGGGAGGCTGAGCAGTGTGATACCCCGATAATTGGAGCACACCCTCCGGTCCCCTTTTTTGAAAATGGGGACCACCACCCCGGTCTGCCATTCCACAGGTACTGTCCCCGACCTCCACGCTACATTGACTAGGCGTGTCAGACACGACAGCCTGACAATGTCCAGAGCCTTCAGCATCTCAGGGCGAATCTCATCCACACCTGGCGCCTTGCCACTGAAGAGCTTTTTGACTACTTCAGTGACCTCTACCAAGGATATGGGTGAGGCTTCCCCCGAGTCTTCAGACTCTGCCTCTTCCACAGAGGACGTACTGGTCGGGTTCAGGAGCTCCTCAAAGTGTTCTTTCCACCGCCCGACAATATCCTCAGTCTGGGTCAGCAGTTCTCCTCCCCGACTGAGCACAGCCTGAGCCAAGCCCTGCTTTCCCTTCCTGAGTCACCAGACAGTTTGCCAGAACCTCCTTGAGGCCAACCGAAAGTCCTTCTCCATGGCCTCCCCGAACTCCTCCCACACCCGGGTTTTTGCTTCAGCGACTGCTGAACCCGCGGTCCTTTTGGCACCCGTCTGCTGTTTCAGTAGACCCCTGGGCCAACCAGGCCCGAAAGGCCTCCTTCTTCAGCCTGACGGCTTCCTTCACCGCTGGTGTCCAACGGTTCTTGGGTTCCCGCCACGACAGGCACCGACAGCCTTTTGACAACAGCTCCGAGCTGCAGCCTCTACAATGGAGGCTCTGAACATGGCCCACTCAGGTTCCATGTCCCCAACCTCCCCCGGGATGCACGAGAAGTTCTTCCGGAGGTGGGAGTTAAAGACCTTACCTTACACCTTCTTTTAACATCAAAATCATGGACCTTTCCAGATCCCCCAAATTCAAAAGGACCGAACACAGCATAGTTTGGGACACGGATCATGGTTAATAAGTGTTGCAACAGATTTTTTATAATGCAAACTAACAGGCTTAACTGAAGCTCACAGACAACAATTAAAGAGCGAGGCTTTAACGCTTAGTTGTGCTGTAGCCTATTTACCAACGTGAAGTAAAAATGGCAAAATAACTTCAATTTATGTTCTTGCACATATATTAATTCAAGCCCTTTGTATTAGGGCTGGGCGATTAATCGATCTCGAATTGAGATCACGATACATCTTCTGTCGATCTCGATCTATCAGCCTTCGAGATTTTTTTCGATCTGGATAGATCTGACAGCAGCGTCATGATGCACCGGAAATAAATGCGAATCAGTCTGCAGTGTTTGTCTCGACACGCCCATTCGCTACAATTGGCGATTGTCGCAGCCAAAATAATGCGACAACATCCAATCGGTGTGCAGTGTTTTGGCTCGACACGCCCATTTATACGACGGCACGAGGCGTTGTTTACCAACAGCGACGCAAAGAAAGAACAACAACATGAGTGACGCTGTGAGGAACGAGAGTTACAAAGTGACCCAATTGTCGTCAAAAAGCGCCTCGTGAAGTCTATGATATGGAACTGGTTTAGTTACTTTAAAAACGACAAGGCGCAGAAAACGAGCGTCTGCGTCTACATGTCGTCGGACGTGTCGACCAAGACGGGAGAGCAACCTGTTAAAGCAACTGAAAATCTGATGTTTTAACATTGGTAGGGCTTGAGGTGTAATACATAAGAGATGTTACTAACTGAAGTGTGGATAAGTTGCATATAAGTTAGTTTCTAATTAACGTGTTCAATTCTCATTCTGTTCAGCCCTTACCGTAGGAAGGCCTTTATTAATGCAGTAAATAACACATGTATGTATTTATCCTGCAAGTAACAGAAAATATAATCTATAATCTTGTTTCTCGAGTGTTTGTCGAAGCACTCGCATGAGGAGTTGCAAACACACTAGAATTATATTGAAGTTCACGTTCGATGTAATATGAAATAACAAAGATAGCTGGAACTCATCAGTTTACAATGTTCCTTGAATTACGACACTGTACCTTAAAATATATATATATACAACAGGGCTATATTTTGTTCATTCTCTCCTATTCGCTTGAAACATTTCTTCTTCCATAGGGGAGGCAAATAAAACACTGTTTTATTAATTAAAAGGGGGTTTGCTGGCATTCACTTCTTGGTGGCTGTATGTGTGCTGACTCAAACCTGAGTCACCAGAGCGCTGACCTCCAGCACCACCAAGACGCCTGCTTGAGCATGGTCTCCGGGCGTATTTAACTTTACCGTTCACGGGACTTAGACATAAGAGAAGGCTTTCCACAGGATTTAAACCCAGGACTGCAAAGTTGAAGGTAAGAACTCTCGCCACTGTGCCACCGAGACAGCACACTATGAAGGTACTTTTAAGTCAATGCCCTAACACTAACCCTAATTCCTGTTAATTGTATTTTCATGTCCTGATGGTGCAGTGGAGAGAGTGCATTGTTATCAACTCCAAAAGGGCTCCTAAAGGGCTCTTGCTGACAACCAAAAGCATGAATCATTAAAGTGACGACTTTCTTAAAGTAGTTGGTTTCTCCCCCCCCCCCAAATTGATCCCTGTTAATTAATTTCCCCCGTCCGAGGCAAATAAAACACAAGCATAAAGAAAAGTTTCAAGCGAATTGGAGAATTCATTAAGAGAAATAAATTAACAGGGATACATTTTTTTTTGGGGGGGGGGGTAAAGGACTTAACTACAAAGAAACTACTTTAAGAAAGACAAGTCACTTTAATGATTCAAGAAGAGTCACAAGCTCTCAGTAAGAGCCCTTTAGGTGTAACACCCCCCCCCAGCCCCTCTGATGGAGGGGTTCTGCTGGCATTCACTTCTTGGTGGCCGTATGTGTGCCGACTCAAACCTGAGTCTCCAGAGTGCTAACCACCAGAGCAGACCACAGCACCACCAAGACACCTACTTGGCCATGGTCTCCGGGCGTATTTAACTTTACCGTTCACAGGACTTAGACATAAGGGAAGGCTTTCCACAGGATTTGAACCCAGGACTACAGAGCTGAATGTAGGAACGCTCTCCGCTGTGCCACTGAGACACCACACTATGAAGCGGTCGGAGGTGGCATTTGACATTACACTTATGCTGCTTTGTTAAGTTGGAAAAGGACAAGAGATTTCCATCGTGACTTGAACACATGACCTTGGAGTTGATAACAATGCACTCGCTCCACTGCACCATCAGAACATGACAATATGATTAACAGAACATAGGATTAGGGTTAGTGTTAGGGCGTTGACTTAAAATACCACTTCGTAGTGTGCTGTCTCGGTGGTACAGTGGATAGAGGTCTTACCTTCAGCTCTGCAGTCCTGGGTTCAAATCATGCTCCAAGCAGGACTTAGTGTAAATGCCTAACGGGCTGTTGTTTGCCCACCTCTAATTTAACCATGTTATAATTCATGTTTTGTACTTTATTTTATCTTAAAGTTGCACAGAGTATTTGAGCCATTTGTTTTACTATTTGTGTCTACCTTGAAAAACATGAGATGTTCTAAAGTTTAACGAATGAACCCTTTGGTGTCTTCATTTGTCATAATCAGGAAGCTCTTCAAACTGGCAGCATTATCAAATTATATATTGTTATAAGACAATCGAAAATGGATCAATATGGGAAATAAAATCATGATTATATTTTTTGCCAGATTGCCCAGCCCTACTTTCAATGACCAATTCAAAAGGTTTCAAGGCTTTATTTTTTTCCCCCTCTAACTTTCAAGGATTTCCAGGACCTGCCTGAACCCTGTGTTTTTTTCAAACAAAACCCTACAACATAGAAACCGCTCCACAAATGGACATCAGCAAGACGCCACAGCGCAAGTCTTACATACTGATCGTTTGAACTTGTGTGCTGCAGAAGAGGCAGGTAGGTTTTTGCGTGCCGCCAGCCACCCCTGCGACAGCCTCGCATGCAAATCAAAGGAGCCAAGAACCAGAGTATGAAAAAGATAGATTTATTTAATGACAACTTAAAACGGAAACAAAAAACAAAAATACAGGAGTTAAGGGAGAGCAGCAGACTCCACAATGAAGAGAGAAGGAGAGACGATTGGCTTGACTCCTCCCCCCTCTTCAAACACATAACAAAAAAAAGGATTATTTCAACAAAAATAAGGACAAAGACGAATGGACAACGACAAAGGTGGAAATTAAAAACAAACAAAAAAGACAAATAAACTTGGAAAACCACCTTCGGAAGAACGTCACAACTTGTTTTTCAACTACTTTTTCCGTTCTTAAAAGTCATTACAAAAAATGATAATTATGATAATAACAATCTCCATTTAATAACAATATAATAATAATAATAACAATAGCAACATTGTAACGGTAGAAACTGTCCCTTGGTCTTGGGTGGGTAGAGGATCCATCAGTCAGTTTTTCAGAGATCGTAGTCAGTGAGGCTCGATGAACAGCGAGACAAAGAGTGAGTGAAAGAGGGAGAGAAAGGGGATTATAAAAAACAAAAGGGGAAGATGTCTAGCACACACATACACACAGGAAAAACAAAAAAAAAAACATTTACCAGGAGTAAAACTAGTTTTCAATTTGAGAAAACCGAAATGCAGTCTTTTTTCCTTACTTAAAGGGAACAAACTAAGACAAAAGTTGAAACTTGACCCCTTTGGTCAAAAATGGACACACACACACACACACACACACACACACACACACACCACACACACACACACACACACACACACACACACACACACACACACACACACACACACACACACACACACACACACACACACACACACACACACACACACACACACACACACACAGAGAGAGAGAGAAAACATGTCGAGCGGGTGCTTCTACACGTGTAGCCGTGTCTGGATATGGAATTAGACACTAATTGAACAGTCCTTTCGACAACGCCGCCACCCCCCCCCACCCCGGCTGCAGTGTCTTTCAAGTCCCTGGCCTTCTGGAAACTGTACACAGTGGCAAGAGTCTGTTAAGCTAAATCCTATCCAAGGATGTCAGTTGACCCCAGCGCATCCTATGACTAGCCGCCACCGCCGCCGCTACTTGGGTTACGTCGCTCCGAGCGGAGGAGGCTGGGTCATTAAGGACCTCATCTGAGCTATGTTCATAACAACATAACATCGGCATGGTGAGAAGGACGGCTCCTCATCCCACCACTAGTCGATGGACCTAATGCGTTACAGTATTGAGGGTCTTTGGCTAGCCACACCCATGGCTCTCTACTAGAAGGCCCCGATTACCACGACTCGCTCTGTGTTTTATACTACACCTTCCGCGGTCAAATCGCCCCACGGCGACGGTAGTCGTAGTAGCAGTAGGGTGGTGTTCCTTTGTTAACCCATAGGCAGGCGTGGTCAGGACTTCGAACAGAAAACAGAACTCGTTTCGGCGGCGGCGTTGGCCCGGCGAACGTTGCAAGCACGCACACGTTCACGTCAAAAAAAGATCCAACAGAGAGGATGACTCCCGAGTGCAGCGCCAGGGCCGGTCCGGGTGGCCGGGCAGCTAGCTACGCAGCTAGCCACCAGGCTGTCCACGGTATAGAATATACGTCAAGCCATGCTCAGGGCGCTGGTGGTGACCACCAGCCAGCGCCCTGAAAGAAACCCATGACAGTTTCTCTTGGGAAAGAGCTTCAGAAATGTGGGGTGCAAGTGTGTTGTGTGTGGGGGAAGGGGGGGGGGAGGAGAGAACAGAACAGGAAAGTCTGAGCAGGAGGTGATCTGTGAAAAGGAGATACCTCAACGTGAGACAACCTTCTTTTGTGTGTTTGTGACAAAACGAGAGAGAGCGAGAGAGAGAATGACCAAACTACAGCAAGAGAAGAGAGAGAGCACAATGAACGAGAGAGACTGCATGTGCGCCACCGCGTGTCACGTGAAGGTGTGTAAAAGTCTATCCGTCACTACACAGTTGAACCAGGCGTGTCCGTTCAACGGATTATCCATCCAAACGTTCGTACATTCCACCCCAGGGTGTCCCCCGTGGCTGCACAATCAGACAGTCCACTTTGGCCCCCGTTGTTCTGTCTCCAGGGTGTTGTGTTGGGGGGGGGGGGGGGGGTGCAGGGCGAGGGGGGGGATGCGGAAGGAGGGGAGGAGGGTCACATTTTCAGTTGACCCAAAACGTAAGTAACAAAAAAAATAAAAACTAAATAAAAAAACAACCCCTGCTTCCACCCCCCTTCCTATTTTGATAACTGTGACCTCTGACCCCTGTCTCCATAGGGCATGTAGGGGTGGGGAGTGGGGGAGTGGGGAGCAGGGGCGGGGTGTGGAGGAGGAGGCCCCTCAGCACATGGAAATGGTGACGTTGATGCCCAGGTTGCCATTCTCGGCGAAGAGCTGTGCGATCGACGTGTCGAACACCAGGCAGTCGCTGTTCATGATGGCCGTGGCGATGCCCTCGTGGATGGAGCGCGGCGTGGCCTCCCAGGTGAGCCGTCGCCGGTGGCCATTCAGCTCCAGGCGGTAGGCGAAGTTCTCGGCCTGCTTGCGCGTGCCGATGAGCTGCACGATGGCGAAGAACTGCTGGTGGCCGTCGTACTTCTCCTGCTTCTCCAGCACCAGCATGAAGTGGAAGCCGAAGCACGACTGCATCATCACCCAGTCCACGGCGCCGGGCAGGTTGATGTCGGTGGCCAGGAACACGATGTCCTCGCCCTGGGGTCGGGTGGCACCGAGGAGGAGGAGACAGAGAGGGAGAGACAGAGTCATTTTGCGTATGTTCACTAGGTTGGTATTCAGCTGTGGTCGGACGGTGTGAGGGGTTTAAGGAGACTTGTGCGACGCAGAGTATCGGGAAAGGCAGGACATGAACAAAGAGACCAGACTATATTTGTTGGTGCAGTCGAGCTGGAACGCAAGTCGATGCAAAGTTGCAGACGTTTCATCTTTTAAAAGTCTCGAACGTTAACAACACAGGATTTTGGATTTCCAACGCGGACATGGAAATCAGAGTACAGAGTACTCCCCCCCCCCCCCCACCACTTTCATGCAAGCTCAGGACAGACGTTCATACTACAACCTTCTACCAGTCCGCCATTGGGTTGCTCCACTGGAGCAGTGCCTTGCTCGGAGGCACCTCAACGGTAGCTGTTGAGGGAGGGAAGAGCATTATTCCCTTTCCCAGGTTGGGACCCCGGGGAGTCGACCCGGCAACAGTGCCGTCTCTCCGAGGCCTCGACTCTGGGGCTCCTGTGGGGCCAACGCCTCTGCACTCCGAGGGGCAAATGGAACAGGGCAGGGCATGGAGAGGGTGGGGGAGTGTGTGAGTTAGGCTGGGATGGGGGTGGGGGCGTGAGTATGTGGCGTGCAACGCAGATGGTGACGTGGACGGGCTTTCAATTCGACGGCAATATAGTGGCGCTTTCAAAAGCATCGACAGTGGGGGGAGGGGCCAAAAACAAATGCATGCCAACACGTCTCACAGAGCGTGTGCACTCCCCACGGAACAGTGTTTCACACGCTGTGGTCCTCCCACTGACCTGCAGCGTGGTGATGGACTTGTGCTGGTGCATCAGGTGTGGCATGACTGCGTCCAGCGAGCCCTGCCACTTGCAGGAGGCCCCGGGGCAGGGGCAGGAGTATGGCCGGAACTCGCACAGCTCCTCGTGCTCCGCCTTGTCCGTGTGCGGCAGCGTCACCTCGCAGCCCGACGACGCGTACTTGCAAGGGAACAGCACCGAGTTGGCCACCTTCTCCATGGCCAGGTTGCGGATGGAGCCCAGGGGCCCCCGACAGGTGGGGCAGCAGGTGAGCTTGGGCCGACAGTTGGAACATACCTGCGGTGGGGGGGGGGCAGATGTCAGAGAAGTTCTTGAACATTTTTTTTGTTTGTTTGTTGAGGAATTGCAGCTAAGAACATTCTGAGAAACACTTTTGTGACTCTGGCCTCAGGTCTACGTACCAGGTGTCCCGACTGGCACTGCAGGATCGGAGGCAGGACATAGTCGAAGCAGACGGGGCACTCGAACAAGCTGGCCAGGTCACTGTTGGAGGCGGTGGTGCCCGACAGGGTGGGCACGCGCTGGGAGGGGGGGCACTTGGACGTTCCTGTGGGCAGCGCGGTGGCGGTCTGGCGACTCATTTCTACAATGGGGAGACGGACGGAATGTTATGTGACTGTGATGGTCTTCAACGGTCTGCACGTTTGCCTACTCAACATGAACGGTGGATGGTGGAAGGTTTGTGTGGGAAAGTATTTCACGAGGTTATCTGCTCACGTAAGCTCAGCGGAGTGACGACAATACCTGCTGACCAACTAAACATCTGGACAGCCTAGCTACTGGGAAAATGCAGCCAAGTTGGGGTGCTCCTCATGAAAAAGGTTGCATCAGACATCTACCCCTACCCTTTAAGAAAACAGGTTGTATTAGAGCTACTCCTGTTGCAGAAGCGGTCGCGTTGTTGTGCAACACCCACGCACCGTTTGTATGGCAGAGGTTTTCCTCCACAGTAAAATAAGGTAGACGCTAGACAGAAAAGTGGAGTGAACTCAGATGTGTGGTATGCGTGTCCTCAGAGTGTGTGTGTGTGTGTGTGTGTGTGTGTGTGTGTGTGTGTGTGTGTGTGTGTGTGTGTGTGTGTGTGTGTGTGTGTGTGTGTGTGTGTGTGTGTGTGTGTGTGTGGAGCGCTGCTGTTTCCAATCGTGCTGCGAGGTTGCCTTGGCAACAGTTCCATGTCTAAAAGCGGGACGGCCTGTGGAGTGGAGGTTGGGAATGGGTAGAGGAGAGTAATAAAGAGGGGGAAAAATTAGGGGAGAGGGAGAAAAGACAGGAGAGGTCGAAAAGAGAGGGGAGGAACGAGGACGAGGCCGGGTGATGCCCCTCGCCTCCGATCAACGGCTACGTTTGAGGAGGAGGTAGAAAGCAAAGATGAGGAGAACTGAGGAGACAGAGGAGAAGGAGGAGAAGATGAGATTGGGCAGAGGGAGGGTGTGAAGGGAGGAAGAGACCGGCAGGAGGATCTAAAGGGAAGCACAGGCGAGGCCAGGAGGCGATGTGGACAAATACCACAAAACATATGCTGAGATGAAGGCATAACTTCACCGCATTCATGTAGATCTTCAGAAGCTTATGTTGACAGGAACCATGAGAGCGGGTGTGAAGGAGGAGAGGAGGGAAATATTGGGTAAACCGATTGAGGTGGATTTGGTTATTTTCCTAGCTCAAAAAAAGCCTTTGGAAAAATCTGATGTTGCAAATCGCCGGGTGTGTATTAAAAGGGGATATTATAGATATAAATTCTACACTGGGTTGTGTGTGTGTGTGCGTGCGTGTGTGTTCCACCTGCTCGGCATAGCTTATCCTTATTATAGCCTTACTGAAGGAGACACAAAACTTCACAGCAGCACAACCCTAGCCGAACACGACGGGTGGGGGGGAAGGGGAGAGGGGGTGTGTGGGTGAGCAGAAGACAAGACAAGAGGTGGAGGCGGTATGGGGGGGGGGTGGTGAACAAAGTGAGGAACACATGCGTACAAACGTAGACACACAGCCTACGTAGACCAGCAGAGTGCAAGACCACAGCCTCAGCAGCAGCAGGCCACTAGAATCAAGACATGCCTGATCCAATGCTCTGGAAAAGTGTCTCTTAAGAGTTATTTCAAGAAGATTAAGAATGTTTTAGCAGTAAGGATGTGGTACAATTCTAATATCCTACTGACTGTATAAACAGTTAATTCTTCTTCCCCGTTGTTTTTTAAAATCTCTAGAGCAGCCATGTCAACATCCAAACTCAACATCCACACAGGGAGAGCATGAAAAACTAAAAGAAAGACTCTGGTTGGAGTCAAACCCAGGAACATCGTTCGGCAGTGCTGTCCTCTTTTGGATGTGGCTAGAGAAGCTACTAAGATTTAGCAGTTTCAAACAATAGATGGCTATTGATTTGGTTCCTTTAATGTGATTTTGCAGATAAGCTTCTGTGCCATGTGTTGACAGCTCTGGTAAGGTACACTCTTTGACCGAACACACACACACACACACACACACACACACGCGCAACTGCTGTGATGGAGATAATGCCTGGATACTATTAATAGTGCCGGTCTGTCTTAGCATGCTAGCGGCGGGGCCAAGGCCACTGTCAGTCAGCGTAGCTTGAGAGGACCAAAAGCTTGAGCGTGGCATTAGGCATCGCTAGGTATGGTCGAACATTTGCATCAGTTTTTGCATCCTGTATTATGGAAAAGCCGCACTTATTGAAACACTGCAGTACAAACAGGAATCTGCCATATGTTGTATTGGTTCTTAATGCCATGTTTTAGCAATGCTTTCAGTAAAGTCGCTTTGTTAAAGCTACTTGCCATATAGCATTTATGGCATGGAATAGAGACTACAGAAACAACATTTGACACTCTTGTCATAGCATGATAGTTACCTTTTGACTCAAACCCCTAAAGTCCTGCACAACTATAGACTTGTCGTTTTTCGTCTTTCAAAAAAATAAAATAAAAAAAAGTATATATACTTTTATATCAGTTTCTAGTGGACAGTGCCTGCTACTATATGAGCCAATTCAGGCCTCATCTGCACGTAGCAAAAACATGATTTTGCTGTGTTTTGGCTACCTGTCCACACCAAAAGTGGTGTTTCAGGTCACAGAACACGAAGCTTTTGAAAAACTTGCTCCAGGATGGAGAAAGAAACACTGGTTTCTGTGTATTCGTATGGACCGGTGAAATTGAGGTTTCACAACGGTGACATCATGATGTGGATTTACACATGGAAATTGTTGTTTCACACATTGAGCATGCACCAGAAACGTACGAACAGCCATCAAACTACGTCAGTGCCCCCCCACCCCCCCTCTCTGACCGACTGAGGTGGTCGGGTCAGTCGGCCCTATAATTGGCGGGATTGTCGTCTAGTCGGTAAAAGCTTGATTAGTCATTTCTGACCAATCAGGGCATCTCTTCTCCGATTGGCTCTGCAAATTAACCTAATCACAGGTGCAAATGCAACACTTCCCAATGGCTGAGAGACGTTTTTGGTCGTTTGATTTGAAAAGAGATGGCCCTCTTCCACTCTTTTCTGCTCCCTCTCTTTACAACTCAAATCTTCACCACGGCACCTTTAAGAGACCACCGGTTTGTCCACCGCCTACCTGTCAATCCCAGAAAACCACCACACAGAGCAATCATGGCGCCTTGTCACCAAGTGTTTAGCTACAAGGGTTCACGCCACACATGAAAGGCACACTCTGCTGTAATGACATGGGGGATTCTGACGTCTCTTCGTCAGGACAGCCATAGCAACTTTTTAGTCCAAATGACTGGTGACCCATGGACAGTTTGGACAGCAGTCTACAGTCTAAACAGGCTCTTGGCCATCAGACCAAAAATACCCCAAATAAAACAAGAATAAGAAAACAACTGATGCAGAGAATGCAATCATTGTGATGGTATTGCTTTTTTGCGAATAGACAAGCTAGACAGCCATGTTTTTTCACACACACACACACACACACACACACACACACACACACACACACACACACACACACACACACACACACACACACACACACACACACACACACACACACACACACACACACACACACACACACACACACACTCATTAAAATGTTACCAGGATAAACGGCTCCCGAATTCAAAACGAGTGGGAAATCCTGAGCATGGAATAATTGCTGGGTACGCAACATATACCCACGGTAGTTAGCTGGTTGGCAGCGCACAGGACTAAAACAAGAAGAGACGTGCACGGCTCAAGTGATCTCACAGGGGGATAAACATAGCATCACTTACAGCCAGCACATGAGATAGGAAGTGTCTCGGCCCGATGGAACGGCACACAGACAGGCAGACGGGGCCTTGGGCTTTGTTTGGTGCCAGATAGCTTTGAAAGGGCTTTTAATGTCCACAGAGTTGAGTCAGCATTCGGCAGAGGGCTTATTGCTCCTAATGACTTAAACTGAAGAGTGTATGGCCCAATAAAGATTAGGTTGTTCTTAAAGGAGGGGCGATAATGCAATTTCACAGTTCGACTTCCTACGCCGAACGTGTCATGGTGAACAATATTATCCAAATACTAGTTCAAATATTAAAGTAAGTAATACAGATTACATGAAAGCATTTAAATGCTAATCTGTCACAATTTTTTTTTATCAATTCAATAATTGCATTTCCAGCAATGATCCCCGTTATAAAAATCAACTCAACATAGCTTGTTGCATGAAAAGATATTTATCTGCCAAGTACATACATTTTGCAATCAAGCAATTAATAGGTCTGCTTTGTCGTTGCTAGTTCCAACCTACGCAGAACATTATGCTTCACGTATTTGTGAACTGCATCTCAACACATTAAGTTCCCTCCTGGTATAACCTACTGGGATAACCACTAGTGATTTTTGCTATTCACACATGCAGCTTCGTTCCTGAACATTTCAGTCTTGTGGCCATTCTAACAGCATAGCCACGCAGGAGGGAAATTGGCAAAAATGATTTTCAGGGATTTCGATGTTCCTATTCACACATGAACCCGGGCTGGACATGTTCCGGAACATTTAAGGGCCAGACTGCGCGTGTGTGTGAAAGGGGTTATAGTGGGCCCCTCTCCGAGCCCCACCCCTGACTTGGCAAAAATAAACAGCACAGATGGACAGTCCAAGTCCTAACATTAGCGTCTACACCATGCATGTACATTTACAATTCAATACAGTTGAAGAAGTTCTTAACCTAGTTTGAGTTTTGTAGGTGCATGTACAATATTCTTTAGTTACAAGTTCTGGATTCACAGAAGTACAACTTTTCTGTCCAGGAGGCAAAGGAGAGGGGAACTGGCCACGCCAGGAAATGGACTGTAATGCAAGATCAAAATGCATGACATGTTGGAATCTGTACAGATAACAGCACAGGCTTTAGTTCATTCCGAGCAGCAGTCACAAGCACAACCTACACTACAGTGGTGGGCCACAGATACAAATGAGCTGGTGGGGGGATGTAGATGAGAGAACAAAGTCTGCGATTTCAGATGGAAAAGAGAAATGAAAACACACCTTCGTCCATAAGATTCCTCAGTAGGGCTTCCTTCTCCTCTTGAAATGTGAGGACCTCTGAAAAAAGGAGAAGAAAAGTTCATGAATGGCAAGAAAGAAATAACAAGATGAATACAAATGAAAGGCATGAATGGTCCGAGTTAGACCATGAGCCAAGTTCAGGGTCTGTTTTCAGGCAAGAGCTGGTGGGCTCCATATTTCATTCATATTGGAAAATGTCCATCCAGGCATGCAGAGGTTTGCATCAAGTTTCACTTACTTTCATCTACCAAGGGTCAAATGTTTACCCAAACTGTACCACACATCAGAAGGTTTTGAATTGCCATACAAAACACACACCACACATCTAAACCAAAAGGCAGACTCACACCCAAAGCAGGCCGAGTTAACAGACTGATGAGTGTTGCACATATGACATCATGAAATCATAAGGTTTACGTGTAAACATCAGAGAATGGCCAATTTTAGAGTTGGCAAATAGGACATTATTATTCTTGTGATTATCACCACCATTAGGTAATAGGATATTATATAACACAAATAGGCATCTGTGACATGGGAAATGTCTCTGTTAGTAAACACCCACACAGCCATTGTAAGAGCATTCGCTATGTAGGAGCAAACAGAACACCAACACAAATTATACAGACACATTGTCTCACACACGCACACACACAGTGACTCCTTGAAAGCCAAGCCACTACCATGTAGTGATTTGTTGATTTGTCGCTAGCATATATAATTACAACAGACAGAGGCACAGGAATTTATGACACTTTACAACACCTTGGCAGCAGCTTGTAGAGCAGGTCTGTGTGTGCGTGTGTATGTGTCAATCACAATGCAAACCAGATGAGGAGGGGGGGGGGGGGGGGGGCAGGAGAGAATATCCTTGACATGCCCATTCACCTTTTGTCCTACTCTGTTGTGTAGTAGTTGTATGGAGGTACGGACTGAGCTGGGCAAGCAGCACAAGGCTAGCAGGCGGCTTAGCTTCCAGGCAGCCTAAAGACGGGGACATCAATGCAGCCCCTTGTGGCGATAAGACCCCATGTGTGGAAACTACTAAATACTGATGGGCGTCACAGCTTTTTTTAACGCCCAGAAAACATTATGAACCTCCCATTGAGACGAACTGGCTGGGCAGGGTTAGCAAAAAAAGGGATGTATTCCACAAGACACCGGAACAGGCGTTCCAGTTAATCCTGCTTGTGGGGATACGGACAAATCCTGCCCGTCGTTGGAACACACGTTCCCGCCAAGTCCCAACAAAGTTTTTCCGATTTTTCAAACATAAAAAAACAGTCCAGTCCATCGACAGCCCACCCCACCGCCAGGTCTACAGCTTTGGAGCCATCAGCCCGTGTGCAGCCAAGCTGTAACTTCCTGGATACATCCCTGGTGCTCTGGCAACCACCGCTGGATGACTGGAAAAGTTGGCAGGGAGCGCAGGGTCGCCTCGTTCGGCCACTGTAGTTCCACCACAGGATAATTATTCTTCACCGGCTCCAGCTGAGCGCAGCTGTGTTCCTCCCCGTGCAGAGTCTGCATGAAACAACTGGACTATGTGCCTTTTTCCCCCCAGTCTCCCCATTAAACAGAAAGGAAGCGGCCGTTTTTTCCACGGTGATGAAGAAAGGTGGGACGTGCCTGCGAGAATCAGACTTTGTTGTCGATTTGGACAAACCGGCCGGAGAAACCGAATTTGCCAAACAAAAAAGGCAACCCTGCCCTCCCTTGAAAGGTTGGCAGGCTGACAGAAAGGGGAGGAGAGAGCGATACAAAACAGCAGGGGAACTCCCTGATGGGGGCGTGGCCATGAGATGACAAGACTCTCGGGTCCTGCTCCCTCAATGGATTTGGTATACTTTTGCTAATGGCACCATAATAGCACAGAAAGTAAACAATGGGGAAACTGTGTACCCATTTGAAGAGGAACGCATGTTGACTGTGTTTGGATGTGTGAAATGTAATGCTCAACGTTCTGTGTGCCACAAAAGTACAGAACAGCAATCTCCACACACACACACACACACACACACACACACACACACACACACACACACACACACACACACACACACACACACACACACACACACACACACACACACACACACACACACACACACACACACACACACACACACACACACTTTTTTTTTTTTAATTCCCCAACCCCTCCCCCCAATCTCTCCCTCTCTCTCCCCCCAGCCAACACATTCTGTCTCCCTGCGAGCTGGTCTCAGGTTTCAGTCTTGTCTGGCTGTGCTGCTACCTCGCCAGCTGCCCTCGCTGACACCTTCCATCCCTCCCTCGGTCACTAGCAGGCTAGCTAGCGTCTCTTCCTCCCCCATGCCTCCTTTCAGGCTTCATTCTTCTCTGCGCCGTCTGGTCTCGCTAAAGTGTGAGCACAAACAAAAACAAGCATTTGTTCCCAGAGCAAAAGACACAGTCAAGCCACAAAACAAAGTCTCCAATAATTGGCTGGTCGAACGAAAATATTACATAATTGTCCTCGGAATCAGAAAATGGTATGCTTCAAGTTCTTAAAATGCCCATATCCTTATTTCAAAAGGAACCGTGTGCAGGATTTAGGGAGCTTTATTGGAAGAAATCGAATATAATATTCATAACCGTTTTCATTAGTGTACCTGAAACCAAGACACGTTGGTAGGGAGCGGATTGCCTTCCACCGAGAACACCATGTTGCCCTGCCATGTCACAGTACAGTCAAGAATACAGTAGCCACAAAATTGACAAATTTTTGCAATAAAACGCTAACACAATGTGGAACAAGTAACAATATCCAACACCTTAGATGTAAGCTAAACTAATTACTTGTTTTACAGACTGAATAGCTTCATTTCTAACTATGTAAAAGGAACCTCATCCCTTGATAGATTCTAGCTACTTGATGCGGTCGTAGACGAGGACATCATTGAAAGTACATTCTGGCACCTGAAGGCCTCCATAGTTCTACAAGGTGGAAAGGGGGTGGGGGTGAAGAGAGGGGTATGGACCAATTTGGAGTCAACGTCACGACTACGTCACAGCAGTCACTGGTGGCAGAATATCAATGTAGCCCTACAGAGATCTTTGCAAATTTGTCTAAGAAACACGGACACAATGTCTTGCTGTGCTGTTGGCTTCAGAACAGAAATGGCGAAAAGGATGGACTTCATTTTTACCGTATTATCATACGGTATCATACAGTCTCTCTCTCTGGCTCAATGTCCCGCCGGCAAAATAGCTACAAAATAGCCAATCTGTACTCCGTATTTGTGGGCGACACGTGGGAAAGAGGTCGCCAATCAGTCTGCAGTGTTTGTCTTGACACGCCCATTCGCTACGATTGGCGATTGGCGGCGCAGCCAAAATAACGCAACAAAAGCCAATCGGTCTCAGACCGATTGGCTTTTTTTCCTGCCAGCGGGACATTGAGCCAGAGAGAGCCGACTGCATCAGAGCCGCCTGCAAGGAGCGCATTTTGCTGCAATGAGCGCTTTTTTTTCTCTTTTCATTTAATCGTCAATCAGATCATACAAAATAACAATTCCAATAATAGGAAAAATTATGAATATCAGATCCGATTATCGTCCCCTAATTAATAATAATCGGTATCGGTCCAGAAAAAACCATATCGGTCGACCCCTAAAAGACCCCCCTAAACTCTAAACTGAGACAATCATGTCACCATATCCATGAAAAGAACAAACTGACTCCTCCACAATGCGTGTGGGTCAGGCAACTTGATCCCGTTGCCAAGTGTGAGTTTATTTGTGTAACTCTCCTTGTCCTGTGCTGAAAAATCTTTAAGAGATAACCTGAGGCATGTGAAAGACCCATACTGTTTAATGGAAAATATTTGTAGCTAAATAATAACTGTAGGGCTCTAGCTTACTCCCAGACTGCCACCACTCCATGGCCTGTCTCAAGAGCGCTTTCTTCCACCAGCTATGCCCTGCCCGCTAAATACATCAGTATTTACCAACACCAAATTGGTCTATTCATTTGGTTGAAATCTGCAACTGCTAGATGCCACTAAATCCTACACTGCAACTTGAATAGCAAATTCTGCTTTAAGCAACATCACTACGGCACCTCCATCTATATTTACTGATGGGAAGATTCTTTCAACGATTCAGCTACAGTCAACGACGGTTTGAAATTGATGTGTGGTATAGGACACCTGCCACCCGCTACTGAAGTGGCTTTGCTGAGATTCCTCCGACAACCAGTATACAGGCTGAGGTTGTAAACCGGATTATTGTCGAGTTGGAACTAAGGGTGTAACGATTCTCTAAATCCACGGTTCAGACCTTGCTTTTTGAGCCACGGTTTCGTTTATACCTACATTTTTTTGTCTTTTGGTGGGGGGGGGGGTGAATGAGAAAACTGTTCTTGCTTGACTGACTATTTTACTGTGCAAAAAATAACATCTGCACTGCAATTGATGTAGGGATGGGTAATGATTTTATAATATTGGAATAGTTGTTTTACTATAAATGAAAAAGGAAATCAAATAGTTTATGCGACTACTTTCCTTGTTTTCCCCCGGTCTGCATGGGGCAGTATAGCATCGTTGCACTCTAGGTGTAGGGGTCGAGAAGAAGACATACCAACAAAATGTATAGCATACATGCATAGCATACACGGCTCCACATCACAAGTACTGCCGTATTTCATTTTGTAAAAAGTCAAATACAATCGATCTGAGTTATATTCACAGCTTTTTACAGAGCTTGGATGTTTGTATTGCGATTTCGGTCTCTGTTTGAGAATCGTTACACCCCTAGTTGGAACTGTTTGGCAAGCAGAGCAGGTGGTAACTGCTAAATGTCAGCACGCCTTGAGTATGTGAGGTGATGGCTGGTCTATCCTGTGTGCCTTGAATGGCCAATGCACCACAGGTGTGCAGCCTCACCCAGCCCCAGACTCTAATCAGCCTGACATGGGCCAGGTGAGGCTGCTTATACCAGCCACCAACCAGTAAAACGTTCAACTCAACTGTCCCAATTGTGCCAGCACTAAATAATTCAAACAGACAAAAGGATGTTCCAATGACGGCTCATGCCCGCCTTGGCACCATGGTAATGCAACATGGTAAACAAAAACAATCACACATTTCACTGTCGAGTGAAGACGTTGAAGATGGCAGCAAAGCAACATAATGAGTGAGACTTTGTAGGAATTAATACTAGGAATAGTCTTAGGACAGGGGTGTCAAACTCAATTTCATCTCAGGCAACATCAGCATTCTAGTTGCCCTCAAAGGGCCGGTTGTAACCGTAAGACTGTAAATATATCTACTCTTTATCATATTACATTATTACCATTTGCCTATGCATTCAATTATTATTGGTTTTAATAAAAACGTAATTAATACCTAGCTCTGAAAGCAGAAGTTGAGGAAAAATTATTGGAAGCAGACATTCAAGTGTACTGAACTATTGTACAATTTGTATGATAAGCAAATGATATTGTTTGCAAGCTCTCGTGGGCCGCATAAAATGAGGTGCCAGATTTGGCCCATGGGCCTTGAGTTTGACACGTGTCTTAGGAGGAGTGTGTTTCAGATTCACTTGTCTGGGCCAGTGGCATTTTTTTTTTTCGTGTTGGTTGGACCCTGGGAACCTAGTCTAGACTCTATATTGTATGATATGTGAACACCATTATACTGCAGTGAGAGTTGGGTGAAATGGGTGAAAGCGAAAATAAATTATGTAACATTTGACATTAAAATGTTACTCCACCTTCTTTTATTCATGTGCAAGTCATGTGCATACATTTGAATTCAAGTGTATTTAAAGCCAGTGTTTATGAGCTCATTGACCAGACAATTGTTTTGTTGTTCTGTAGACGGAGGCGTCAATCAGATAGGAAGTGCTGGGCGGCACAGGATGCTCTGAACTCCAGTCATTTCTAGGGCTTATGCAGCAACAGTGCAGCCCAGCACTGCACAGTGTGCCAGGTACAGTGCCTTTGGTCTAAGGTCTCCACAGGCCCAATTTACTTTTACATTGTAGGGGACAGAATTATGATGTGTCCTGTGTGACTAGTGGTTACAATAAGAAATAGTTATGTAAAAATGATCCATTTACACATGCACTGTTCGTGGTATGCAGGCTGCAGTTTGGCCTTTGCGATGTACTAGTATGCAGAAACTAAAAATCATCATCATTGTAAATGAAGGAGTTACTGAACGCTCAAAAAACACACCCATGGTACTACAGTCAAATTTGATTCTTATGTGATATTTTATATAAACATTAAGAATGTTCCCAGATATGCAAGCCCTGCTACTGGTATATTTGCCTTGTTCCCCTGTTATAAAGGGTGACAGAAGGAGCATCCGCGGTCTCTTGAAGGACCCCCGTGGCCAGATGCAATAAATTCTCCCAACTTTGGACTGCATCTGCTCACATGATCACCCAACCCCACCCCCAAAAAAGGCAGACACACACACACAACTGACCACTGTGACAGTAGCCGATGCTTAGAGTGTATTATTAAAAGGGGCATGGCGGCAGCAACAACAATGAGCCATCTGGAACGGGCGGCAGTTCATCAGCAGCCTAATGGAGAGAATCACACACTGCATCCACTACAGCACGTCAAAGTCAAAACAAAACGACCAGCTACCAACAAAGAAGAGACAGCTGGAGGAAAAAACGAAACGAAAGGAAACGCAAAATATAAAGCCAGACACTCTGGCTTTCAGGGTGTAAAAGATAGAACCTTGATTCATGCACCGCAAATACTCCTTTAGTCGAGATTCATTTTTGTTACATCTCTACAGCAGGGAGATGCAGAAAAGCTGCACAGACACGACCATGTGCAGATGAGCGAGAACGAGAGGACCGCATTAGTAACACAGTTATCACATTGTTCAAAAAAATAAGTCACTCTACATCCACATCACATTGTAGGCCCAGTGACCATGTACAAATAAGACAATATGGTATAACTGTCCAAAACAAAAGAGAAAATGTGGGCATGAGTTAGAACACATCACATATCTTTCATCCAATCTTATTTGGGTTACAGTAATCCCAAAAGTGATTATGCTTACATGGTCATTTCTATTTTAAATTGGGTTGATATTGGAGCGCTGCACTCCATGTAAACATAGTCACTGACTCACTTTGAGTATCCCCCCCTCCACCCCATCAGCGCAATGGACACAGGCAAATTACAAAGAAAGCTGTGGCTCACACACTTAATGAGGTTTACCCACCAATTGGAATGGCTTGATAACCCTGACGCACAGGCAACTGCTTTGTTCAACCCCAAATTAGGTGCACGATCAATATAAAACCAAAAGCCACAGAAATAATAGGGACATTTTAATAACCACTAAACAACGGTTGCCAGTGTGTTTGTGTGAGTGGCACACAACACTATTGTTTATGCATTTGTTGTGCTCACACGCTGTGACAATGTTCGCCTATGTATGAACACATTGAACACCCGCACCTGCTATAGTGTAATAACATGGGTTTCAATAATAATTGTGTAATATTGCACAATGCACACCGCATACAAATCCAAAGAAAACCATGAAATAACAATGCACACCCATGCAATAGAAGCTACAGTCAATTACAGCTTTTGGGTTTGAATCAAAAGAATACATGGTCCCTGCTCCACATCTAGACAACGATCAAGGCAGTGGGTAACTCAATACGAAAGTCAATTCCTCACTTCAGAAATACAACATCTGTTGGCTATCCAGGAAAAAAAAATCTGATACTGCCTTGAGTAAATGCTAGTCACTGCAGATCATATGTCATATCAGCAACAGCGAAATACAATGGCGGGGGATGCATTGTTGTGCTTATGCACATGGTCTTTATTCTTCTGACAGCAATATCAGACAGCCTTTATACTCGTCATGCCACTATTAGGTGATGGTTACGTTCAGGTTACCCACGGCTCAGCATAGCGTATATGTTGGTGTGGTTGATGTCATTGCAGAGATCTGGGAAGCGCATCTCTATCTTCGCACGTATACAGACGATTAGTAAATACCCGAGGTAGTCTACCCGCAGGTCTTTCTTGCGTCAATAATATCCTACCTATGCTATTGAGGGCTTTGCATTTCACATTAGATAACGATAAGTGACATACAGGCAAAACATCCGAGGGGGGGGGGGTCCACAAAAGCTGTCAGTCAAGTCTACTTACCTCCGATACACGTATAGAAGCTATTGGTGCGTTCCAGTTGTACTCAGGAAGTCGGAAGTTTCAGGGGAACGCCCCCTGAAGTCGGAATCGCAACTGGGAAAGTCGGAAGAACCTCACCAGTTTACTGAAGTCAGGGTTGGTGAAGCTGTCCCGACTTTGCAAGTTGCAATTCCGACTCCAGGGGGCGTTCCCCCTGAAACCCAAGTTTGAAAAAATTCCGACATCCGAGCACAACTGCAACGCACCACAAGCAGCTCTGTTATGTCAGTGACCACGGAACACTCTTAACGAAACACTAGTTGTCATCAACGCCCCTGTGCGTCACCATCAACCAATCACGTACATCTCAAATAGGATCAAAACAACGACATGCCTCTTGTGTGCTACATGCACATCGTCTGTCAGACTCAGAACGGCACAGCTTAGCTTACGTTGCAGACAAACAAGGCCTCGTCCTGCCGTAAAGCAGTAAGCCGCACACTGGATGCTTAGCGTTGCGAGTGCATCTCAGCGAATCAAAGGGAACCCAAACTCACATTGCACGCTGACACTGCACAATATCAATGGTTTATTTTTTTGCATTTCATGACGCTCGATATACTTGGACGACAACCACCAGAGCAATGCAGACGTGTGCCTCTTACACGACCTGCACCAGGAGAAGGCGCCGAGCACCTAGCATCGTCGCTAGCTAGCTAGCTAGCTATCTGGCTGGCTGGTTGGTTACTAGCGTCGCTGCAGCGCTAATGATCCGAGCTAACAGCAGCTAGCCGCTTAGCTGCCGTTCGCTAAAGCGGGGCTGTTGTTTTCCGAACACACCGTCCCGAAACGTGTGTTTGGGTCGCAGCGGCCGCGATACGTACCTCAGACGAAGTGTCCCGGGACGTACTGTGGCGAAATGAGTGGATGTCTGTCTGAGTTGTGCGCCGAATGGTTCCGTTTGTCGTGTTTCATTCGTTCGCTCGACGTATCCTCCACTCGCGCTGCACTCGGAGCTCAAAGCAGACCGGAGCCACGCAAGTAGGAGGGGCTAATATCGCTCGTGCGAGTGGGAGGGGCTTTGGTCGCTATAGCAAAGAAATCATGTCAAAATAAAAGTGACATGAGGCGCCTCTCTGAAATAGCCTTTTCTGGAGGATACATTTAATTATTTAGATGACAAATAATACAACTCGCCATAGTCATACTTCATTCATCCATTCAAACCATATATATTTTTTTGACAGTTTTAACACTCTTACATTATTCTTTGTGTTCTTCCTTTCTATCCTCATTGTCTTTAGTTTCTCAGCACTTCATCTTTTCTTTCTCTCTTTAGCTCTACCCATATATGCATGTGCATCACTTTTGAAGTCTTCATGTATGTTTGAAGCACCATCATAATAAAATGGGCTACCAAAAAAGGTTGTTGTTTGGCTGGTTGATCACGTTGCGATCCATCAACCTCTCTCAATATCATCAGTGGCCACTCAAGTATGACTTGTGACTTGTCATGTGCGGGTCTTCAGATGGCTGTAGTGGCCGATCCTAGACCCTGCAGGTCTTAATGCAGTTGCAAGGTCTATTAATGCAAGGTCTATTAATCTATTATTAAATCTATTATTATTATTATTATTAATATATCTATTATTCATCGAACCATATGACTATCAGTCCATACCATCCTTTCTTTCTTCTCCCTCTCTATCCATCCACCCTACCTCTTTAAGTTATATTTCTAAATAACATACTGACCCACTAGTGATTACATTCACAGACACAGATTTTTACACCATTTATTTATTTGCCTCTGAAACATTTACCGAGGTTTTTGCACAGCTCTTGCAAAAACCTAGATTTATATTAAATGATGTGAAATGTGTGTGCAGCAGTAAACCCTACCACATGCCACTGACGTGGCTTCTGCAGCTCTGGGGCTCAGATGGGGATTAGGACACAGGTGGAGGTTTTTTTTGGAGTAGCAGGTGAAAAATGCTTGACATGTCCACCAAGGTGTGTGTGGTTTAACCTGTGTGCCTTGATTGGCCAATGCACCACAGGTGTGCCACCTCACCCAGCCCCAGAGTCAAATAAGCCTGCCTGACTCGGGCCAGGTGAATCTGCTTAAACCAACCACCAACCACACACACTCCACAGCCTAAATTAGCTGAAACAGATTCACAAAACGAAAAGAAAATTCATTGAAAGTGTATCTGCATGTTCCGGGGTACTCCACACAGGGTACCCTGGAACATGTATTCGATTTGGAGGTTCTGAACATGACACAAAAGTCTAAACAAAGGTCCATGTCTTCTCTGTGATCAAGACAGGGTCCTTATCACCCTCCTGCATCTCCTGCCTCTCCTCCTCATCTGTCCCTGCAAACGTGGGCTGTGTAACTTTGCAGCTGAACAATTTGTTGTTGCTGCAGATCCAGAGCACAACTGCGTGGAGGTCTGTTATTATGCTGGGCTCCTGCTTAGACAAAAAAGGAAAAACACCAGAGTAACATTTAAACGGCAGACAAAATTCAGCCCTTATCCACCATTGAAGATACTTGGGATTGGGCAGCATGACGGAAAAATGGTCATTTTCAAATTACTGTAGAATTTCATGTAGAATCTATGCCAGACAAAGTTAAAGGTGCGATATGTAACACATTCACAGCACTAAATTTAAAACGACCATGATATGTCATCAAAGATTAAGTCACCTTGTGTTTGTCCTCAACCTGGCAACACTCACTGGGTTACAATTCTGTCCAATATTGTAATGTGGGGCTCCAAGTTTCATGTAAATCTGTGACAAACTGCAATTAGTTATTTTCACACTATTGGATTTGTCGCATCATAGCATGACACATATCTTCATATTAACATGCCAATCAAACGTAGGGGCTGGACAAGCCCCACCCCCCACTTATGATAAGTCCCTCCCACTTGCAAGTATCCGCCCACTTGCGGCTAGCTCTGCAGAGATACTCCAGACCAGACGCTCGTACCCGCGGGTCAGTCCCGTGCACAGTTGTTGAAGCTTGTCGCGAGACGTGCTCTTTCCAGATAGCAGCTGCCGCCACATCTTATCGGCTCTGGTGTGTGACATTATTTGGTCAAATATAAACATATATATATATATACTACCTCTACTACTACTACTATTATGACTTGCTTCATTAAAATTTGTATAATTTTGCATTTGTAAACTGAACACAAAGGCAATATTTTGTGCAATTGAGTTTTGAATAGGGCCTATGTTAACATGCAACAACATTATCAGGAAATTGTGACCTTAAATAGGCTGTCCATGTTTATCTTAGTGGGTATACATAAACACTGTTAGAGAGAGAGAGAGACAGAGAGAGAGAGAGAGAGAGAGAGAGACATTGAGCTACACCAACAGGGATTAGAATAAAGGACTGGTTATGTAAGCACATTGTCCATGTAGGCTGGGACCAGATGCCCATAGAAAGGAAAGGAAAGGAAATAAAATAAAATAAAATAAAGAAAGACAGTAAACAAACAAACAAACATGTAGATAAGAGTAACTATTTGAGGAAATGGCCATAAGAGATGTGTATTATTTGAGGAAATGGCCATAAGAGATGTGTATTTAAACATACATATTTGGAAAGAAGATAGAAGAAATAGGGTGCAAAGAGACAATTATCTTTTAATGCGGAATGTCAAATTCTCTTTGTGTGACCTCATGGACTATTGATTTGATTAATTATTCACCGTTTGACCTTAACCACATGTATTTCTCACTGTCTTCCGGACAGATACAGAGTTTGCTGGGTGTCAGGTGTAGAGCAACTTCTCCCTGTGCAAGTTCGCTGGCGACGTTTATAAGAGACAGATCGCTCTACATCAGATCGTAATGCGGATGGGGGGGGGGTACACACAATGACACAGACATGGGCACTAGTGCACTACAATGCATTTCTATAGCCTCCCTCCAAAAGCAAGTGACTGCGCCAGTCAATGCTACAAAGCTTGTATTGTCCACAAATGAAACAAAATGAACTCGCAGCAAAAGAAGAAGAGGAAAAAATAGAAAGAAAGAAAAATACAGCTTGAGGAAGGGAACGTCAAGGAAACACGAAACATGAAGCAGGGAGCAGAAATTTGGTTGGAGGGGAGAGGGAGAGGTTTGGGGGTGAGGGAAGGAGAGGATGCAGGTCTACTGGGGGGGAGGGGGCCTCCAAACCCACGGGAATGCTAAGCTGTTCAGGAATGCCAGTCCAATGTGGACATTTCTGCTGGGACATAACAAACACATGGGGAGAGTGAGAGAGAGAGAGAGAGAGAGAGAGAGAGAGAGAGAGAGAGAGGGGAATTAGGTGGAGAAGGCGGGAAAAAAAACAGAACATGACAGGATATATGTGAATTCAATGGTAATGGTGCAGGCGCCAAGGTCAAAGAAACAGCCGAGCAGAAGTGAAAGAAGGGAACAAGTGAAGGAAGGGAATAAGAGAAGGAACTGAGAGAAGTGTGACCGAAAAAAAAGAGAAAAAGAGGCAAAGAGGGGTAAAGCGAGCAGGACTAGGGAGTAAGAGAGGGCAGTGGAAAAAAAACCGATTTCATAAGGAAGGGAGAGGAATGCTCGAGGCAGAGTAGACATTGTGTGTGTGTGTGTGTGTGTGTGTGTGTGTCTGTGTGTGTGTGTGTGTCTGTGTCTGTGTGTGTGTGTGTGTGTGTGTCTGTGTGTGTGTGTAATAAGACTCAGACATGAGACCTTGCAAAAGTGTGGTTTTACTTCAGGCAAGTTTGCATCCACATTGAGGATCACTTATAGAAACAATAGATGTAATTGCAACGTATCCCTGTGCCCATGTGTCCACTGCATGGTAGTTTATGGATGAGAGAGAGCATGTGCAAGAGACACATATAATCAAGCACTCACTTGCTAGCGTATTCATTCTCACGATCAGGAGTTGTATGGCCATTGGTACATTCTCACAGAAGAATGTACCAAAAAGAGTTTCCAACACAGCAACGGTTTCAGCAGTTCACCCGCAGAATTGCATCCAAAAACAATACAAGTGAAATATATTGTTTGAGTTGACGCTGGTGTAGGACCGAGCCATTTAGGAAACATTGCTGTAATATGAAATAAGATGCTCGGTGTGGGTCGTTTTTTCCATGCAATTGACTCACAACAACAGCAGCAGCAGCAGCACCCACTTGTCTTAACCAAGCTCCCCATGCGGCCCACGGTAATCCCTGACCAAGGCTCCCCAAAGCCCACACGAGCTTAGTAACGTTGGATGTGGCCACAAGTCTTGAGATGGCCTGCATGCCCAGTATAGGGCGTTCCCTGGCTCCACAGGCACTGCTGCTGCTGCACTGGTGGTGCTGGAGCTAATTGTTACTCCTGTGCATTGACTTGTTGGAACATTTATTCTCCTTTCATTTAATTGTCAATTATTTAGGAGAAGGAAGGAATCTGGGGAGCGACTTTTCTTATTTTATTTCAGTTATGCGTAAATTATTCAAAAAATATCACCGGGGAGTGTGTGTGTGTGTGGTTGGTGGCTGTTTTAAGCAGCCTCACCTGGCCCGAGCCTGGCAGACTGATTAGACTCTGGGGTTGGGTGAGGCTGCACACCCGTGGGGCATTGGGGTAATCAGGGCGCACAGGATAAACCTGCTATCACCACAGACACTCGAGGGAGAGCTCAGACATGTCCACATTTCACATGTGCACTGCCTGTAACATTGTGCCAACTCTCCGATAGTGTGGTGTGCACAACATCTACACAGTGTCCTGTGTGTGGGACGAGCCCAGCAAAGCCTCTTAGGTGGTCTGTGGCAGGGTAACTGGCCACAGTCACAAAATGTCACAAGGTTTTGAATCTGAATTAATCTGGATTCAATGATTAGAAATGTAATCTAAACACTGTATGACTTGCATGCAAGTTCAAGCTACATTTATGAGAATCAACTGAACAATAGAACAAAACACAAAGTTCTTCGGCTTTGCCTTTCTTCAGCGTTCACTCATCTTTCAGACTTTAACGGTGTGAACGCCTTGGTTGGGAGCTCCAGAAAACCCTGAGTGGAACTGAAATAGCCTGGAGCAGTAGGATTACAGTGAAGTCATGCTACAGATATACAGTATCTTCTCCCACACAGACAGTGTGGTGGCTCCATATCTGGATTCTGGTAACAAGGCACGGAGAGAGCAAAAGACAAGTAGCATGCAACCAGCTTAGATAATTATGTTATTTCCCCTCTTGTACAGATGGGGTTGACTTGTGTGTGTGTGTGTGTGTGTGTGTGTGCGCGGTTCCTTTGGACACCGTCAGATCCAGAAAGAGGCCTGTTTGTTTCCAGTAAGATGTGACCGAGAGGTGGATCTCATCCCTGGCCAGATGAACGTTGAGCACATGGAAATGGAAATACATAATTTTCTAAAAAGACATAAACATTTTCCAATTGAAAAATAAGTAGACGGAATTGTGAAGCACCATGAACTGAAGACATCACTGTACCATTCTTCAGCAATATTTAGTACTGCTAACAATAAACCTTTCATTATGAATATACTTTTATACTTTTGTTGGTCAACAACTGTGAGTATGACTGCCGGCAAGCAGTTTGATGATGGCAGCATATTGGTTCTGAGGAGAATTGCTGTTGTGGAACGTTTTCTTGACAAGTGATCTGTCCCCGGCCCTTCCCTCCCTGTAGGAAGCACATCACTCATCAGCAGCAGTGGGCTGATGATCACGGAAACACGGAATCGTGAGAGGAAACAACATTAGTTTTCGCTCAGCGCGGTCACGCTGTCATCCTTTCCTCCTCAAACTCATCTGTGTGTGTGTGTGTGTGCATGGTGTGAATTAACTCACTCACAAGTGGAACACACACACACACACACTATTCCAACAACAACATTGGAAATAAAATGCTTTACATTTGCGCTTGAGTCTAACTAATTGGACTAAGTAGGCTTCACTAACAAATTACTGCAGAGCAAAATCAACATATGGAATACAAATATAATGTAGAGATGATACAGTTGGATATTAGATATTTAAAGTGGGAATTAACCCTGTTGTGTCTGTTGTTGTGCTGTGTCAGTTTATTTTCACAGCTTTACTTTACTTGTATATAAAATATAACCATAACCTCAAAATGTGGCATCACTATTAAGATTAAAGATTAAGATTTAGATACAAAAAAAAAGTCAAATGCTTTGTAATAAAAGATGGTGAAATGACATGGAATGGCAACTGAACTGAAACACTATACAGCATTGATTAGGGCAAACATATGGCCTTTATTAACAGTAACAAGACTCGTGGTCTATGTACATCTCTGTCAACATGGGCTGCTGTCTTGGCTGGTGACGAATGGCTAGTTTATTTAACTCTCCTAAAAACAATACCCTCTCAATTAGCCTGTGTTCATTGAAAAGACAAAATATCATCGTCATAGCTCAATATAATCATGTTCACCTGCTACCTGCTGTATAATGAGAAAGCAATAAAAATAAAAATAGATACATACAAAATAATCTCTGAATTCTGAATAGTCCACTAGTGATGGTATGAGTTGAGTCTGAGTGTTTAATGATGCTGGTGTTTGGCAGTTGAGCAGATGTGAGGCAATAAGACGCGACTTGCATCAAGTGTCTCCGTTTGTGGTCCAATTCCTGAAACGAAAAAAGAAAGAAAGAAAGAAAAGATATCAGTGCCTCATAAAACTTTCAATCTTGGCGGCCATATTAGAAATGAAGCCTTTCAAATGCGCCGCCTGGCTCATTAAACCATATTAGGTTTACAAGTGGTGAAACCAAAACCTAGACAGTCAAATAACACATGAGCCGCGGTGCAGCTGAATGAAGAGGGCCTCATGAGAACAGCAATCCCAGGACAGTAGTTCAGTCGTCCGCAAAAACACGATATTCACTGAATACTGTTTTGATAGACAAACCAATTTACAATACCAGTGTGGGTCAGTATTTGCCATGCCAGTGGCGGTTCAAGACCAATTATACTGATGGTGGTGGTGTTGGGGGGGGGGGGGGGGGGGGTGCAGGCTGGGGCCCCTTGTTTTTTTATCAGAGGGGCACATTCGATCTGGGACAAAAGAGACAAATGCAGTGTTCAAGCTTTCAAAATGTCCAGTTTAGTATAGAAAGTAATTGCGTCCATTAAAAAACTCAACATAAAATACTATGATTAGTATTTGTTTCAGTAACTTACAGATAGTTACAATTTTGTATTCAATTACAATTATGACAACACAATAAAATGCATTCCTGTTAGCTTCCTAGCTCCAAGCTCAGTGTTACAGACCACCCCCCAGCCCCAGAGCCGCCCATGGTCCATGCATTTACAAAACTAAATGGGGGATTACCTCTGGTCTGGTACACCGGGGGCCATTTCTGCTGACACCACCAGACTGTCCTGCTCAATAACTTAAAGACGGCCACAACGCTAGAGGCCCGCTGGCGCCCCCTGGTGGATGGACACGGGATCGCATGCGCGCATGTGAGACGCGTGTTTTGGAGCCATGGAGTTATAAAACAGTATTGTCACAATATGCTGTATTTCAACAAACTTTCTATAGTATTACCCAGATATTACAATTCTGTTTTAGATTCAATAACCAACTTTGTGTGACTTTCAAAACCTCATATTGCACTCCACAAATAACACGATAAACAAGTGCAAATTAATCCTTGTGGAGAGCCACCTTATGAACCTGAAATTGAGGCATTTGATTATATAGAAATATGGATCTGGAGCAAGGATGATGTGAGGAGCTTGTTGGGTGGCTGCAGCATCAATAGTCTTGGATTTGAACTGTGCCAACTCTCTGCAATCTGACATGTTGTTCAACAAAAAAAACTAAAGGCTAAACTCATTATGTCAGATAATAAACAAACAAGACAATATATCTCCCAGCAATGAATGAGTCAAGATCCGTATCGCCTGCATTTGAACTTTGCCACCTCCTGTCCCCCATGCACCACTGGAGGCAGATGCCCACTTGAAATCAAATGAGTCAACAAATGAATAAAGGGTTGGTAGGAGGACCAACATTTTAAATTGCAACATTCCTTAAATGCCCTACCACTTAAACTACTCATAAGGATGACTGTGAGATGATGCATGGCGACGGTCCAGTCTCATCATGGGAGTCTTGAAGTGGGCTCAGAAAGCAAAGCAGCCTCAGTCATGGATGCCAGGATTGTCCGGGACCATTGTTGTTCCGTCTCGTCCTCGACCAAAAACCAATGGCCGATCACTTCCGGCCCCACGAGTCAAAAGAAAAGCTGCTGTGGCGGCAAAGACCACAGCTCCGATCTTCAGAAAGGTGCCATTTGTGCTGAGGGCTAATGATTTAGTTGGGTACTGTAGGGCTTCATCACATCAGACAGCTGGAGGGGGAGCAGTGAGGGTGCAGCAAGCCCCAACAAATGACTGTCAATAGCAGCTTGTTTTGTGTTCAAACTCATTTCTCTCTCTCTCTCTCTCTGGAGCAGACTAGGGCTGCACGATTCTGGAATAAACGAGAATCACAATTTTTGTTTAGCTCAGAATTGAGATCACAATTCACTCCCGATTCATTTTTTTCCAAAATGTTTATTGCACTCAAGAAGGGCACAGAAGGAAAAGCAACAAAATATATCCCACAACAGAACAACAGAAAGGGAACACTTCTGTTTTTAGCTTAAATGCTTTTTGGAAAACCTAGAACATAGGTACAACTATAGATACACCTATATGTTATAGGTATAGGAAAACCTAGAACATTTTAGGCAGACAAACGCTTAAAGGCTCTTTGCCAAGAACACAAGTCTGTCAACATTTTGAGGCTTCAGTGAGGAACGGAGACATGTTACAATGCCCCCCCCCCCCTGTGCTGAAAACCCTTTCTGAAGAGGAACAGGAATGCAGAGGTATTTCCTCGCCAGTGCAGACAGTCTTGGATATTGACCCTTGTGTTCCCTCCACCAGATTAAGGGGTCCTCTTCACTGTCAATGCTGTTTGAGAGCAACTATAACTTGAGTTCTGAGGCAACAGCTTGCTCTGCTGGCTCGGAGGATGGGTCAGATGTGGCCTCATTGCCTTTTGCTGCTCTGTGATGGCACTGTATAAGGTTCCCATTATTGGTGTGTGTGTGTGTGTGGTGTGTGTGTGTGTGTGTGTGTGTGTGTGTGGTCGGCAGACATTTTGTTAGCCTTTACCGCATCATCATATTGGGTTTTGTGGTGACGTTTAAGGTGGTTGTATACATTTTGTGGGGTTACCCTGCGGTGCTGCTACTATGGCAAAACACTGCTTGCAATATGACACCAATGTGCAACCTGACTTTGACTTTCGTCATCTCGCCTGAATAAAAAAACCCAAAAAAAACATCCACACCACAGACAGTACTTTTTTTAGAGCAGTCCCTCTGACAAAGATGTGTGAGTGAGTCTGTGAGTGTGTGTGTGTTTCCATCTATCCCAGCAGCAGGCCGGACAGGGCGTTCAGGTCTCTCATGTAGGGGTTGTCGCTGAGGATACGGTCGATGCGCTGCTTCTGCTCGGGGAAGATGTCGTACAGCTTGGCCTTCAGCTCCAGCGTCTCCCCTTGCGAGCGCTGCGGAGGCGGGGACGGCGTCGGGGTCGGGGAGGGCGACAGGGAGGGCGAGAGGGAAGGCGAGCGGTGCGGAGCGTGCCACTCCGGGGATCCCGAGTTAGGCCAGAGGGGCTGGGCTCTGTGGGTGGCCGGCTGAGGCCACGGCGAGGCTGAGGAGATCTGCGGGGTGTGGATGTAGCCAGGCTGCTGTTGTTGTTGTTGTTGTTGTTGTTGTTGTTGTTGTTGTTGGGCTGGGGGCCAGAAGTCTGCGTGTCTCCTTGGTGGGGGTGTGAATGTGGTGCGCCTAAGAAACACACGGGGGCATGGCTAGTTAGCCCTGGACTGCAGCACTGCTACGTCACAACAAGTCTTCTTTGCAGCATAGTCACCGGAGTGACGCTGACACAGTGGAACTTACTTGCGCAGGAACAGCTCCAGGTGCGGACCGTGCTTCCCCAGGGGGTCGTCGGGTATCATGAAGTGGTCCTTCACAAAGGTATAAGGGAGCAACCTGGCAAATGAAAACATTAACAGTCAATTCAAGTTTATTTGACATTTCCACTGCAGCATTTCCATTAGGTTGCCAGACAGAAATGGACAATCCCAGGTCCAGACAGGACATTTCCTTGCCATGAGCACTGAACTGGCCCATTCCCTTTGTTCGCGTTTTGACGAACCTTGCGGCCATTAAACCGTGAGGTAGACGACGATGTTGGACAACACATTCAACCACTACGTTTATCTGGTATACGTTGAAACACCCCTAGAGGGCGCCATGACCTCATCGAAACCTTGCCTTCCGAGAGCGTGCTGAAGATGAACCGCTGCCCGCAATCAGCGGGCGACCGACGTCAGCGTGACAGCTCATAAAACAATGCAGTTATGAAGACGTGATGAGAAACGATCTAGGTCAGTGCGTTGGCATAAAAGTGCCCCCTAAAAGTCGTGACCTTTGTTTGCACAGAGTTTCAAGTATTTTATTGTCACTTCACAATTTACACGTGAGTATAAACAGTGAGTGAAAAACTTTTGTGCAAAATGCCTGACAGCCGACAGTAATTATAAAGGAATACAAAATAGAATAAAACTACAAAATAGAAATAGAACTGTACAAAATAGAAATAGAACTATAAATAGAATTTCTATGTAAAATAAGTAAATGAAATCTAAAATTAAATGGAATATACAGCAAAAATATCCAGGTGAGCAATACACATATAAATCAATGTACTAAAATATACATTGTTATATGCTGACATTCACAGAATGTCACAGAATACCTTCCCAGACAGTCGACACAACACTAGCACCAGCAGTTGGCACCAGGACTAGCACTAACACCAGTACTAGCACCAGCACCAGCAGTAACACCAGCACCAGGACCAGCACTAGTCAGTAACACCAGCACTAGCACCAACACTTAGCACTGCTGCCAGCACTAGCTCCAGCAGTAACAACTTATCACCAGGACTAGCACTAGCAGCAACACTTAGCACTAGCATTTAGACATTGATGCCGAACTTGTTCAGCAGCCTGATGGCCTGACTGTGGAAGCTGTCTCTGAGTCTGCTCGTGTGGCACTTGATACTGCGGTATCAGACAGACAGACAGACAGACAGACAGAGAGACAGTGGCGGGGTGGGAGGGGTATGGGTGATGGATCACACTAACGCATCACAAACCTCTCCTGGATGATGCGGCGCCAGGCAATCGAGGTGTTGACAAAGTCCCTCAGGTTGTCGTTGGTTACGATGACCCCGTCAGTCTTCTCGGCTAAGTGGAGCAGGAACCTGTTGGTGGAATCGGTTGGGGTCATTTTAGTGACACGCGCCGCACTTCCTCTTCCCGGCTGAGCAGGGTCATCATTTTATCGAGTTTCGCTGCGTGCAAGAACGAGGAATAAGGACAGACGGACAGAAACTGAGATAGATGGACAGGGGGACCCCCGAGGTTGCACGTGTCTGCCTGAACCTGTACCTTCTTGGCTGTCAGCAGAACCGCCCCTACCTCCAAACATTAGTCAGACCCCACACACCCCAGCCCGAGCACTCCGCAACTTTGGCTAGACTACTGGTGCCACCTTCACTAAAAAAACATTGCTCTACCAAGTCCTACCTCTTCTCTGTTCTGGCACCGCAGTGGGGGAATGAGCTCCCGGCTGACGTCAGGACGGCAGAGTCGCCACCAGCTTCCGCAAGAGACTCAAGACCCACCTGTTCACCTAGACTCTGCATACCTCCCCTCCCCTCCTCTGCAAACCTTAGCACTAACTTGCGTGTTTGTATGTCTTGGCATTATTAATTGTACTTAGCATTGCTTAGTATACTTTATGTCGTTAGATGTTAGTAATGTGCTCAGAATCGCACGTCTGCTCTTATCCCAGCTATTACGCAGGCAACCAAGCAATGAGGTGTCTGGCGCACCTGTCATCGTGGGAGGCTATCCTCTGGCCACACACCTCCCTGGACGGGGTGAAGGACAGCAGCCGCAGGTTCTCCAGCTGATTCAGAAAGTGTTGCTCTAGAAAGGAAAGGAAAAAGCACAGGCCAAGTTAAGCTGACATGTAACTAGGGGCTGGGCTATACAGTATATATATATAGATATTATGATACCGTCCCGTACCTTTGGTTAATCTGTCTCTTTTCTGGCGCCACTGGGGGACAAAGACGGTGATCTCTCGGTGGCCCCGGGCCCAGAAGGCCTCCACGGCCAGCGCGATGCCCCGACACGAGAACACCTGGTGGAGTCCATGGCTGGGAGGGCGGGACAGAGAGCGTGGGTCAGGATGATTGACAGCGGGAGCGGAGTGCCCCGACAGGGTGGCTAGAGGCGGGGCTTTCCGTTCAGCTCAGAAGGTAAATAGAAGGCCACTTCCGTTTTCACATTTCCTTTTAAATGTAATCTACGGGAGTTTTGTCGTTCTTATGAATGTGAATTCCCAATGTTGTACGTTGTGTACCTTTACACCTTGCTGATGATTTCCAAAAAGTACATTGTGTGCGTAAACAACAGCATAACAAGCTGGATTCTTTCATGTCAGAATTTTGTAACAGCTTGGTCTATTTTACTGGGATTAACAACCAAAGAATAAAAGTATACATTCTAAGTGATAATTGATCAAATAACGGTGTGTTTTGTGGCCACAGTTCCCGACAAGACACAGAAGAAACCATTTTCACGTGAGCATCACGCATAAAAAACCCAACAAAAACCCCATATAACCAATCACAAAAAACCCTGGTAGAAACACGTGTGCACACATCCTGTTCCTGGAGGGTTTTCAAACCACTGCGTGACGCTCTGTCGCCCCGTCAGTTGACCCAGATCCCGAGAGGTGATACGCGAACACTGAACAATGCACGTCAGTCAGTAGAAGGCCAAACGGTTTTCCAGGGCAACACAAAACAACAACAACATGCGACAAAGTCTGCGATACAGCAGATTGATGATGACAGATGATGTAAGGCTATCTGCTGTGGCAGCAAATTCCCCTGTGTGTACAATTGCATGGGAGTTTTCAGATGGGATTGATTATCCAACATCCTTATGCCAGGTTCTTACGGCCCGCTTCAATGAGGTGACTTGAGCTCCAATGTCTCCCATTTTCTTTTTAGGATTATATTCAGGAATTATTTGCTGTAAACAGCTGAAGTGAAGAGTTTCGCCGGCCAAGTAAGGCATAACAAAATCCCTCGTTGCGATAATAGCAAAAGTATTGCGTGAACCCTGCCTCAGAGTTTCGGGTCAATGGTTTAATGAACTGGAACACTTTAGGGAATTACTAAATGGTGGCGAGCTCTTTATCAAACGGCATCCAGGACACTGGATCATAGAATGTGGGCTTGTAAACCCCCCCCCCATCTTGTGAGGTACTCTGCGCTGTGCACAACCCAAACACGGCACATACCTCACAAGATGGTCCCTCAACGTCCAAACGATCTACACGGTTACTACGGCAACACAACTTCACATTCTCCATAAAAGAGATACATCGCAGGGATGTGTGTGTGTGTGCAATCTTTGAGATGGAGTCTTCAGTACACAGATGCATCTCTAAATCAGATTGAATGCAGAAGAGGCACAATAAATAGCATTAGCATGCCTTTCAAGAGCTGCAAGAGTGATCCAGCACTAGATTTGCATGGAGTCATGTGCACACACACACACACACACACACACACACACACACACACACACACACACACACACACACACACACACACACACACACACACACACACACACACACACACACACACACACACACACACACACACACACACACACAAGTTTCACCTTGTGGCTGGGGCTGCTATGCAAAGTCAGGGAAGTTCCCGGGTGCGCGCACCGCAGCGCACTGCGCAGCCAGAAACAGGAAGAGGTGACGCAAGGACCAAGAGTCCATATTTACACTAGGTTTTAGAACTGCGATATGCATCTGCATCGCAGTGTTGCCATGGAGACGAAAGGGCAGAAGCCATTGAGACAGTCGAAGGGAGCGTAGTGAAAAAGCGAGGTTGTTTAATTGCAGAAGTGGAAAAGCCAGGGGTTCAGCTTGGCAAATCTAACAAGATATGTACATCGCAAATTGCAGGTGGAGCAATGCTAGCATGCTAGCGCTTTTCTTGAGTGTGTGTGTGTGGTGATGGATGGTTTAACCTCTGGGCATTGATTAGCCAATGCACCACTGGTGTGCAGCCTCACCCAGCCCAAGAGTCGATTCAGCCTGACTCGGGCCAGGTGAGGCTGCTTAATAAACCAGCCACCAACCACACTCAAAGGAAGAAACTTGAGAAGTAAAGTGTTTTTATTTGATAATCTAAAACAATGTATGTAGCCGTTAGGGGTGGCACGGTTCATGAAAAAAAACAAAAACCGTTCAGTTGGCTTGTCTCGGTTCGGAGGATGTGTGCGTTGTACGGTTCGACGGTTCATGGCATGCGCAGCCTCGTGACCAGATGTCACCTCAGACAGTGTGTTTCACTTTTGCGCGAAAGAAGAGGTGTACAGTGTGGAGTAGTATGTATACTATGTAGTAGGGGTTGCAAGACTTCTGATTTTTTCAAGTCGACTTTTCTATCAATAAAGTCGACGTAACGTCGACGCGTCGTTGAGGATGTCATCACATACACACGCACGAAAAAACAGACAGAACAGGCTGTCAAAAAAATTCAAAAGCATGGGTATCCTCTGCGCAAACAGCCGCTCAAAATCGCTTAAAAATGACCAAGCCAAAATGATTTACCTACACTAAAAATGCTAAATATATTCTGAGTATACTTCATATAAAGGGGGGGGGGGGGGGGGTGCTCCGTTCATTCGCGGTTCTGATCCGGGAGGGGGGGGGGATGGATATCGCTGGATATTGGTGGGGACATGTCCCCAGCGTCCCCACTACATTCTGTTATCATTCATCCGATGAATGATAACATCTATTTTTTTTTTCCCACTCCCCGGACTTCCTTTGCGATCGACCGGTCGATCACGACGTATTGGGCACCCCTTTCCCCCCCACCGGCCACCGCATTTGCTGGAGTGTTAAAGATTAAAAGAAAAAATAACAACAAGAACTGTACAGAACCGAAAACCGTGACCCTAAAACCGTGATACGAACCGAACCGTGGGTTTTGTGAACCGTGCCACCTCTAGTAGCCGTCCATCTTTGCAAAACCTTTCTAGGGTAGGCTTCGAGCCACTGTCCTCTGGACATAGGATACAAAATGTATACAGCATCTTTCTCCATCAATTCTCACCAGTGAGTAAATGAGTGCGTTAGAGAGAGAGGGAAGGGACGGGAGGACAGAGAGGAAATGAGAGGAAGAGGTGGTTGTGAAGACAAGTGAGATAGCATTGTGGCACTGCCTCCTGACTGTCAGCATCACTTAATGTCTGTAAAATGTAAAAAGATAGAAACGAGACTATAAAAGATAGAAAAAAAGACTAAAAAGATATAAATATCAGGATGACGGGATTTTTCAACCTTCATTGGGGGTCTCACTTAATAATGTGGACAACAATTTTTGAAGTTGGGAGAGTATTGTCCATTTACGTCCGCTAAAATGCTTGCTTTTGCCACCGACAGGCTCAGACTGTTCATGGAAAGGATCCCTACGGAGAAATAAAACCCTTTTCTTCGCCTTGCGCTTGATCTGGTCAGTTTGTTATTGTGTCGAAGAATCCCAAAGTTACAGACTAAGCACTAGCATGCACACCAAACAAAAAAGTGCATTTATGAATTGAAAGGCCACCATGGCCAAGATAGCCCTTAGGTAATCCACCTGTATGGTACACAAGTGTGTATGTAGAGAGAGAGAGAGAGAGAGTGAGAGAGAGAGACTCACGACATGGCCACATTGCTGCCGTCTATGATGACGTGGCGGAGCTCGGGCCTCCCCGGGTCGTTGGGCAGCGTCAGGGTGTACGCCGTCCGCAGCGACTGGTGGAAGTGGGCCAGAGCGGTGGCCTGCGTTACGGGAGGCCACTCGCTGGGCACGGGGAGCGGCCTCCCGCCACCGTGGGACCCCCCCGCTGCGTGGCCGGCGGGCAGGTGGGACCCCCCCGCTGCGTGGTGGTTGGCGGGCAGGTGGGACCCCCCCGCTGCGTGGTGGCCGGCGGGCAGCTGGGTCAGGTGCCGGAAGCTGGGATCGGCAGTCTGGGAGGAGCCGGAGGACAGAGGCGAGCAAGTTAGATGAGCAGGTTAGATTGGCTGGTGTTCGTCTGAGTTGTTCAGCAGGACAGGCATGCAGGAACAAAGCTTCCACCCGGCTCATGATTCTGTGACTACAGCGGAAACAATGCCGCAGCGATAGGAAATGATACGCGTTGTGTGTTTCGCGGTAGCACCGTGAAACCCACCAGGAAGTGTTGTTGACTGGGGTAAATTCCAGTTTCTGACGACCAGCTAACATTGGAAGTGCCAGTCTATTTAACAAGACACCTTGTTAAATAGAAACCATTTAATAAGTGGGCTGAATTGATAGGAAGCAACCTGTCTGCATTGTAACCCTTTCGGGCAATTCCGCCCATCAAAGTATGTGCCCGTTTTTGCTTTCCTTTAACAGGGTCTGTTTCGTAATGTGTAACCAAGGAACGCTCGAAAAGTCACACTGACCCAAAATGATGGGAAAATGGGGTCCAGGTTGAAAGTTATAGTTTAAAGTGCACACATAACTGACTATTTTAAATTTCAATCGGCTTGGAATGGCTCATCACGCTCACACTTGGTGGCCTAATAGGGCCCCTTTAATACAGTTCAAGTCGAGTGAGAAGCAAGTGATGCCATTGAGATGGAGCCGTGTGGAAGAAGCACTTACATGAGAGGACAGCGAGGCGGTGGAGGAGGAGGAGGAGCTGCTGGTGGTGATGGTGGTGGTGGGCGGGGCGGGGGTGGTCAGCCACTGGGGGACGCTGCGCAGCGTGGTCACCGTCTCCACCTTCGCCTGGCCGCCCAGTGTCTGCGTGCCGGCATGGGCCAGGTGGTCCCTGGGAGCAGAGCCGCCCGATCCCCGGGCCAGGTAGTCCGTCCTGGAGCCCGACTGCGAGTCCAGGCGTTCCGTGGCGCCGGTGAGCCGGGATGCCGCCGCCCCTCTGCCCGGCTTTGTGGTTTCCGAGGTGACAGGGCCATAGTCGTCATCGCTGTCGATGGTGATGACCTCGCAGCTCCCGGCACCCCCCTGAGCCGTGGAACTCCTCTTGATGGTGGTGGCCTGAAATGCAATGGGCTATGCCGTTAATCAGGTCTCTCTCCTGACGCTTTGCTGCCTGACAGTACGTTTGACCTATCAATACGTCGTCTGACATTAGAAACGCATACATTAAGCGAGGAAATGCTAGCAAAAATCTATTTTTTATTGCAGCTGTGGAGCAGTCCCACCATCAATCCACACCATCACCAGCGCTCAGGTGGGGTGTGGCAGGCTAGGGGTGTTTTTTTGTACCTGCTGGGTTTTGGTCTCTCCCCCGCTGCTACGGTGCCTCCGGTGGCCGAAACCATTGCTACGGGCAGGCTTAATGTTCGCAGTGGATTTGCTCGCGGTGTCCACCGACAGTTTGTCGGGGACGCACTCCTTGACTTTGGCACGGGACACAGTGGAGGACGCTACTGTACAGGACGCTACTGAGGAGGAGGACGACGAGGAGCAGGAGGAGGGGTTTGCTCGTTCTCCCCGCTCGCCTCCTTTTCCTTCTTGTTCATAGCGTTTGGTCTCCTCGACGATTTTCTCCAGCACGAGGAAGGTGTCTTCGGTCTGGCCCGTCTCCTTGACGACGCGCTCCACCACCTCCTGCTGGTAGCCCATGGTTCTAGAAGGAAACCAGCATTCAGCATTCAGCGACACAAGCCCCGGGACAACCATCACACAGGGGAAATCATATTCATATTGGGTTGAGTTGTCCCAACTCAATCAAGCACACGCCCAATTCACAACTGATCAATCGCCATGGTCACCTGAAGAAGTTGACGAGGCAGCGGAGGTTCGTCTCGGGGCTCACCACCTCCTCGTCGTCCAGCGCACCGCCCTGGCTGGCCTCCAGGAGGATGGGGCCTGCGATGGTGTTGGCCTTCGAGGACGAAGACGCTGACGATGAGCAGAGCGAAGAGGCGAACGAGGCGGCGGGTGTCTTGGACCTGCAGCTGCTGCAGCTGCTGCTGCTCAGGCGGCTCTCCCGCCTCTCCCGCTCCCTCTCCCGTTCCCACCGCTCTCGCTCGCTCTCCCGCTCCCTCTCCGGCGACTCCTCGCGGCGCTCCAGGGAGTATTGTCTCTTTGTGTTGCGGGTCTCGCTCTCCGAGGAGCGCCGCTTGTGGGAGGGCCGCACCCCTCCGTTCAGGTGCACCGCCTCGGTGCCGAGGTTGGCTCCGCCCCCTGCTTTCCCGCCAGTGCCCGACGCAGGTCCGTCCCTGGCTCCCCTCTCCTCAAAGCTGGTGTCTAGGATGCGGTTGGAGAGCTCCGTGACCGGCGTGCTGCTCTGAGAGCGGTCCTGCTCCGCGTCAGCCGGCCCGCCGGGCAGGCCCTGATGGGCAGGAGAATAGATAATAATAAAGCGTAAGAATATGCAACACATGAAGGGTATTTACACAAGTATGGTTGGGGACATTATACTGTATGGTGCTTACAAGAACTAAAGTTACATCAGCCATAATTTGATTATTATATTATTATACTATTATATTACACTATTAGTGGGAATGATAATTTTTGCCTCACAATTTTCATTTGCACTGAAAAAAGTATTCGTGGCCCGGCGTGCATCTCTGCAATACTTAATCTATAATGGTGTTCTAAATATACATTTACACATTTTACCCTCATCAAATAAATTGCAGCTTCTGCGATATTTGGATTTTGCACGTGGCCATATTGCAATTTTGATAATATTTTGATTAATCGTTCAGCCCTCAATCACATACGTTTGTGATTGGGCCCATCTCAATTCCGGGGTCATATTTGATGAGGCGTTAATGCACAGAACAAGGACACGCATGGGAACGAGGATCCGCTAGGAAACCCACCAGGGACGAGGCGGACTGTGTGCTGGAGGGGCTCTGGGCCAGACCCAGCAGCTCCTCCTTCAGGGCGCTGGGCAGCAGCAACAGCTCCATGGTGTACTTGTCGTCCCTCGCCTCCACGAAGGCCTTAAACGCCCGCTTCACGGTCGGTTCCCTGTCGCCGGGCAGACTTCGCTTCTCCTGGACATCCGGCAGGTGAAAATGACACGTTTTGAGTACATTTAAAAGGATGATTTGTGAATATATCTAGAAGCAGTAGACGCATACAGTCAGGGAGATACAGCGTTCTAGATCTGTGTTAGCAGCACTGCATACAGTCAGGGAGCTACAGCGTTCTCGATCTGTTTTAGCAGCACTGCATACAGTCAGGGAGCTACAGCGCTCTAGATCTGTTAGCAGCACTGCATACAGTCAGGGAGCTACAGCGCTCTAGATCTGTGTTAGCAGCACTGCATACAGTCAGGGAGCTACAGCGTTCTAGATCCGTGTTAGCAACACTGCATACAGTCAGGGAGCTACAGCGCTCTAGATCCGTGTTAGCAACACTGCATACAGTCAAGGAGATACAGCGTTCTAGATCTGTGTTAGCAGCACTGCATTCAGTCAGGGAGATACAGCGTTCTAGATCTGTGTTAGCAGCACTGCATCCAGTCAGGGAGCTACAGTGTTCTGCTTACCTGAAACAGCGCCACAAACTGTTGGACTCTGCTCTGGGCCATCACCACGGGCTCAGCACGACCCAGAAGCCGCAGCCGGCCTGTCTCGGGAACCAGGACCTCCGCGCTGGTGTCCCGGAGCAGCCTGTCCAGAAAGAGTCCGCGGGCCCCGGCGAAGATGCAGTGCATGTCCACCGGGTAGCGCTCCACCTCCTGCAGCTCTGGGTCACACAGACCCCGTACGTACTCCTGCAGCCGGACAGAAACACACATGAGCTTAGCACACATGACCCAGCCCACCAGCTGCCTGTATGCTTCCCTTTTCATTCCCATAGCTGGTGCCCCCTCTGTACCGACCACACCACCACTCATCTTGGAAGAGGCATGCTCCTTCATTTGAGTTTTGCCTGACAGGGTTCCCATACCTTCTGGGACTTTTCAAGGACTTTCTAGGCCCAATTTCCTTACAATCAAGGACCCAACACAACATCGACACAGATCAAGCTTAATTACTGTTACACTGAGAATTGTATATATAATGACTATAATAATATTCTATATAATGACTATAATACCTAGCAAGTTTACAGAAGCTCACAGACAATTACACTTCTCAATTGCATTGTAGCCTATTTACTATCATTAGGCCTAAGTGCGGTAAACTAAATATCAAAATAATTGTCTATTCTTGCACTAAATAGCTAAATTCAAGCACTGATTTTTTTTCTTCTCAAACTTTCAAGGTTTTCAACGAAAGGACCTGGTCTGAATTTTTTTAAATTTTGTTATCCTTTTGATATGCTGAGGTTTGTTTGTCAAAGAGCTGGGCAAAGGGCAAGTGTTGGCAAATGACCTGGGGAATAAACCTTGCCATGGCCATAGAATGAGTAATAACTTGTGATAAAAGCCTATATACAGCTACAACTGATTGGGCGACAAGGAACTATGAGATTGACAAAAGCATCAAGAGCCATGTAGAACATACCAGAATGATTCAGGAAATCTTTGGACTTAAAAATAGATCCATCCGTCATATATGGGTGGCACCACTTATAGGTAATTGTGTCAACTCTACGATGTACAATAGAGTCAATGATGACTCACGAGAAGGAGAGATAGAGAAATGTAGAGATAGCAAGATGGGGAGAGAATCGAAACTAGGCCTGAATGTAAGTGTTTGTGTAGTGCTGGGCGACGACTTCAAATCAATATCAGATATTTTTTACTTTTACACCTACTATTACGATTAATGAATGATGATTTATTTTATGCCTATGAACTTATTTATTTCCACTGCCCTCATAGTTCTCTGACTCAGTATAACAAAAGGAGTGGGATAACAAAAGGAGTGCATATGTTATCTTTGTGATATTACAATTATTTAAGGAAACACACACAGATTAACTACTTGTGGCTACTTATTGAATATTTTTTAACAGTGAACTGTCTGAATTAACCGACAAGAGCAAGATTAGGTTGGTGAGAGGTGGTAGGCCTAAATATACGTTTTGATACATTTGTGTTTAAATGCCAAGCCTTATGTTGGGTACACCTTGAACAACAACACTTAAGGAGCTGGTTGTTCCATGATTTCACCATCCTTTACAGTGACCTGTAAAGTGTCATATAGCCTACGTAACTTATATATTTCACGATTACTCTGAAAGCTGGTGTTGTTTTAAGGGAGTCGTTTCTTGCCCTTAGGGGGTCGGGGCTAGGGGGGTGTCACAAATCACTTTTGGCCCATAATAATCTGGCCTGTAAAGCCCTTTGAGACTGTCTTGTGATTCAGGGCTATACAAATAAAATGGAATTGAATTGAGTTGTTGTCATGATGTGTCACATGAACAGTGTTGCAAAAGAGGTTTCAAAATACATGGTTTTACAACAACTTGCTGTCAGATACTTTGGAATGTATTGTGTAACGTTACATGGAAAGCCATTGCGGTTGCAACTCTATATCGGCCTGGTATAGGACAAATGTGAAAAGGGTGGACTTTATTTAACTATAAAGATCAATAGAAACCAGGACGCAATACTCATCAGTCATGCCTATCCATAGTTAGCTGTGACATAGTCAGCATAAATGAAGTTGACGATGGTTTAAAAAGGAAGGTCCAGTGAGTGGGTGCAACGCTGTGACTGAGTGAGTGTGCATTCTGGTTTGACTGGCGAAGCAGCGAGCCTACATGCACCGGTGACACAACCTGACACCAAGGCAATCAGGTTGTCAATTAACAGGGAATAAGACTTGTGTAGGAACTAGGCCTGATTGGAGATATTGAGCCATTTCTCCAATTATAAGACACACACACACACCTGTGAAAAATGACCAAGAAATTCAACCAGGCCCATCATCTCACACACACGTGATCTGATGCCTGTGTCCATTGCTGTGATCAATTGGCCTTGTCAAAACGAACAGGTCAACGCTAAAACACACCATACGACTCAATTCACCGACACAAGTGCACAACTTACTTTCGCCTTTGACACGTCGTCTCGGTTTCCTTTAAGTTGCAACCAAATCTGCCGCGAAGTGTTGCTGCCGTGCGCCTGTCCAGTGTGGTCCAGGAGACCGATAATGGTGAAGGCTACCTTGAAGACCTGCTCGACCCGGGGCTTGGCACACTTCAGCTCCTCTTGTTTGTCCTCCAGGACCGTAAACTCGTCGACGGTGGTGGTGGCGGCGGGTTGTTGTTGTTGTTGTTGTTGTGGGTGTTGTTGTGGGTGTTGTTGTTGTTGTTGTGGGTGTTGTGGGTGTTGTGGGTGGCTGCCCGCCGCGGAGAGCCTGCTGGCCGGCCGCTCGGAGCAGTGGAGCTCGGGGACTCGGTTCATGGCGAGGAGGGGCCGCGTTGTTGACATCTTGTGTGTTTAAAAAAAAAAGAATAATGATTCCCGTCGCTGTCGCTCACAACGACGACGACGACCGCTTCGCTACTAACTGCTACCGCTGCTGCTGCTGCCCATGCGTCGCCGTCCGGGGGTGGGGGGGGCCCGCTGTCCGTCCCTCTGGCGTGTATCCCTCCGTGGCGTCGCTGTGTTTAATAGCGCGCCGCTGTCTTTATGTTTGGAGATTTAAGCTAACGCGGTAGTGGAGAAGCCCCGAGCGACGTATCCGGAAAACCCCCGTGATGACGTCATCAACGCGAGACTTGTTGTTGTTTCTTGTCTCGGTGGTTACTGGAGCTCGTGCGCCAGACAGATGTATTGGAACATTATATTTACATTATATTTACATTATATTTACATTGTATTTACATTGTATTTGCATTATATTTTGAGCTGTGCGTGTTGTGGTCTATGTCCCAAGCTTTACACAGCAGAACGCTCATGTATTGTCTTATTACAAATGTAGTAGACAGTAGGCAGTAAGAAAAATTACATAACAATCACGAGTAATTATTATTAGAATTGTACTTTTTCTTTTTTAAACTACTTTTTTAGTTTTTATTTCAATTTTTTTAATCTGCAATTCTGTAATTTCCTTATCTCATCGTACTCGTCATTATTACATAATGGTATCGCGTGTTGATGTGGAATTTAGAAATCAAATATTTGGTTTCTGTATTGGCATTGCGAAATAGTTTGGGAGAGACACACACTCACACACTCACCCACCCCTTCAGTTTCCTTGCGCATGTGTCTGTGTGAGTCAGATGACTCCATTGCGCAATCTAGCGGCTGTGAATACAGACCGTCACTGCCCTCTAGTGGTTTACACTTGTCAATGCACAAGTGCCGTGTGCCGCTGTCGTGGCGACATTTCACTCAATAGCCACTAGATGTCGCTCAGAGCTCAATAATGGCAAACAGTGAAGCAGTGAAGGCAGCCAATACCAACACTGTATAAAATAGGTACCATCGCTTTAATTTGTTTCAGTTTATCACATATCTGAAACAATACTCAATTATTTGAAGTCCAAACACACCATAGGTATAAGGGATACCTTCTTTGTTAGTTCATTGATGAGATTTTCACAGCCAGTCAAACAGAAGACACAAAATATATTATATTAAGCCCGACTGTTCCACTGGAAGGCCAACACAACTTACTCTTTGGCATATGTCTTATGGCATATGTCTTATGGCATATGCCATTTCATGTTATCAAGCTATCTGCGCTAAAGCTTTTGTAGGAAGGCCGAATAGTCTACAGTGTTAGTGTGACTATTACCTTTTTTTCCGCCACTCTTTAATGGCCTCAAGATGCACGACTTGGTGTAGCATATACAGTATATACAGTATATATGACAAACTTGTAGTGATCCAAAATCTTCACCAGAGGACTCTGTACTGCAAGAATCACTGCAGTGTCTGTGTGCGTGTGCTGCATGTGTGTGTGTGTGTGTGTGTGTGTGTGTGTTGTGTGTGAACAGATGTGCCTGACCACCTGTGAGGTGAAGGGAGGCTGACCCATGACACATGCTTCTCCTCAATTCCACATGTCTGGCCGGAGAGAGTTGGGCGAGAGAGGAAGAGAACAAGCATGAGAGAAAAAGAGAGAGACAGAGAGAGAGAGAGAGAGAGAGAGACAGAGAGAGAGAGAGAGAGAAATGGGGAGGCACCACCGATTCATGGGTTATCATGCCCAGCCAGCAGAATGTTTAAATGTCGAAAGACAAAAACAGACTGTCCATACAACAAGGCAGGTATTAATAATAAATATAGGCCTAAATAAAATAAAAACTAGTTACATTTAATATTGCCGCCACACTGAATAGAATGTGAAAAATAACCTTCACATTGCAATTTGTGTTGGTGGAAACCACATGAAATGTCCTGGATGTGCCATGTAGCATGGGAAACACAGTAGTGGGGCAACACAAATGCAAAACTGAAAGAAAAGAGAGAGAGAGAGAGAGATACACCCAAGCGGTTAGCAAGGAAAAGAATCCTGTAAACTGGAAGAGATGGAAGGACAAATGGAGTCACATAAAAGAGAAACAAGTGAATCTAATGAAGGCCTGGTGGTGGTGCTGCTGGAAACAGGGGGTGCTGTAGAGTTATGACCCGGTAGCACGACAACCAAAACACACACACACACACACACGCTTGCTTATTAACAAGTTTATTTATGTATGTATGGGTCCCATCCCATGCAGTCACCCCCCCCTCCCTCCGAACTCTCCCCCCCCCCCTCCCCCTCATCTCGAGGATCACGGGGGACAGAGAGGAGACGGATATCAGTGGTGATAAAAGACTGACATCATGAATAATAAAACAGCCATAATGCAGAGCGATGATTTATACATCCACTGCGTCTGATCGCATGCGTACACGCACACACCACACACACACACACACACGCAGGCCTGCGCATTAAGCGGCGTTAAATTGAGACAAGTGTTGGACGTCGGACACCCATCCAAATAGTGAGTTTGAAACACACATCAATAATAATCAAAGAAACACACACAGGGATTATTAGCGGATATGAGAGACTAACTTTTTGGCAACCATCTTCTTGGAAAATGTTGCCCTCACCTAGAGTTAAAAAAAATACATGTGTTATTAATGGTTAACTATCACCACATGAACATGGTCGTTGAGGGGCTCCATTCGTCCTCCTGCGTCTTACTGACTGCATACGATTACCTCTTAACACCCTGCTTGTCCACCTGACAGCACATAAACACACATAAGCGGCTGGTAATGCATTAGACCTGCTGTCTGCCCACCACAAACATATAGCTCACGGAGACGCAGGTGCGCCCATGCTAGCCCTTCACTTATCATATTAGCTGATGGGCACACGCCATCTTGTAAAATGGCGTGTTTGTCAACGGCGCGACTTCCGGCGTGATTTCATTTCCCAGCCCTGTTGTCACTGGAAGGAAAATCTATGCTTATATCCCTCAGCGCTCAGTGAAAACATGAATTAGCATTGATGGAAGGGGTTGAATTGGTTTAATTCAGCAACACATTGCACACACACACACACACACACGCACAGACACACACACGCACGCACGCACACACAGACACACACACACACACACAGACACACACACACACACACACACACAGGTTTACATTAAAATTGCACAAAGAAAACCACATAAAACCACAGGGATAACTGGATAAATTAGATAAAAGCCCAATAAAACGCACGCAACACAAAAGCACACAATACTTCTTTATCAACAAAAGCGACTTAAAGAGATGCGAGGCAATAGGCACAATGTTTCATCTGGATAGAGACCGGTTAACAGTTAGTCCTGTTTAAGTCCTGTAAAAGAATACACAGCTATTATTTTTGGAAATAGC
>PIJE02000085.1:691261-698761 GCA_002895965.2 Coryphaenoides rupestris | reverse complement strand
GTGTGTGTCTTGGTGTGTGTGTGTGTGTGTGTGTGTGTGTGTGTGTTGGTGTATTATGTGTGTAAAGCAAACACCAAGTGCTCCTGTAGAACATAGTGTCACTATGGTTTTTTTTCCTCCACAGGTATTGATTTGATGTGTGATCTATCGGTCGCAATATCGAGTAATCTCTCTCTTCCCATCCTGCAGCTCAAACCTTTTCTCCATTTCTCTCACGCTCTTACCTGCACGCCACCCCCCCCCCCCCCACCACACCACCTATTTCTATCATCGTCCAATGCTGACGATTTGACGATTCTGACTGAATTTCAAGGCCGTTTTTTTTTGTATATTCTCTGGGTTGTTTTGCCCTCTTCAAGCGGAACACCACCAATTACACATGATGTACGACGTGGAGCACAGGCTCCCAGCTGTCATCACACTCAACGCTACTGTCAGGAAGTCAAAGCAGATCAAAACCAAGGCGAAAAAAATAAATAAATAAATATATCTCTGTCTCCGTGGCGCTCACTAATGAAATCTTGTGTAAAATGACATCGCCGTCAATCACTGTTCCCCTTTGATCAGTCTGCTATAGAACTTTCTTATGCTGATTATTTCAAGTTAGAAAGTCTGTGATTAACAATACATTTGTAATGACTCATTGTAAAGCACGTAAAGGATGGATATTTGTTGGTAATATTTAAACATATCGTCGTATTGGCAGGCTTTTACCCTCGATACGCACACTGCCGTCAGATGCCCACCATCTTGTCTTATTGGCATGTGCTTTGATATGACCCTTTACAAAGACATCTAAAAACATTCATTAAACATTAATGATGATTAATGAGCCTTCGCTTGGTTTTCACCCGGCGAGAATCGGTCCACTTTCTCTTATGAATGTGTTTTTGTCCATGCGTTGCTTGGTGTTGGTGTGCCTGCGTCACAGCCTTCGAGAGGGAGAAGTGGTTGTGAGATTGCACGACAAATCGGATTGAATATAAAGTCTGCAGAGTGGCTGAAGTATAACTGGCCCATATCACACAAGGCTGATATCTGGGACTCAAGATGAGCCGCGCAGTGAGAGCCGTCGCTTTAGGATTCTCTTGAAGGGGACGTTTGCAAAAGGATTGAAAGTATGAATACCGACAATGTGCTCAGCTTTTATCCCACAGTCACATTCGTTCGAGCCATAACCTTGTTTTCTCTTCCTTTGGACGAAAGCACATACAACCACAACAAAATGATAAATCAACGTCTACAATATATCAATGATGTGTCAAACTGTGAATGATAATTCAATGTCATGTAAGAAATCACATTAATAGATTCAATTCAATTAAAAAAGAAAATTCTGACATTGCTTGTATTAGAAATGTAATTGTTGTTTGAACGTTATTTCAATGTAGAACATTGAATATAATTGCTGAGATAACTCAATGATCAACAATTTCATTTCTGAGTTAATTGTTGAATTGAACTGTGCGGTGACAAGTGACAAGTGACAAGTGACAAGTGAGACCTTCAGGTGTTTATAGCGCCATAGAGTAGTCAAAATGATTTTACACTCCTAAATTAATGATATCCACATGTTTATTCATGAAGCTTAAACGAAGCCACTAGCACGGCCACCAGGCTGGCCCTACTGCCACACATCTGACAGGAGCCCCAAGCTGTGATCCACAAGGCAGCAGGACGTGGGTTAAGTGAAAAGACACACGATATTAACACGTCTCATTGTCGAGACTTACCGTTACAAAAGTGAGCAGTGAGATTTAATTGCCGTCGTCTACGGAAGGTACACATACTGTAATTCAGTACCATCAGCATAATTAGATTTTCCACAAAAAGCATACGGGAAAAAAAAACTCCTCCCGCCTCGACCCTGACCGCATTAATTGGCGGGAAAGCAACAAAGCTAATTGGCTCGGCTTTAAAGACTGACGACACCGAGGGTGAAGGGCCAATGATGTGTCCCATATTTTACTTGCTTGTTGTCACACAGTGCATTACGCTGGAGATCATTACAGAAGGTGATGATATGTGAACGCGTTAGGAGGAGGAGGAGGAGGCGGTGTGGGGCTGGTGCTGATACTTGTGTCTGTACAGGCGGGTCGTTACAGTAACGAGAGACAAAGGCTGTGCTAATCACCCAGCGCCAGATGAAACACCTCATTATTGCAGGAATTGGGCACGAGTCTGAGAGAGCTACAAATGGTTTTTTAACGGGACTCATACCAGTGAGGGACTGAGAGAGAGTGACTGAGAGAGAGAGAGAGAGAGAGAGAGAGAAAAGAGAGAGCGCGTCTAGTGTGTGTGTGTGTGTGTGTGTGTGTGTGTGTGTGTGTGTGTGTGTGTGTGTGTGTGTGTGTGTGTGCGTGTGTGTCTTGTGCTCCTCCTCCTCCTCCTCCTCCTCTTCTGAAGAAGAACAAAGATGAACATCTTTCAGCGGTGCTCCGTGCAGAGGTCGGAGGTCAGCGTGTTATTTGGCTGGTGATATTTTCCATCGCCGGGCCAGAATGTCTGCCATCAACCAATCTATGAGGCCAGCAATGTGAGAAGGTGAGAGACGGCAGAGAAGAGAGAGAGAGAGAGACAGAGAAGAGAGAGAGAGAGAGAGAGAGAGCCCGAGAGAACATCAGAGAGTTGCAGATTCATGAACCTTTAAGAAATGTAAATAGGTTGGCGTAATTAATGTATTCACGATGTAACACGCTGCCCCCTGTGGCTGTGACTGTAAGTGTAGGTTAATTAGTGCACGTTATTGCCTAGCCTTGCTTGCCTGCTCTAAAAGATTAAGACAATCGATCGAGTTGTCACGACAAAGAATGTGAAATTTAAAAGTCATATGACTGGACAGTGGTTATTGTCAAATATAGCCCATTATACTTGTGGAGCTGGCCATAGTCGATGGCACTAAAAAGTGAACGTCTGCATCAGCCAATCACGTGCGTAGGCTAATGTGTGAAGCATATCTCCACCAATGGCGTGCCTCGGCCCGCCTACCTGAGGTCTATGGTATAGATAAGGTGATGCGGTGCACCGCTCCAGCTGTACGACTGTGTCTCGCGGGGATTGAGGAGGAATGGTTGCAGAGGATGTAAAAACATACTCTCCTCAAGCGTTTTTCTAAATGGCTCCCAGAGGGTGGGGGAGCCGGCGGTGGGTATACAGGCCCACCAGCATCTCTCCTCGCAGCCTTTAAACCAACATCCCAATGCATAGAAGCTGCTGCCCATTACCACGACCTCGGGTTAACATGGATCAGTGACCTGTGGGGTTTTTTTTTTCCTCAATTTGCGTAACTAAATGCAAATGTCTACATAATATGGGCGATGGACATTTTTATTTATTTTTTTGCCAGAGAGACAGATGCAGAAATGAAGAGCTATTTCCACCACCCACCTGCTGGATGTGTGGAGGCAGCACACAACTTATGTGGAGGAAAGACCTGAACTGGCCAAGTGAAGAGGAGGAGGAGACTACGGCCTCAATATCCACCACACACTCGGAGTTGATCGCCATCTCGTCCATCTAGTCCATCTCGTCCATCTCGTCCATCTCGTCCATCTCGATAGCCGTCTCTGTGCTCCTCGCCACATGCCTGGTGGCTCAATGATTAGAGCAGCAAGCGTGGTGTGAACAGTGTTTGGGTTCGCGGTTCGATTCCCTCTGAGTCCACCCATGCACACACACATGTATGTTCACATTGTATTGTTAAGACACTTGGGACATTATAAGACATAAGATTGGATTTTCTGTTTTGAAACAGGTATTCAACACAGAGATATTGAATGGAATCCCATTAATCCCATTAAAAATGGTAATGTTTTAGTATATTGACAAAAAAAGGCATGTGTGCGTGCTGTCCCGTGGACAACATTAGAGAATTGTAGACAATTGACAATCCGATTTGTAAACAAGAGCAGAGACTTATCATGCAGCGCGGGTCCCGCTGTTGTTCCAACTCATGTAAATGGACACGTTGTACCTTGAGTTGTTTACCTGAGTAAACAACTGAGTAAACAAATCCAGGCACACCCTAGCCAGGCGCTGTCTGACAGCATATCCCAGGGGTCGTGGTGATGGTGGAGGGCGGTGGGGGGGGGCTAAGCTGTTGCAGGAAGAGAGAGAGACAGACGGAGACAGAGTCAGAGAGACAGAGAGAGACAGAGAAAGAGACAGACAGAGCGAGAGAGAGAATCTTGCTTATAATCTTGCTTATAATCCTCATCCTCATCATCCTCATGCTCATCCTCATCCTCATCATCATCATGCTCATCCTCATCATCATCATGCTCATCCTCATCATCATCGGTTCATCACGTTGCAAGATGTAATATTAGCACGCTATCCATCCAACGTTTTAACAGCCAGTGGAAATGCAGCGAATGCACCCTTTTCCTGGCCCTGGTCCTGTGGGGCAACACTTAATAAAGAGTCCAAGCTGGTCATAAAACAGAGTCGGAAATGAAATGTTCCACCGTCCCATGTGACCGTTGAGGTACATTCCCCTCAGCACCCATGAAACTATTCATTACAAATTGAGTTTGACGCAAACTTTCATATGTCAATGAGAGCGTTACTCTTCTCTTACCTCCCTCTCTCTCTTATCCTACTGTCTCCAGTGGCTTGGAAACGTTATTGGATGGTGGCCCTTAAGGGCCACACTTTAAATGTCTACTCAACTAATAATAGCTAATAAAAGCCTCACACACACACACACACACACACACACACAGATGCACGCACACACGCACGGCCACGATATAGGACGCTAGAAGTTAGAATATTAATAACTGACGTCAGTAATCGGACCAACAAGAATCAAGGTCTTCTTCTCTCTCTTGCATATCAATCAGCCGATCGATCAATCATCCTCTCTCTTCTCGCCTCTCCTCACCTCCTCTGCTTGCCTCCTCTCCTCTCCTCCTCTCCTCACCTGGAAATGTCAAGTCACTGACACACACACACTCTCTCTCTTTCTCTCTCTCTCTGTGTGTGTGTGTGTGTGTGTGTGTGTGTGTGTGTGTGTGTGTGTGTGTGTCGGGGGGTAAATCGAGATGTCACCTTTCACAGGTTTCATTGTCGTACAGTTTATAGTACATTGGCGAACATTTTACATATTACCTTTTGCCAATAGCACTTTTAAGTGTTGTTTGAGCAGGTTAAAAAAATATGTACTAAACTTGACTGCAGTGCTTTATTGTGTCTGAGGTGATGTTTCTCCTCACCTCAGCAGAACATACGGACTTTCTGGGCTTCACTCCCATTGCTCCGTCACCCTGACCTATTAAAGACCATCAGCATAGATAGTAGTCTACTATTCCTTAAACTCCATTTAATAGTTTAAAAACATCTATCCTTGCACAAAATGGTTCCTCGCCTGTCTTACTGCCGCTGAACTAACAATGCAGAATTTTAAAATGCAAAAGGAAAACCAAAATGTAATTTCAATTCGTCGTCACTAGCTACTCACAATCTAACGGTGTCTCCCTCTCACACCCTTTCCCCCGCCAGCCCAGCCCAGCCAGCAGAGTTTACATGTTTCAAAATGGTGGGAGGGGGGGGGGGGGATCTTTCCATCCTGGTTATACATAAGTGGAAAACACTTTGTGGAAGGACCTTTTCGCGGGGAACAATTTGTCCCGACGCCACTGTGTCGTCGCATAAACGTGCTCGTGTGTGTGTGTGTGTGTGTGTGTGTGTGTGTGTGGCAGACAAACACGTTTGGAGCTAAACGCTCACTCACATAGAGGACAGGAGAGAGAGAGTTGCCGGGGGAGAGAGAGGGAAAGAGAGGGGGAGAGAGGGGGAGAAAACAAAACAGATAAATGGATACCAGGGTGAGGGGGATATATATAAAGTAAAAGAGGTAGGATTTGTCTCCATTGTTAGGGGAGGTGTCCTTGTATACGAGGGAGGGGCTTCGAGATAAATGGTGTTCTCCACACAACACCGCCCCGTCATAAATCTCTCTTAGGCCGCAGCCAGGCATGAGTGCATCAGACAAGGCCATGTGTGTGTGTGTGTGTGTGTCTGATGGTGTTTGCATGTGTGCGTGTTACTGTTTGCATGTACGCGTGTGTGCGTGTGTTTGTGTATGTGGGCATGTGTGTGTGTGTGTGTGTGTGTGTGTGTGTTAGGGTATGCATGTGTGTGTGCGTGAACGTGTGTGTGTGTGTGTGTTAGTTTGTATGTGTGTCTGATGTTTTTGTGTATGTGTGTGTGTGTGTGTGTGTGTGTGTGTGTGTGTGTGTATTCCAATAGACAGATAAACATAGGCAGTTAACAAATGTGTTGCGGAGAAAGTTTGCACCCAGTGAATGAATTTACAATTTTCCACTCACCAGGATGCTCAATCCAAAGTTCACAGTAGATGTGTGTGTGTCTGTGTGTGTCTGTGTGTGTCTGTGTGTATTTCTGTTGCTAGTGTGAGTATATTTTTGTAAAAAAATTACTGTGTGTGTGCATGTGTGTGTGTGTGTATGCATTTGTGTGTGAGCATCCATGTGTACTGTGTGTGTGCTTGCGTTTGTCTGATGAATAAAAGTAAAAATAAAATAAAAAGTCTTCCTGTGTATCCTGTATGCAAGTTGTGTGCAAGTCGAACACACACACAGACACACACACAGACACGCGCACACACACACACACACACTGTGCTGATGAGTACTTGTTCCATGCGTCCACAGACAGGTCATGTTTCCTGATCTTCCCTCTACACTACAGCACTCACAGGAAACATAAGAAAAAAAGAAATCTAATATATAAAAAAATATTATATATATATATATATAATCAATACTCAGAGATGAGTGTTTGGTCTTGATATTTCCCTCCAGGAAGTCAAGCGGAGAGTCATGTTGCAGCATGATTACAGAGAGGAGGAGTGTGCTGCGGCTCCTCGTGTTGATCTAAGACCCGGCGTCTGGCCTCCACCCCCGCCGCCGCCGCCGCCGCCGCCGCCGCCGCCGCCGCCGGGGCAACGCCAGGGCGAGTCTGCAGCACTTTCTGGATGCTCCGAAAAATAAGGAAAAAACCCAGATTGAATTAATTTCTAAATGCCGGGGATTCAAAATAAGCAACCGGAGACCGTGTGGCACGTGGCAACCTCATCCATCCATTTGATAATCAGAGCAGACCTGTCAACATCTCTCTCTCTGCCACACGCCACCCAGGAGGCTGTTGGGCTCTCCTCCTGTGGCGTGTCCTGTGTGGCGTGTGGCCACAGGACACGCCTAGATGATGTTGAAACTGCTTTATTGGAGAGTTGGCCAGCTGCTGCTTACAGCCAGGGCAAATGTTACACGCAGACCTGTCCGCACGCTTGCCCCTGAGCGTGTGTGTGTGTGTGTGTGTGTGTGGTTGCAATGGTCGGTTTGACCTGTGCCTGTGCCTTGATTAATCTCATGCACCACAGGTGTGCAGGTCTGCTTAAACCACACACGCACACACACACACACACACACATACACACACACACTCCACACACACACACAGACACACACATGCACA
>PIJE02000085.1:672374-686388 GCA_002895965.2 Coryphaenoides rupestris | reverse complement strand
GTGTGGTGTGTGTGTGTGTGTGTGTGTGTGTGTGTGTGGTTGCAATGGTCGGTTTGACCTGTGCCTGTGCCTTGATTAATCTCATGCACCACAGGTGTGCAGGTCTGCTTAAACCACACACGCACACACACACACACACACACATACACACACACACTCCACACACACACACAGACACACACATGCACACACACACACACACACTCCACACAGACACACACATGCACCCACACACACACACACACACACACACACACACACACACACACACACACACACACACACACACCTCACTCTCCTTTGTTCACTGTCTTCCTTCCTTTCTGTCTCTGATTCACACAGCGGCTTCTACTGCTTTCCACCGACCGTTAACCCAAAGAAAGAAAGATTAGCAAATCTTTCTTTCTTTGCTTCCTTCTCGCCTTTCTTTCCTTAGTTTCCACTATCCACCAATTTTGCCCCTCTCTCTCTCTCTCTCTCTCTCTCTCTCTCGCTCTTCTTTCTACTTATTCCTCCCTTCTTCCCATAGTACTGCTTACAATTCATCACGACTGGCAGCACCAGCTCTAAAAAAGCGAATTTATGCAAATATGAGGCTGAAAAATGAATTTTCACCTCCGCTGTGAGGCGCGTGGCGGAGTAGCGCAGGGCCTCATTACAATATTTTCTTTATGTAGCATACCTGGAGATAATTAGGAATGATTTGTTATCTTGGAAAGCAAAACTGTGTCACATCTCCACCTCGCGAAACAGCGATGAAAGTGTATGTTAGACACGGGAGAATATAATGTAAGTGAATGACAGCTCTTATTAATTTGGGCTGCAACGGCTGTGACTAATTACTGGAATTGTTGTCAGCAGAAACAGGGAATATAAGATCCAAGTGACTAATGACTGGTGTAATGAAACACAGAACAATATGCAAATGATCTGAGAGGACCCACATATAGAGTTACACTTCTCTATGCAGTTGATGATAGTTAAACACGACCTGAAATAATGCCATAGATCCAGATAGATATTGATACAGATGGATGGCTATAAATAGATTGATATAGACAGATGGATAATAGATAGATGGATAAACATGGATGAAATAGAATAGTAGATATAGACAGATGGATAATAGATAGATGGATAAACATGGATGAAATAGAATAGTATATATAGATCAATATAAATATAGATGGACAGATCAATAGCTAGATATAGACACATCAATGTATAGATATACATGGTTAATACAGAGGTAGATAGATGGACACATCTGACATAAATAGATAAAAGTTGTTACTTTACTTTTTAGCATTTCTTGTGCATACGGCACATAGAGAGAAGATGGGCGGGGCTGAGGGACTGTCACCTCCCCCTCACCCGCCCCCTCCCAGCAGGCTACATGTCATGACTCTGTTGTGACAGTTGATTGACTTATGTATTCAAAGCTCAGGGGTCACAGTGCAGGGGGTCAACAAAGGTCCAGACCGACCATTTACCGCACAGACACACTCAACACACGCACACACACACGCACACACACACACAGTCAGACAGGCGCACACAGTGACCCCTGACCCCGGTGACACAAGCATGGTGAAACAGACTCCATCTTCTCCTCGGCCACACAGCAAACCCAGACTTACAGGGAGGGAGCAGAGGAGAAGAGGATGAGGGAGAGGAAGAAAAAGTAGGAACAAGAGACATAGAGAAAGAGCTTTGAGGATATGTGTGTATGAGGACATGTCGAAGGAGTAGAGAAGACATTGTGAAGCATGAACAGAGCAGACATTCAACTAGTAAGACACACACATCTACAGAAACATAATCTCACAAATCAGACTTTAGATTATCATCTCATCATCTAAAGTCTGACGGGAGACAGACTGAAATCTGTGCGAAAGGGGCGTTTCATTTTACTTCACTTCAACATTTGTTTCGACCAATCATGTTGCTGGGGGCGGGGTCTTCCGGACCGTACGTCCATATTTGCAAAGAAAGGACTGATAGCTAAAACGATAGCTTCGTCTTGCCATTGTCACCTCGACCAACAGCACTAATGAACTAAATTGCTGACAAACTTAAATGCCCTTAGACAACATGTCTGTAAAGGTTTAAAACAAAAGCAGTGCAGTAAACAGGCCATTGTAGAATACATTTGAGAAAATCATGTTATGAATATCCCTGTAACGAAACAGGAATCCGTGACTCTCCCCAGAAGTTCGGCCAGAACTTCTCGATCCAAAATGAACGGCAACACAATGTTAGCCAGGAGAGGCAGAACGGTGTGTGTGTGTGTGTGTGTGTGTGTCTCCTTAAATACATATTTACTTGGTTTATGTGTCGCAGCCAGGTGAGAGAACACACAAACACACACACACACACACACACATATATAAAGATGTCTGTGGTCTGCCACATTCATTAAAAGACAAAAAAACGACAGTTAGGAGAGGAGGGAGGTCTGGCTCGGGAGAACAACGTGGATGGGAAATACAACAAATAATAGGCAATTTAGTCCAGCTGTCTGCCAGAGACAGGTTGGCATTTTGTATTTGAGCCGCTCCAGACTTTACTTTGTTTTATTTTCATTTAGAAAATAGCAATATGGAAACATCTGCAGGAGACTTTGCATCCTATTTGTAATCTGCAATCTGCAGAGGCATATGCAACACTAGACGTATTTCCCTCATAACGTGTCTTGAAGGAAAAGGAGATTCATTTAGTGCGGGGATAATTACCTGGTCTGTTGATGGTGCAATTACTGATAATTGCATTTTCATAATGTGGTGACATTTTCAAAGAGAGAGTATGCCGTGGTTTTTGTCACTTGGTGCGGGCTGTGCTCAAGAAAGCAGCATTATAAGTATTATTGTTATATTATGATCAACATGTGTCAAGAATTCCCCTATTAGTTATTTTCATGTTTTATTTGTCACTAACTCTCCTGTCAATTCAGATCCGGCCCCGCCCCCTTGCTATGCAAATCCCTTCACCTGATTGGTCCCGCCCCCATCTCCTCACCTGCAGCTCATTCCCTCGTTAGTCCCTCAGTATAAGTACCAGTCCATGTCCCTCTGCATTGGCTAATCAACGGTTAAACCATCCATCACCACACTCACACTCAAGGTGAGCGCTTGCATACTAGCAGTGTAGCACTTGCTCCGTCTTCAACTACAATTTACTTGGTTTATGTGTCGCAGCCAGGTGAGAGAACACACACACACACACACACACACACACACATATATAAAGATGTCTGTGGTCTGCCACATTCATTAAAAGACAAAAAAACGACAGTTAGGAGAGGAGGGAGGTCTGGCTCGGGAGAACAACGTGGATGGGAAATACAACAAATAATAGGCAATTTAGTCCAGCTGTCTGCCAGAGACAGGTTGGCATTTTGTATTTGAGCCGCTCCAGACTTTACTTTGTTTTATTTTCATTTAGAAAATAGCAATATCGAAACATCTGCAGGAGACTTTGCATCCTATTTGTAATCTGCAATCTGCAGAGGCATATGCAACACTAGACGTATTTCCCTCATAACGTGTCTTGAAGGAAAAGGAGATTCATTTAGTGCAGGGATAATTACCTGGTCTGTTGATGGTGCAATTACTGATAATTGCATTTTCATAATGTGGTGACATTTTCAAAGAGAGAGTATGCCGTGGTTTTTGTCACTTGGTGCGGGCTGTGCTCAAGAAAGCAGCATTGTAAGTATTATTGTTATATTATGATCAACATGTGTCAAGAATTCCCCTATTAGTTATTTTCATGTTTTATTTGTCACTAACTCTCCTGTCAATTCAGATCCGGCCCCGCCCCCTTGCTATGCAAATCCCTTCACCTGATTGGTCCCGCCCCCATCTCCTCACCTGCAGCTCATTCCCTCGTTAGTCCCTCAGTATAAGTACCAGTCCATGTCCCTCTGCATTGGCTAATCAACGGTTAAACCATCCATCACCACACTCACACTCAAGGTGAGCGCTTGCATACTAGCAGTGTAGCACCTGCTCCGTCTTCAACTACAAACTTTGCAATAAAGCGGCTATGTGACGTGTTGCTGGAGCGTGTCAGTTGCTACAATGGTATTATATATACAGTATATATATAGTGTATATAGTGCACTGTATAAATAAGAATGAATAGCCTGGTGTTGGATTGCAAACTGAACACTATTTATTTAGAATTTATCGACAAGTTTCTCAAACAGAGAGGTCCATGGCTGTACTCGTGCTGCTGTCTGCCCTTTCCCTCTCCTCTCTGCTCCTCTCTGCTCCTCTTGCCTCTGGCTCCTCTTGCAGAAGGGGCAGAGGCCGGCGTGCCGACCGGACCACCCGTCGCGGCAGGCAGGCTGGCTGCAGCAACAACCGGGGGCCGACTAATTGAGTGCTGCCCCTGGAGCGCGGCATCCATTACACCGCACCACTGCCAGGTGGCAGTAGCCCACACTATAGTCACTGAAGCGCCTGGAAATAGGGTATTAATTACTGCACCGTGAAACTGATTGGTTGAATGCATCCACTGCCTCAAAGTACACTTTATTTCAGGGCCCACACCACATCTGGGTGAGGTTTCATATGTGGCCTGGCAAACTAAAGCTAAGTAGTTTTCTTTAAAAGGAATCTCAGGAAGGCTCTCGCAGCATAGAACACGCAGCAGAGTCACGGGCAGAATAGCTTGTATTTGTCTTTTAAATTGTTCCTCTTCTTTTTGCCCTGTTTGGCCGTTACCGCGAGGCCAGAAGTGGTCACAAAAGTGATAACATAAACAAAGAGTGACACACTGCTGCTTCAATATGATATTAGTCAGTATGGATGGCGATGCCTGAATCCGGCTGCAACCCTCCTCCACACATACAGGCAATTGTACAAGCAGTCAAAATCAATACTCCCTCCTATCCAGTTGTTGAAGAAGTTGGCCTGCGGGCGCTCGTTGGCCAGCCAATCAGGGTTGCCGCGTTGACTCAGTTGTACCTTGATTAAAACATTGCTTAAATGTTAGGGTTAGGGTTAGCACAATAACAAGTATAACATGTTGTTGTACAATAATGAATGAAGACCACCAGGGATTCACCCAGGGAACAGATCTGAGACCAAAAGCCTGTTAGATATACACAAAACAAATGATATCTCATGATTAACCCTGACAGAGACATCAGAGCCAGCAGCAAATTTCCAAAGGACTTGCCGAGATAAGGCTGTTCTGTACTGTAATGCCAAATGTTCAAGTAGGCTCTCTAATTTGACCACATATTTGAAGTTTAAAGTGACACCTGCAGCTCATTCGCTCATTGGTCCCCCAGTATAGATACCAGTATAGATACCAGTCCTCTTCCCTTTGTTCTACGCCAGATTGTCTTGTGTCTTACGCCATACTTCCCCGCATCCTACGTTCCCGTTTAATCCTGACCTGCTGGCCTTGACCCCGCTTGCCTGTTCTCTGGACCTTGGATTCCCTGCCTGCCCCTTGTCGGATTAGTTTGGGTTTTGACCTCAGCTGTTAGGAGGTAAACTGATCTTTACCTCTGTTCCATCTGTCTCCTTGTCGTGTTGTTGGGTTCACTCCTGCCAGTAGCAGAGAGCTGTACAACATATTGTGTTATATATATATATAGAGAGAGAGAGAGAGAGAGAGAGAGAGAGAGAGAGAGAGAGAGAGAGAGAGAGAGAGAGAGAGAGAGAGAGAGAGAGAGAGAGAGAGAGAGAGAGAGAGAGAAAGGGGTATAGGAGGGAGAGAGAGAGAGAGAGAGAGAGAGAGAGAGAGAGAGAGAGAGAGGAGAGAGAGGAGAGAGAAGAGAGAGAGAGAGAGAGAGAGAGAGAGAGGAGGAGAGAGAGACACAGAGAGAAGAGAGAGAACAAGAAGAAATAGAGGAGAGAGAAGAAGGGGGGTAGAGGTAGAGAAGAGAGAGAGAGAGAGAGAGAGAGAGAGAGGCCACTCATGTAAGGAGAATAATTACGAGAAATGAGAGAAAATACACTGGGGTCAGGGACGGCAATCGACAGAACAGGAGCACATAAAGGACATAAAGGACAAACGGTCTGCATTAGGTTGTGGACTATATGAGAGGACACACACACACACACACACACACACACACACACACACACACGCACACACGTCAGTGGGGTTGACCCTGGAAGTGCATCTAGGAAATTAGCTGGAATTGTTGAGGTTCAAGGAGGTCTGTGGAAATCAAAAAGGCTTTTCTCTGTCCAGTCAACAGTGTGACGTTTCAGAAGAACGTAACATCACCTCTGCTTTCCGATTCACCTCAAATCCCATGTATTTGTAACAACGTTCGGCTTAAAGGTGCTGTACGTAAGATTCGAGAGTTGTAAAGAGCAGAAGAGAGCACAATTTTGAAAGCATACAACCAAAAAACATCGCCTCCCTCTCTGTTCGTTCACTCTCTACGTTGATGCATTCTAATGCACCTATGATTAACAGGCAAGATGGATCCCTCTGAACCAATCAGGGAAGCTTCATGACCTTTTAAATCTCTAATGTTATACATGTAAAAGGAAATAATTGAAAAAGCAATTTCAGTCATAAGAAGCAGGGATGTGTGTTTACAATTAGTCTAACGGGGCGGGTTAGAGGTGAATTAGTGGCGTATTGTTTAATGACTAGCCTTGCCTTCTCTACCAAAACACACGGCAGACGATGGAGCCGGAGGCAGCGCTGGGAGAGTGCGCTACTCACACACCAGCGAGGCGGCACTGACCACAGCAACAACTGTTTCCCCCCCCCCGAACCCCCCCCCCCCCCACCCCCCCCTCGGCGTTCTGCTCAACACAGAGGGAGATTGGTTCTGCACCAAGCCATTCAATAGCAGAGAGAAGCGATTCAAGCAACACCCAACCTGTGGGAGTAGCAAGCAAGGACAAGGAGCAAGAAAATCCTTTGTTCCCTGTCTCTCTCTCTCTCTCTCTCTCTCTCTCCCTCTCTCTCTCTCTCTCTCTCTCTCTCTCTCCCTCCCTCGCACTCTCGCTTCAGTTTTCGTGATAGCTGTGAAAACCTTGATACCTGTGAAGACCTTGACTTATGTAAGCGGCCAAAGAAACACTTACAAAACCCCCCTACTCAATATGGCCTAGTGTGCTTCCTGCCATGGCTGGATTGTATTTTGTTCTGGTCTACAGAACAGATCATTGAACCAAAGCGAGATGAAGCGTTAGCGATTGGTCCTCGGCCTACATATATATATATTTTTTTTAATAAGGTTTATTTGATTAATCAATATGCCTCACTGTCTCGAAAACAATGCTAGCGTCAAATGATCCGATTCACTGACCTGTCCCTTTTTTTGTCAGCAATGAGTCACGTATAGCAACACCACGTGTGAACGAATGCCCAAGCTTACCTGGGCTGTAGCCCCCGGGCCCTTGGGCAACCCAGTGAGGCGTGGCACCCACAACCCATCCATCACAACATTTTACACCCTGCTAACAACAGTTCACCATTGAGAGGTGAGTGGATGGAAAGGGTGAACGCAGAGGAAGTCAAATGACCACATTGTGCTGGCTCACTAAAATACACAAATAATGAGGTTGCTAAGAAGCAGCTCAGGACTCTGAATACTCTAATACTATGGGCAGCAGAATTCAATGTTTCTTCAGTCAATTTAGAAATAGTCAGATTTTAGACGTATCTGCAGAATAGCATAGCATATATGTGGATATGTGCACTGTGTCTATTTTGAAGAATGTGTGTGTGTGTGTGGTGTTTGTGTGTGTGTGTGTTTGTGTGTGTGTGTGTGTGTGTGTGTGTGTGTGTGTGTACATGAGCCTGAGAAAGAGAGAGAGATAGAGAGCGAGAAGAGAGAGAGAGAGAGATAGAGAGAGAGAGAGGCCTGAGAGAATGAGGGCCCAATATGAATTTAAATGGGAGAGTGGCGCACTGTAATTATGTGTACTGCCATGAAGTGAGAAATGCATGATGAATGCCTTCCAATAAAGACGCTATAACCCTGGGCGTGAACACTGGATATACAAACAGGAAGCGCTCGGGTGCCGTAAATTCACCTGAGCCCGTCGGACGGCGCTGCGCACACACAACACACCACACACACACACACACACACACACACACACACACACACACACACACAACACACACACACACACACACACACACACACACACACACACGCACACACACTCAGGTGTAGGCTCCCTCTTCGGTGCGTTGAATTACAGATTGACTCGATGCCACAGCCAACAAGAGGAAGAGGGTAAGAGGAACCAGGGTGAGGCACCGGGCGGGGCCAGGAGTGGGTGTCAGCTAGTCGTGGTACATGGTTTGCCCTGAACGGCCCCTCCCCCCAGGCCTCCATTTTCCACATAAGCTTCTCACACAACAAGCCACCCTGGGCAGCCACGCAGCAACAATCTGCCAAAGGCGAAACGGTTTATAACGCATTGTTCTTCTGCTGGATGTCCCTCCAAAGACTCAATAGTCAGATCTCTCATGGGGGGGCCCCCGGAAGGGACGGACAGGCCGTGGTGTTGAAAAGCTGGGGATTCTGTCCTGCCTAAGGTTGTCACGAATGAGAGTCCAATGGTACGTGTGTATCTATGGTTTCCATAGATACACACGTAGATACTGCATCCGGTCTTACAGAGATTGCGGCCGCCGCCATCTTGCTCAGGGGTTCCGGCCGGTTATCCCCCTCCAATAGGAGAATATCAACCAGACTTTTGTGCAGATTTGGATGTTCTGAAGAAAGAAATGGCAAAATAAGCAGCAGGAAATCACATTTCCCAGGTGAGAATTAGTTTAAAAAAAAGAATCCTGTATCATAAATGCATGTCTAGCATTTGTAACCAACCAAAAATAGGTAGAAAATTATGATGTCGAATTTATGAAGTTATGATGGATTTTAATTGTGGATAGAGGATCCTGCCTGGACAGACTTACATGCATTAGGAGGCGTGGCTTCCTCTGGCCAATATGGCCGGCACGTGTTGAGGCATCGCTCCAATGAACAGCACATGGTATCTCTGTGTATAAAATCTGTTAGGATAGGTTCTAGGTGTGTTGATAGATACTCTGCTGCACCATATGTCCTCATTCGGAATTGGTGTTGGTTTGTCTTAGTGGCAGCTATATCCTGTGGTGAATTTCTTCACCTCAAATCTTGGTATCATCTCTATTCTTGCTCCTCTCTCCTTCTCTCCTCCTCTCTCCTCCTCCTCCTCCTCCTCCACTGTTCTCTGCTGCAGGAGAGTTCCTCCATCTGCTAGTGTTGCTGTACCTGCGGTAGGTCTGTCTCAGGATCAGATCTCGATCTTCACACCAAGACCTGTGGAGGTGTGAGTAATGGTGAGGATTTAACTTCATTGGCAGCTGACAATGTTGAACGTGATGTGGGTTGACGTCAGCCGTGTCTCCAAGTAGAGAGAGAAGATAATGTAATGTAAGATAAGATCAGATCTGTACTTTGTTCATCCCATATTATTAACATTATTAAGAATTAAGAGAAAAATGTAAAAAAAATCTACAAAAAATATATATCTATATAACGTGAACACAGTGAACTCAAATAAAAAAAACCTCAAATAACTATATGATATAAATGAATGATAAAACCCAATGACATTCTTTCTTAACTATTAACCACGACCTACTCCTTCACACACACTCCCCGGACCCTCTGGGCGAGGTGGGGGAACAGGACTCCTCATCTCTCCAAGTGGTCATACCAGGCCCTTCCCCTGGAACACCTGACCAGATCTTGCACTTGAACTCCATGCTGTATCTGTTACCCTTCCGATCAAGCTCAACATTGCCGTGATCTACCGACCACCGGGTCCTCTTGGCGACTTCTTCGACGAGATGGATGCCCTCCTCAGCTGTTTTCCCGAAGATGGCACCCCACTTGTCGTTCTGGGTGACTTCAACATCCAGCCAGAGAAGTTACAATCACCTGAATTCATCAACTTCTTTCGGTTTGGCGCTCACTCCTTCTCCTTCCACCCACAGAGCCGGGAACCAACTTGACCTTGTCTTCACAAGGTCCTGCGCCACTTCGGCACTCTCTGTTACCCCCCTCCCTGTGTCTGATCACCATTTTGTTGCTTTCTCTCTCCCCCTAAAATCTCCCACCTCCCTACCTACTACGCCTCACATCGTCACCTCCCGTAGGAACCTGAAAACTCTCTCTCCCTCTACTCTCTCTGCAACTGTCCTCTCCTCACTACCTCCCCCTCAACAATTCTCCCTCTTGTCAGTAGAGGAAGCGTCCTCCACTCTGACTTCTTCTCTCTCCTCCTCCTTTGACTCACTCTGTCCACTTATCTCCAGACCAGCACGAGCCTCTCCTCCACCTCCCTGGCTGTCCGAAACTCTGCGGGCTCATAGAACAGAGTTGCGGGCAGCTGAGAGAAAATTGAGAAAATCTGACTCTGCTGGTGATCTCTCTCACTACCTCCACCTCCTCTCATGTTTCACCTCTACTGTGTCAGCAGCCAAATCTGCCTTCTATCTTACAAAGATCAACTCTTCCGCCTCCAACCCCAGGAAACATTTTTCCATGTTCTCCTCCCTCCTCAACCCTCCCTCCCCTCCTCCTCCCTCCTCCCTCTCGGCTGATGACTTTGCCACCTACTTTACAAAGAAGGTGAAGGACATTACCTCCTCTTTCACCCCTGCTTCTTCCCTCACTCCCCCTTCACCCACCCCTACCAGCCTTACCTACTTTAACCCCCTCTCCTCTGAAGAAGTCAACAGGCTTGTGACATCCAACCATGCCACCACCTGCCCCCCTTGACCCAATCCCATCCTCTCTTCTCCAAGACATCTCAGGCGGCATCCTTCCCTTCCTCACCACCCTAACTAACACCTCCCTCACTTCAGGCCTGTTTCCAACTGCCTTCAAGACCGCCAGAATCAAGCCACTCCTTAACAAACCCACCCTGGACACCACCGATGTCCGACACTACAGAATTGTGTCTCTCCTATCATTCCTCTCCAAAACCATAGAACGTGCTGTCTCCACCCAACCATCCTATCTCTCCGAGAACAACCTGCTCGACCCTCATCAGTCAGGCTTTAATGCGGCGCACTCCACGGAGACGGCCCTGCTTGCAGTATCAGAGTCCCTTCGCAACACCAGAGGCTCTTCCCTCTCATCCGTGCTCATCCTCCCTGATCTGTCCGCCGCTTTCGACACAGTGAACCACTAGATTCTCCTCTCCACCCTGGCAGAGCTTGGCATCACTGGAACTGTGCTATCCTGGTTCACCTCCTACCTGACAGATCGCACTTATCAGGTCATATGGAATGGCTCCCTGTCCAGACCCTGCACCCTTGACACCGGAGTACCCCAAGGCTCAGTACTGGGACCCCTTCTGTTTTCTTTGTACATTAGATCTCTCGGCTCTGTAATCACGTCCCACGGCTTCTCCTACCACTGCTATGCTGATGACACCCAACTGTTTCTTTCCTTCGCCCCCTCAGACACCCACATCGCAACACGCATCTCAAAATGCCTGGCCGACATCAGCAGATGGACGACCGCCAACCACCTGAAGCTCAACCTCGACAAGACTGAGCTTCTCTTCATACCGGGTAAAGACTGCCCTCAGATGGACCTACTTGCCACCATCGAGGACATCGAAGTCTCCCCTGCACCCACAGCAAGGAACCTTGGCGTGGTACTGGATGACCAGCTGTCCTGCAATGCCAACATTACCTCTGTGGCCCGATCTTGTAGAATTGCTCTCTACAACATCTGCAAGATCCGGCCCTTCCTCACACGTGAAGCAGCGCAGATCCTGGTCCAAGCGCTCGTTATCACTCGTCTCGACTACTGCAACTCTCTCCTGGCTGGACTCCCCACCTCAACAATCAAGCCCTTACAACGCATCCAGAACGCAGCAGCACGACTCGTGTTCAACCTACCTAAATTCTCCCATGTAACCCCCCTCTTCCGCAACCTCCACTGGCTCCCGGTAATCGCTCGCATTCGATTCAAGACACTGGTACTGACTTTCATGGCTGTCAACGGAACCGCCCCTACCTACCTCCAAACACTAGTCCGACCCTACACCCCAGCCCAAGCACTCCGCTCGGCAACTTCTGCCAAACGACTGGTACCACCTTCACTAAAAACAGCCAAACATCGCACTTCCAAGTCCCAACTCTTCACGGTTCTCGCTCCGCAGTGGTGGAATGAGCTCCCGGCTCATGTCAGGACAGCCGAGTCGCTCGCCAGCTTCCGCAAGAGACTCAAGACCCACCTGTTCAGAGTTCACCTGGACTCTACATACCCCCCCCCTAGCATTAACCTGCGTGTTTATATGTCTTAAAATTTATTAATGGCACTTAGCATTGTTGTTCGTTCTTAGATGTTGGAGCATGCTTAGAATTGCATGCCTGCCCAGCTACTTATGCAGGCAACTTGGCAATTATGAAACTCGTTCTATTCGTCTCGTAAATAGGAATGCTCTAAAACAGCTCTATTCTTATCTTCAGGTACCACAGTGATATATTGCTGCCTCTCCTTCAACAAATGTACTCTTTGTAAGTCGCTTTGGATAAAAGCGTCTGCCAAATGCCCTAAATGTAAATGTAAATGTATATTTAATACGAATGCATGTTCAAGCCTGAAAATATTACAAAATGATAAAGAAAAGAAAGAAAAAATTAAAGTCTGTGACTTACTAAATCGAAGGTCTGAAATAATTCATCATGATGATTTACAGCTTAAGACAGAAAATGTCTGAAAAGATGAAAGATAATATTACCAACTCATTTTCTTTCCCACAAATGTGTTCTGCCATGTCCTTTTTAAGAGGCACTGAAACACAGTTAATCTTTCAATGATGGCCTCACCTCCCCCGTAAGTGACGATAACTAAAAGGAATGAAATGAAACGGTTATGAAAGAAAAATACACAACCAAGTGGTGTGTGTGAGTGTGTATGTTGGTCACGACGCCATCTTGAAAAAAAAATGGATAAATGAAAGATTATGGTTCTTAACCATTCATTGGATGGGCAGCTGTATGGCTCCTATGGGGAGAGCTTTGAGTTGTGTGTTTGTGGGCGTTTCACTTTCTTCCGTATCATGTTTGATTCAACCAATCATGTTGCCGGAGGGGCGGGGAGAGTAATAGCAATAGCGTGTGTGTCTAATAGCAAACACACGCTCGGCCGGAACAATAGTAAATTGTAAAAAGTGTCTGTAAAGGTTTCAAATCGACACCGTGTGGACTGTGATAGAGATGCGCGGTTGGCGGTTGCAACCGCGGACTCCGTGGCTAAACCGCGGATCGGGCGGATGACGTGACAAAAAATTATATTTTTATTAAATTCGGGCGGGTGTCGGTTTAACCAATCAAATTAAAAATATATATACATTGTTAAATATTGTTACCTACATCCGAAAAAACGAGCACACTTTGAAATAGTCCAATTTTCAAGACGCTTTGTGGCAAGAGCTTTCTAGCCTCGCGTCAGCAGCGCCTTGCATCGCCTATAGACCTAAAAACAACCGGCGGATGGCGGGCGGGTGCGGTTTTGAAAATTGGTCAAAAAACGTTGGTGCGGATGGATGGCGGACGGATGATGTGTTTTGTGATGCGGTTGCGGATGAAATAATAGCCCATCCGCGCATCTCTAGACTGTGACACTGATTAACATCCCCTTTCTGAAAGTTCCATCCGCTTGCATGCATGACTTTCTCTTCGGGAGAATGAAACGAAACAGGAAATGAGGCGTAACTCCGCCCCTTTCAGTTCGCTGACTTCCGGCCCAGGCTCTGTGCCGCCCCCCTAAGCCCCACCCTACGCCCACCCCTCGAAAATCTGCTGTTACAAAGGTGGATGGATGAGGTCGTCTACTTGTGCATTAGCAACCGCAACCAGAGAAACGTTCAACCCTACAAAAACAAGCCAGCCAAACATACAAACCTAGTAAGAGACAGGAAGAGGAATGCATTCATTTTTTCGTCAACAATGATGATCGATGCTCCGAAGCCAAAGTGCAGACGTCGGATGTCAGGATGTGAAC
>PIJE02000085.1:657374-667374 GCA_002895965.2 Coryphaenoides rupestris | reverse complement strand
TGGCTATGCACAGCTCCAACGTCTTCATCAAGTTTGCTGACGACACAACAGTGTTGGGTCTGATCGCCGACGACGACGAGACAGCCTACAGGGAGGAGGTTGGATCACCAGCACAGTGGGTGCCAAGAGAAACAACCTCGCCCTCAACGTCAAGAAGACCAAGGAGCTGATCGTGGACTACAGGAAGCGGAGAGGAGAGCACGCCCCCATCTCCATCGACGGTGCTGCAGTAGAGAGGGTCAGCAGCTTCAAGTTCCTCGGCATGCACATCTCTGAGGACCTCACATGGACCACGCACACCACACATGTGGTGAAAAAGTCCCAACAACGCCTGTATTTCCTCAGGCGACTGAGGAAATTCAACATGTGCCCCCGCATCCTCAGAACATTCTACTCCTGTACCATCGAGAGTGTTCTTACAGGATGCATCACCGTCTGGTACGGGAACTGCACCGCACTGGAGCGTAGAACACTACAGAGGGTGGTGCGGACGGCCCAGTACATCGTTGGAGGTGAGCTTCCCTCCCTCCTGGATATATACACCAGGCGGTGCGTGGCCAAGGCCAAACAGATTATTAAAGACAATAACCACCCCAGCCACGAACTGTACACACTTCTACCGTCAGGCAGGCGATACCGCAGTATCAAGTGCCACACGAGCAGACTCAGAGACAGCTTCCACAGTCAGGCCATCAGGCTGCTGAACAAGTTCGGCATCAATGTCTAAGTGCTAGTGCTAAGTGTTGCTGCTAGTGCTAGTCCTGGTAGTGTTAAGTGCTAGTGTTACTGCTGGAGCTAGTGCTGGTAGTAGTGCCAGTGCTGGTCCTGGTGCTAGTGTTACTGCTAGTCCTGGTGCTAGTGCTGGTGTTAGTGCTAGTGCCTGGTGCTAGTGCTGGTGTTACTGCTAGTCCTGGTGCTAGTGCTGGTGTTACTGCTAGTGCTGGTGCTAGTGCTGGTGTTAGTGCTAGTCCTGGTGCTAGTGCTGTGTTACTGCTAGTCCTGGTCTGGTGCTAGTGTTTACTGCTAGTCCTGGTGCTAGTGCTGGTGTTAGTGCTTGGTGTTACTGCTAGTCTGGTGCTAGTGCTGGTGTTAGTGCTAGTCTGTGCTAGTGCTGTGTTACTGCTAGTCCTGGTGCTAGTGCTGTGTTACTGCTAGTCCTGGTGCTAGTGCTGTGTTACTGCTAGTCCTGGTCCTGGTGCTAGTGTTACTGCTAGTGCTAGTGCTAGTGCTGGTGTTAGTGCTAGTCCTGGTGCTAGTGCTGGTGTTACTGCTAGTCCTGGTGCTAGTGCTGGTGTTACTGCTAGTCCTGGTCCTGGTGCTAGTGTTACTGCTAGTGCTGGTGCTAGTGCTGGTGTTACTGCTAGTCCTGGTGCTAGTGCTGGTGTTACTGCTAGTCCTGGTCCTGGTGCTAGTGTTACTGCTAGTGTTAGTGCTAGTGCTGGTGTTAGTGCTAGTACTGGTGCTAGTGTTACTGCTAGTACTGGTGCTAGTGCTAGTCCTGGTGCTAGTACTGGTGTTAGTGCTAGTCCTGGTGCCAATTGCTGGTGCTAGTGTTGTGTCTGAGAAGGTATTCTGTGACATTCTGTGAATGTCAGCATATAACAATGTATATTTTAGTACATTGATTTATATGTGTACTGCTCACCTGGATATTTTGTTGTATATTCCATTTCATTTTATTTTATTCTTATTTTACACAGAATTTATATTTATAGTTCTATTTCTATTTTGCACAGTTCTATTTCTATTTTGCTAGTCCTACTTCTATTTTGTATTCTTTTATAATTACTGTCGGCTGTCGGGCGTTTTGCACAAAAGGTTTTTCACTCACTGCTTATACTCACGTGTAAATTGTGAAGTGACAATAAAATACTTGAAACTTGAAACTTGAAACTGATGGAGAGACAGACAGAAAGACAGAGACTGATGGAGAGACAGACAGAAAGAAAGCGATAGAGAGAGAGAGACCGATGTAGAGAGAGAGACATACAGGAGACATATTGTCAGAAGCAAACTGCAGAGGGTCACATATGCTCACTTCAGTCGACATGAAATGTGATTAAATTGAGTAACTGGTTGCTCTGCAGGTGTGTGTGTGTGTGTGTGTGTGTGTGTGTCCAACTATTATTTTGTGTGTGTGTGTGTGTCTGAAGGTGTGTACATGTGTATGCATATCTTTGTGCTTCTGCATGTGTGTATGTAGAATTATTTTGTTTTGTGTGTGTGTGTGTGTGTGTGCGTGCATGCGCGCGTGTGTGTGTGTGTACACACGTCTGTATCCTGTAATATTGTCTGGAGTCCCCTGGGCTGTAGCTGAGCAAACTCAATCAACTCCCCCTCACCTCTGTGGCCGTCGCTGTACTGTCAAGCCAGGGCAAGACATGGCCGACGCCCCCTCCTTCTACCGAGAGGCGGGACGAAAGAGAGAGAGAGAGAGAGAGAGAGAGAGAGAGAGAGAGAGAGAGAGAGAGGGGAGGGGGGGGGGGAGGGTTGAGGTTGGGTAAAATACAAATTCTTTGAATACATACCAGTATGGTGAGTCGGGTGGGTGTTCATGCACCAGATGTGAGGAATGGTGTCACAAACACACACACACACCACACACACACACACAGACACACACACACACACACCACACACACACACAGAAAAATATTCGGGGGGGGGGGGGGGGGGTTGGCGTAGCATCATGGGTGCTGGGGGTGGTGGGGTTAGCGTAGCTGTGTGCAGTTAGCATCGCGGGGGGTGTGTAACGTATGGCAGGGTCGGAGGAGCACAGGAGGAGCTGAAACAATGTGTTTTCGATGAGTCTCCGCCCAGAGACCACAGCGGTGGCGCGGGTAATAAGAGGAGATGTATAATCATGCATATGGGAGGTGACAGCGGTGCAGGGCTGCTGCTGCTGCTGCTGCTGCAAACTCTCATAAGAAGAATCCTCGGCTGGAGACCCCCGCTGGGCCGGGGCCTCTCTGCGAGGGGGGGGGGGGGCGGGGGGGTCACATGTCAGCACCAACCCTTCCTCGGGGGGGGACACTGACTTCTTCCTCCTCCTCCTCATCCTCCTTCCTCCTCCTCCTCCTTCCTCCAAAGAGGTGCAAGCATGTGGCTTACCAGTGTCGATGCTGAGGGGTGGGTGAGGGGGATGCAGGGGGGGGGGGGGGGGGGGGTTCGCCGCAGCGCATACTGTACAACAAAATCAATTAAAAAACGTTGGATAAAGTGGCCCTTGGTCCCCGCCTCCACACACACAAGATCTTCTGCTTGGATGGAAAGTGACACCCTTGGGGGTCAGATGGGGGGGATGGGAGCGGTGTGTGTGTGTGTGTGTGTGTGTGCAATGGGGGGCGGGGGGTACAAGGCAATATCCTCGGAGACCACAGACCAATCAATCAGCCGTTGATCAGTTATAATTGGCTTGTTTGCATATCTACACGCCGTCCCGCCCCTTGATTGTCATTCATTTATTCCGATGGACAGGAGGGGTGTGAGCTCCGGGGAGCGGGGGTCAGAACCCGCTGGTTGGGGGGTTTGAATTACAGCTTTATTTAGATTTATGCAGCGTAATGACATGCCGTTGGGGGGTGGGGGGGGTGGGGGGGGTGCTGTGTCCTTCTCCGCCTGCATCATCAACAACGCGAGCACCACGCCCCGCGCTAACCGCTCAACGCTAGCATCAGCGCCCTTCACTTTCAGAACCAGTAGGAGGCATCTCCTCAGCCGTACATGTGGAACAGTTATTTAATCACTTCAACTTGGGTTTTTCTCTTTTTTTCTCTTTCTGTTTAAAAGCCACCCGGTGCCACATTCATCCTCTCTCGATGACAGCTCAATGACAAGGTGTCCTTCTCCCCGACCGGCTGAAGATATGTGCTCCAGCGAGCTGTCGCATTATTCAGCAGCTAACGGAGAAAGTTACGTTAAAATACACTTGGCCGGGGTCTAGGCCTCTATACTGTATGTGTGTGTGTTTGTGTGTGTGTGTGTGTCTTGGTGTATCTTTCATTCCATCTCGATATTATTCATTATTCAGACCCAAAACTGTTTTTTGGGATGGGGGGGGGGGGGGGGGGGGGGAAATGAAACGTTGGAAATAAACGTTGGAAATACATGAGTTGTTCTGAGGAGGGTCTTCTGAAGCTGCTGAAGGCCTGGTATACGCAGTGAAGACTTCCATTGATCACTGACTGAGAGGACTGAAGGGCACGCCACAGGAGAAATTGCATCATGCGTCAGGGTGGGAAAAACAGATCAATTACCATTACAGACAAATCCTGTGTCCGCTGTTGATTACCCCATTGAGATTGGAGTGACGTATTCGGCGTATTTAAGTTTTGCTTCTCTTTAGGGTAGCATGATTGTTGGTGGTCATTATAAAAACAATGGCAAAGTAAAAGTAGTAAAAATAGTGGTAAGTAAAAAATAAGCTTTAATAACCTTGATCAAGAAGATAATAATCAATATTTCTATTGGTATTGTTCTGGTTTATTTATTGGTGGTATTAGTGGACAAAGTGGAAATGTGTTGATGAATGCACTAAAGAAAATAACATGAGACTAAACAGCGTGTATGTGTGTGCCATAGTTGATTTTTGGGTCATTTTAAAATACCATTCAATCCATTTATAACATAAGAACATAATCACTCTAATTGCCAGTTGTTTTGATGATTAGGCCTACCCTTCCGGGGATAATCAGCCACCATTTTATCAACGCATGAAAGATGAAAAAATAACAACAAAGAGGCATGAATGGGACACTTTATGTTTTTATTTGAAGGCTATCCTCAAAAAAATGCTGAAAAAATCTTCCAAAGCATGTGAGGGTCGTCTCGGACCCAAAACGAATGACAACGAGCAAGAGAAACAGTTTGATGTGATTCACCTTGTGTTGTGAGGCCGGGGGGGGGGGGGGGGGGTGGTTTATTGTTCGTTTTTTACTGTTCCGTGCCCGTTCTGTGAACTGTTGTTGCCTTTATCTTTATTATTTTGCATTTGGTTCCCAGTCCATAAACATTACAACCTTTAGTTCAATGTATTTTCCCACACACACACACACACACACACACACACACACACACACACACACACACACACACACACACACACACACACACACCACACACACACACACACACACACACACACACACACACACACTTGCATAAACAAGGGGACATGTTCTGTTCACACCCACAGGCAAAGCAGCTTTCAGCGCTGTCACGGCCATGTGCTACAGTGTGTGTATGAGGACCTTTATTTAACTTTAATGTTATCTGTGTATTTTTTACCACGACACCACTGTAACTCAGAATATAATGGCTCAGAATTGAGTGTGTGGTACTACTCGAGTCCTTGTGTGTGTGTGTGTGTGTGTGTGTGTGTGTGTGTGTGTGTGTGTGTGTGTGTGTGTTACCACACACATAGAACTATCTATGCATGCACGTGTGTGCATGTGGGTGCTTGTGTGGCTTGGGTGTGTGTGTGTGTGTGTGTGACTATAACCACGTGTTGGCCATAATAACTGTCCAAGGCCTGTTTAAAGGTTAGGCTTCAAAACAGTATTCAATATGTCACATAAACACAAGGCCCACTGAACAGCCAAGGAATAGGGCGGGCGAGCCTGAGCAGAAACAGGCAGGGAGAGAGAGCGAGACGGAGAGACGGAGAGACGGAGAGAACGAGCGAGAGCGAGAGAGAGCGTGAGCGACAGAGCGAGAGGGCGGCGTCCTGATGAAGGAGAAGGAATATGAAGAGATTGGTACAAGGGGTTAAAGATGAGTAGCTTCCTCTGAAGAGAACAAAAAGGATCCAGAGAGAAAATCATGGATGTGGGGAAGGCTCACGAGGGCAGAGAGGGTGGAGGACAAAGGGTGGAATAGTCCTAGTGAAGCCCAGAGCAGGTTGGCCCAAGCAGCACATGCATGGAAAACATCACACCTTGGTTAAGCAAGATGTTTGCAGATTATGATTTTGAATAGTCGCATGGTAACGCCATGCGCAAGATTATGTATTATTATACAGAACTGTGTGTGTGTGTGTGTGTGTGTGTGTGTGTGTGTGTGTGTGTGTGTATATGTGTGTATGTGTGTGTGTGTGTATGTGTGTGTATATGTGTGTGTGTGTGTGTGTGTGTGTGTGTGTATGTCACTTTGTGTGTGTATGTGTGTGTGTGTGTGTGTGTGTGTGTGTATGTCAGTTTGTGTGTGTATGTCCGTTTGTGTTTGTGTGTGTGTGTGCGTGTGTGTGTGTGTGTGTGTGTGTATGTCAGTTTGTGTGTGTATGTCCGTTTGTGTTTGTGTGTGTGTGTGCGTGTGTATGCGTACGTACATTTCAGTGAAGTGGGGGACTGACGACAGCATAAAGTCACTGATCATACATACAGTATATAGTGGTTTGCTAGCATTGTGGTGCAGGTCTTTAGAGACATTCTGAGGGGTCAACTCAAATTTGAATAACTTGTACATTGCGTGTGTGTAGTGTACATACCCACCCACAACAACCATAGGGCCATACAGTCTCAGAGTCTCTGGACAGCGCATGCAACAGCCTACACAATCCATTGACTTCCAAGGTCACAGCAACAAGCTTCCGTCAGATCCGGAAGTTTGACAATGCTGTAGCTGAACTTCTGTGGGCAAGTGCAAGGGGGTGGAGTGACGCAGAGTTTCCTGTTTTGTTCATCGGAACTCATTTGAGAGTGGCGCGACTGTTGTGGTGCGCACCTCCCCAGAGCGTACCACGTCATCACCGGCGGCTCGGGATCCCAGCCCGAACATTCCCGAGACATCCGAGCGAGCGAGACACGCCCTGCGGAGGCGAGTACGTGGGGCACCAGGTGTAGCGAATCTTAATCAAGACACAGCAGCTACTTAAGCCCTTCCTGAACAATGCTCGGTGCTAGAACGTACTGCCCCCCTCGTCACTAGCTCCCCGGTGTTCTCCTTCTTCCCTCCTACGTCTTCCTCGTCTCCGTGATTACCCTCGTCGATCCTGTGTCCTCCTCGCTCCTCGCTCCAGTGTCTCCCTCGTCCTTCTACGGACCCCTACCCTCCTCGGACCCTCTCCACGCTCCTCTACCTGGATTCCCCTTTTCCCGCGGACGGACCCCCACAGAACCCCCCTGACCACCGGACTGCCCTGACTCTCCCTAAGCCCCTTGCTAAGTATTTTGTTTGTTAGATTAGTTTTGGATATTTATTTTCTTATATAGATATATATATATATTCATTATTTATATATATATATATTATACATAGATATAGGTATAGTTAGTTATTTTCTTAGATATATATATATATTGTTTTATATAGATATTATATATATATATATATAGGTAACCATACTTCCCTACTAGTTATTTTCCCTGATCATATAATAAAAACCCGTTGGATTTACTATCGTCATTCTGAGTCCGTCTCCTCATTTGGTTTACCACATTGGTCTCTGTTTTTTGTGTACGGGCGTAACAGCGACGGAGGTTTCAGAAGACGGTTTTGACAAATGTGATAGTTAGACCTCCAATACGATGAGCTGAGGCCCCACCACGGTTATAGTGGTGGAGGAGAGTTGGCATCGTCTTAGTTTTTGAGTTTTTGCCCAGTAGTCGTTTGTATATTACATTTTTTTTTGTCATGACAGCATAATCGACAGACATATAACCTTTTTGAGTTTTTACGCTCCCTTGGTTGCGTGCCATTGCCAGGCTTTTACCACAGAGATGATTAGCCTCACTGTGTGCATATTGAGTTCTCCCAAGTGATCATGCAGTTGGTGATGCAGGGTTCGGATGTGTAAGCTACATTAACTAATTGGATTAGTTTTAACTGGATCATGGTATGATTTGATTGATTTTATTTTAATGTGCAACGTGAAAACACCCACAAGGATGCTCTGCTGCGGCGCATTGCCTCTGGGGTACAATTGGGCATTTATTTGAGTTCCCCTTTGTATTTTTACAGTTCCATGGAGTTTTCCTGTTTGAGGGACACATACAGTAGTCGTACATAGCACAGAAGAAGAAAAAAATAGAGCAAGCGCGCAGAAATAAAGAAGAGCTATGCGTGTTCATGAAGCCGCATCCATTGATTATAACAGACGCGCTCTGCCGGGGGCGTTCTGCAGCAGACGCCTCGCACCGCCTCCGTGTCCCATGATGCATTTCAGCTGTAACCCTACGCCTAAACTCATGCGGAACTATATTTTCTCTTGGCCTATTCCTTAAAGGTGCACTAGGTAAGATTTAGGAGCTAGTGTTTGAGTGTAATTTGTCATAAATGACACAGCCATCCGTCAGCTATTAGTGAGTGGAATGCTGTGAAATCTGTTTCCAGTGGACTGCGCTGTTCCTCAGTGTGAGCCCATTTAGATATAAGACGGCCCCCCGGCTCATTTCTGACCAATGAGAATGGTCGATGATAAACCACGTGACTCACAAAACCTAAATTCCACGAGGAAGAATTTGGCTATTGTTTTACTACTGCTCCCACTAATGGAAATTGCTTCCGTTAGATATGATTTGTAGCCTAATATTCCTTTATTTTTGCTGTGATGGATGGATTTATTGTTTATTTCCCCTCTATCCCTCATAAAAGCTCCTCAATTTTAACGACCTACACCTCCTCCTGGGTCTCTGACTCCCTCTCTCCTCTCTCAGATGTCTCTGCACATTCACACACACATCAACACACACCTGCACACCAAACATACATGCACGCCGAGAGGAGCACATGCTTTGTGTGCTTTGTGTTCACACACGCTCTCTTCTGGCCGACCTCTGACCTCAGCTTCGCTCAGACCCCCCCCTCCTCCCCAGGTAGTCCGTCCTCAGCCCAGATGCACTACTGGCTGGCTCTCTGTGTAAACACTAGCATCGGTTCAATGTTCAGAAGCAGCATGCACACACATACATATATTCACATGCACGCACGCACGCACACACGCACACACACACACACACAGACACACACACACACACACACACTCTAATGCTACAAGCTATGAAATCAATGCATATATGAAGAGATGGATCATAGACAGGCATGATATTTTGCGTGTGTGTGTGTGTGTGTGCCTGCGTGCATGTGTGTGTGTTTGTGCATGCCCATGTGTGAGTGTGAGTGTGTGTGCATGTCTGTGTGTGTGTGTGTGTGTGTCATGTCTGTGTGTGTGTGTGTGTGTGCGTGCGTGCGTGTGTGTGTGTGTGTGCGTGCGTGCGTGCGTGGTGTTAGATCCGTTGTTTAACCTCCTCTACAGAAGGTGAGACCTGTATCCAGTAACGGTTGTAACAGCTCTGGATGATTACAACTATCATACATGTAATACTAATGAGTTGTATTATGACATGTGTTGCTAACCTTTTGCTATGCATTGCGCTGTGACCCTGCTGGAAGCCCTGCAATAAAAACTATCAAGTAATTGATGAATAGATTCAAGTGGACATTCGATTATTGACGAAGGAGAAAAGATTCAAGAGTATTGATGACATCGCATGGTTCTAAGCGGTCACTTTGGTCCCCCAACATATCCCTAGGGCTTACTGTCCAAGCCGTTAAATATTTCCTGGCAAACCAACAAGAGCCCGGATCCCAGGGGAGAGCTACCACAACGGACGTGATCAGAACCGGGGCTCAGAGTCAGGGTTATGCCTCGAGCCGCCGTACTGAAGCAAGCGGGGTAGACGTTCTATGATAAGGTAGTTAGGGGCCAGGCGAGTCTCCCCCACGAGACCTGTTACAACCGTTACTGGATACAGGTAACCTTCTGTTAGAGGAGGCTAACCGACGGATCTAACAGCAGGACCCGCAGAACACATCCTCCGCCCCAGATAGTGTAGTATGATAATAGCATAAATGACGTCTGTGTGGTTGTGACAGGAAATATGAGACCCTGTATGTTGTGTGTTATTGTTTGTATGTATATGTATGTACAGTAATGGATGTATGTGTAATGTATATATCATTTAGCTTTTGGACAAGGTCATGGAATCAAGTCCACACAGCTACC
>PIJE02000085.1:644547-656837 GCA_002895965.2 Coryphaenoides rupestris | reverse complement strand
CTGGCCTGTTTTAATGAAATATTGATTGGCATACACACAAATATAGTACCACACACACTCAGACACTCAAAGACACTCAGATTGACACACATCCGCCTGGAGACAGAGACAAGCTAATAACCGCAGCGGCACAGAAGTAGAAGAAGAAGAAGAAGAAGAGGCTGGGAAATTGAAGAGAAGGGCAAGATACACAACGCAGAGACTGCACAGGTGGAGGTAAGGACCGGGTGGAGGTAAGGACCGGGTGGAGGTAAGGAACGGTTGGAGGTAAGGACCGGGTGGAGGGAAGGACCGGGTGGAGGTAAGGAACGGGTGGAGGTAAGGACCTGGGGGACGTAAGGACCGGGTGGAGGTAAGGACCGGGTGGAGGGAAGGAACGGGTGGAGGTAAGGACCGGGTGGAGGTAAGGACCGGGTGGAGGTAAGGACCGGGTGGAGGTAAGGACCGGGTGGAGTTAAGGAACAGGTGGAGGTAAGACATGGAACGGGTGGAGGTAAGGAACGGGTGGAGGTAAGGGACGGGTGGCGGTAAGGGACGGCTGGCGGGCAGGTGATCTGTGAGGGAAAGGAAGAGAGTAAAAGCAGGAGAAAAATTTTATTCTGAGCACAAGGTATATTACCGTGTGTGTGTGTGTGTGTGTGTGTGTGTGTGTGTGTGTGTGTGTGTGTGTGTGTGCGTGTTGATGTGCGTGTGTGTTCCATTCGTGTGTGATCACTGCTGAATCGTCAAAACCGTTCACACACAGATGACACAGCACACTAACTCAGATGGCTAAACTTTCCCTCCAACGTTCAAATCTCCAGCTTTGCTCGAAGCTTCAGGTGCCAGATCTCAACTCCATGTTAACTGGTGTTCTGTTAACTGTTGGCTTCAGCTTCCCCGGTTCCCCTGCCGCCGCCAGCAGCGTGCTCCAGCGGATGGTGGATAGCAGGTCTGGACGAAGCGCAGTGGTGGTGGTAAGAGCAGAGAGTCTTAAGACACACTACTGATGATGTGGGAGGTCTCTCCTGGTGGTGGACCGCTTGCCGGTGCACGGGAGAAGGTCAGAGGTCACATCTAGATCCAATATGTACACAGCAGCAGCAGCAGCAGCAGCATCACAGAGATAGCCCTGCCGCCTCTGTTGCCACCAGCTGCCGCCGCTCGTCTTTGGCTCCTCCCTTTTCCATGTCCCGTCCCGCCCTCCTCCCCCCCCCGGTGTTCCTCGCCCCGGTCAGGACTGCTGTCTGTTTACTCAGGAGTATGGGAATGTAAATGTCAACTTTGATATTCTCCTCCCTCCTCACACCCCTGTTTCTACAGAAAAAACTGTCTCTCCTCCTGTTTCCTGTACCTTCTCTATGTCTGTCTGTCTGTCTGTCTGTCTCTCTGTCTCTTCTGTCTCTCTGTTCCTCCGTCTCTCTGTCTGTCTATCTCTGCCTATCTCTATGTATCTTTGCATCAATCTCTGTCTCTTTCATAATCTGTCTATCTATCTTCAGAAACTATCTATCCTCTAATATCTCTCTCTCTCTATCTTTTTCTCTCGCTCTCTGGTCTCTGGTCTCTATCTCTCTATCTGCTCTCTCTCTCTCTGTGTTTCTCTCTCTCTTGGTCGTCCACACATGCTCTGAGCTGTGTCGATCCTTCCTGGTCATCTCTCATTACCCATCACAGCGTCAGCGACTTCTGTTGAGAGGAGACCCTGTAGTCACTCAGTCAGTCATCCGTCGTGCTACATCTCCACACAGTTCACTGTTCACATCATACGCTGCCGCTTATGTTCCACTGTTATACATCACATATCAGTTCCAAGGGGCAGCAGAGTGAGGCATCGATGTAACGAGTAGCAAGTCACCTCCCAAATAATAGTTAATGCAGCCTCAAATTATCCACCCAGATCATATTAGGGAAATGCAATGACTGCGCCGACCCCTTCATGTGCTCCTGATTAAATGTCCTAATGCAGATTCCCAATGCGCGCTATAGTCCTCTGTAATCAGGTCCTGACCTTGCAGGTGGGCTGGGCTCTGCTCTGTGGTCTGCTTGCGACGGGAGGGTCACTGACCTAATGTGGAGTAATACGACTAAATGCTGCATTAACCGACGGGAATGCGACTCGACAGGAATCGGCATTAGTCAGACGGAGCGTGAATAACTGTGTCACACTGACCCAGAGGCATGCCGCCCACTGCGTACACGTGTGTGCGCACACACACCCACGCCACACGCCGCCACGCACTACCCACGCTACGCACCACACCGCACGCCACGCACGCACGCACGCACGTACGCACGCACACACCGGTGTCCGAAAAGCCATGTGATAGTAGGAGAATGAAGGGTGATGTGGGGTTATTGTAAATGTTCAGAATTATCATGATGTTGCATGATGATAAGTTTATCATATCCATTTAATGAGATGTTATGATTCAATTATTGAGAAACATTATGTGTTCATTATGTGTGTATTACCATGTGTATAGTAATTGGGTAAAGAATGCCAAGTATATCATATGCCTGGATAAGCACTCAGTCTCAAAGGTTGTAGTTCTCCCCTGAAACCACCAGGGAGGTTCTAAGTTCTAAGAGAAGCCTATAAAAGGGGCAACAAGTGAATGTGCATTCAGAGAGACGGACGGACGGAGAGAGAGAGAGAGAGAGTCATCAGAGAGCCATCAGAGATCCATCAGAGCCCCCTAGAGACCAGGAGAAGGTCTCTAAGGGGACTATGAAGAAAACGAAGAGCCAGAAATCTCCGGACATTTTTTTCTTGTTATGTCTGAGGACTCGGCAAGATAGAACTTAGTCGGTTGCGGCGAGTGAACACTTAGGCTATGTTTCCAGTTTAGTTTTACGCTGTCTCTCCAGTTTAGTTTAGGCTATTTCTCGAGTTTTAATTTTAGGCTATATCTCCAGTTTAGTTTAGGCTATTTCTCGAGTTTAGTTTTACGCTGTCTCTCCAGTTTATTTTTAGGCATTGTTTTCGACGGTCCAGTCCGATGGGACCGTGAAGCTTCCCAGCTTTATTTTAATAATATTATCAAATTAGATTAGAGGCGTTCGTTTGTGCTTTCGGCGAAGGGGGTAGAGAGCCTTATCTAAACCTGCGTACTACCCTCCCCCCCCTAGCCGAATACACCGAGACGGCAATATGATAGAGACCCATCCCGGTCGTTTTATTTGTTTTAGTTTTTTCCTTTTCCATTGGCCCGGATATCAATTTAATCCTATCTAATGTTTTATAACCTTTTTTGTACGTCAATTCTTATAAATCCGCTATCGTCTGGTGATAAGAAGTGCGTCACCGGTGCGGCCCTCGGGCCTAGTACGACCCACGCAGCCTGAATAACATAAAACATTTTAATTCAGTTTTTCCTTGTTTTGATTACTCACAGTATCAATCGAATTAGTGTAGTCAGTTTCTCGCTACACGGTTGCTTATAAATAGCGTAAATTCTGGCAATATTAACTGCGTCACAGGTGGGGCCTAGTTTCACCCACACAGCCTGAATAACATAAAAATGTTTTCATTCGGTTTTTCCTTGTTTTTATTACTCACAGTATCAGTTTAATAATGTTTAATATTAGTTATAGCATTTTGGTCAACTAGTCACGACGCCTTTTTGTATAAATCCGCTATCGTCTGGTGATAAGAACTGCGCCACACTCTCCGTGCACACACACACACACACACACACACGCGGCACGCAAACCCACGCCCATACACACACCATGAAGCAGACAATTGGGTTTTTTGTTTGTTGTTTTCCTTTTAACTATGCTTAATATTTTTATAACCTGTTTGTACGCCTTTTCTGATAAATCCGTTATTGGAATGGACGTCTTTACTTTTTACTTATTACCATCATTATACGGACGCTTAGTTTACCAATACTCAAGATATGTGGAGGTTTTATGGCTTTTGGAGAATATTAAGATTCCAAGAAGCCTTTAGACATAACATGGGCATAGCGAGAGGCCGGGGAGGACTTGTTGAGGGTTACGCTGACATTCCTTTCTCCAGGGCCCGACAGACAGAGGCCTCTTCCTTATCTCCGGCTCCTACCGCCAGGTGTCTGACTTCTATAAAAAACCTATATTAGAAAAGTACCCTTACATTTACCCTATTATAATTACTTATGTTATGCCCCTGTCGGGATCTCTTAAAAGTTGTATTCATTCCCACCTACTGAAAAGAATAAGTGAAATTTTATTTTCATTTATTTATATATATATATTTTTTTTTTTATTTGTATTTGTGGTTTTTATTTTTATCTTATTTATTTCTTCCCCCTTTCCCCCTGTTACTCCATGACCATTCCTCATTATAGATCCTCACTCCCACAGGGGGAGGAATTTGAGTATGTTGCTCTGGATGATTACAAATACATACATGTAATACTAATGAGTTGTATTATGACATGTGTAGCTAACCTTTTGCTATGCATTGCACTGTGACCCTGCTAGAAGCCCTGCTATAAAAACTATCAAGTAATTGATGAATAGATTCAAGTGGACATTCGATTATTGACGAAGGAGAAAAGATTCAAGAGTATTGATGACATCGCATGGTTCTAAGCGGTCACTTTGGTCCCCAAACATATCCCTAGGGCTTACTGTCCAAGCCGTTAAATATTTCCTGGCGAACCAACAAGAGCCCGGATCCCAGGGGAGAGCTACCACAACGGACGTGATCAGAACCGGGGCTCCAGAGTCAGGGTTATGACTCGAGGCCGCCGCTACTGAAGCAAGCGGGTGGTAGGACGTTCTATGATAAGGTAGTTAGGGGCCAGGCGAGTCTCCCCACGACCTGGTCCTTACCTCCCCCAGGTCCTTACCTCCACCCGTTCCTTACCTCCACCCGGTCCTTACCTCCACCCGGTCCTTACCTCCACCTGTGCAGTCTCTGCGTTGTGTATCTTGCCCTTCTCTTCAATTTCCCAGCCTCTTCTTCTTCTTCTTCTTCTACTTCTGTGCCGCTGCGGTTATTAGCTTGTCTCTGTCTCCAGGCGGATGTGTGTCAATCTGAGTGTCTTTGAGTGTCTGAGTGTGTGTGGTACTATATTTGTGTGTATGCCAATCAATATTTCATTAAAACAGGCCAGAGTAACTGTTGTGGACTTTGATCCATGACCTTGCCAAAAGCTAAAATGAATATACATACACATACATCCATACTGTACATACATATACATACAAAACAATAACACACAACATACAGGGTCTCATATTTCCTGTCACAACCACACAGACGTCATTTATGCTATTATCATACTACACTACTGGGGTGGAGGATGTGTCTGTGGGGGGGAGGATGTGTGTGTGGGGGGGAGGATGTGTGTGTGGGGGGGAGGATGTGTGTGTTGCTGCACCAAGGATGGCTCCAGGAACATCCAGGAACATTCAAAACTGTCCACCTCCTCTCTGATCACCCACGTCTCGATTTCACCGTGAGTGACTTCCCCTTCAGGGCCCTCGGTGTCTACACACAGCCTCGCAGGACACATCATCTTCATCATCACCATCATCATCATCACCACCATCATCATCATCATCACTATCATCCCCAAAATCCTGTGATTCTTTCTCCCGTCCAGATGTGTGAATAAAAGTTGCGTCTGTGTTCGGAAAATAAAATTTTAAAACTCACAACAACAACTCATAACAACGATCCAACCCCGGTAAACAATGCTCGTCGCCATGGCAACGGTCTCACGGCCACACCACATCGCGCATCATTAGCCGTGTCTGGGACCCTCGCTGCTTAAAGCGGCCCCTCCTCCCGTCTGTACCCATAATCCAATTTGTCCTACTTTAAGACGGCCTTCGGGAGCGCCGCCACGCCACCGCCGGCGCTGCCGCCGAGCACATCAAAGCCGTCCTAAATGGGCAGCAGTTTCCGCTGGGTCCCCCCACCCAGCATCCCAGACACACGTACATCAAAACACACGGTGTTACTTCAAAAAGCTCCCTCCCCCCTGTTGTTGATAGCGCAGTCACTTCACACACAGTCTATGGGTCCGTGAGATTACGTATTCCCGCGCGTTTTTTTTCTCTCCGTTTTAGTTTTTAACGTGGAATTAAGTAGGTCATGTCTTTTTTTGTGTACAGGGCGGTAAGAGGGATATGTGGACTTTACACCAGGCATTGATTTTTTGTTTTATGCTTGTGGGTGACCATTTTGTAAGCTTGTATAACTTAGAACCCGAAGCCGCTGTCCTAAAGACTGCAGAAAATACGGGACGTAGCATCCGTGACATCAGCCATTGGTTGACGCACAACGTTTTCACACACGTCCTGAGGTGGCGTTGTTAGAGATGACTGCAACTGTCAGCGGAAACAAGCCATATTTGGCACCTTGTACAATGTCTATGGTTACAACAATATTCAACCCTCAATAACTTTTCAATAAAATGTAATCGTCAACCAGGACCTTGGATTAAATACCTAACATGAAGATGAACTCGCCACCGAGATCCTAACCGAATGAAGAAAACATGTATTGGTTTTGTATGACAGAGTATGACATCACTATTTCTTCCCATTGACTTGAAACCCCTGGTGGGTCAAACCAACAGCAAACCACCTCTAGAGGAACTACACGCTTGTCTCTTCTGAGCCTCACAAAAAGGGGCCGAAAACAGTCATGGCTGCTGCTTGCACTGTACCGAATGGATGAGGAATCAACTTTTATCAGTGTCAAAAATCCACTTGCGGTTAAAAAGGAAAGGTGTCATTGTCCAATTCACACAACTCTCAACTGCCAGCCACCGGGCTGACGTTACATGCGTGTTACATCCGTTTTTTTTCTTTTTTGCCGAGTACCTTTTTTCAGAGTATGATGATAAAATCGCTGTGTGCCTTCCCTAGCTGTGCCCCGCTGCTCTGAGCTGTGGGTCCTTGCCTGCCGTCTTCCCCGATCGTTATAAAAGTGCTGAAATCAAAATGCTGTGGACAAACGGCTGTTATTATGAAACAGCAAGCGCTGCGGAAAACCACATAATGGAGAATAGTGGAGTGAAGCTGGTTCACGCCAGCACTTTGTTTGGACTCCTTTTGTCCTTTGAGCAGACCATAGCAGACAGAGATACCAATTAGAGTTGCTTTACGCCCATGTTTAAATATGATGAAAGCTATCAAAAAGTGTGGCTCAATTTGTTTTCCACTGGTTTATTCCTACACTGTGGAGATTGGTGTTTAAATAAAGTAATTTCCTTCCACACAAAATGTGAAATGTGACCACACTGTGGCTATGGATCACCACTCATTAAAAGGTTATGGACTTCAGCATCACGACGTTTGAGGAAACATGGCTCCACAGCCGCATTCCCTGATAGCGCCATCAAGCTAAAAGGGTGCAATTTCCTGTTGTGTATGAGGACAGAACAGCTGATGACTTGGGTGGGGGGGGGGGGGGGGGCATTCACTGCATTTGGTGGTCTCTGTACTTGTACAATGACAATAAAGTTGAATGTAATCTGTTTATTTTTTGGGCCTTTTTTTTATTTTTATCGCATGCCCAATGAAGGGAATTCACATTCGGACCATAACACTGCAAACAGCACCATGATTCAGGTCTAGGCTTTATAGACTAACTTTACTGTTCCAATTTACGACATTATTTGATTGACATTATTTGATTGATGAATAGATTTGCCTAATTAGACCCTAATTAGATTTCTATTTCTGTAACATGCTTACATACGAGGGTCATTCACAACCTATCTCGCATACAAAGTGTTGGAGTCTTTAGAAAGAGATTGCTTATCGATAGCAATCACTTTCACGCACAACAACAAAAATGAACATTAAAAATGAAGGTTAGTCACCTAATTATGTCATAATCTGAATCCATTTCAGCTCTTATCAATAATAAAGCTTTCCAACTCGGCAAACCGGGCGCTGGCGTTTAGAACAGCATCCTCCTGCCCTCATGGTGGCAGCAAACGTCATTTATCGTCATGTTTTTCCTCACCGCGCAGATAGAGGGCGGTGTTGAGCTCAAACCGGCGGTATCTCTGCTTATGTTTCAATGACCTTTAATGCCGTTTAAGACTCATCTGCAGCATGTATTGGTGCTGATCAGAGCCAATGTGCACATCTGAAACAACCAATCGGAACACAGTGTGCAGTAGACCAAGTATGGATGTTAACTGTGGAAGAGGGATCATTAAAGTAGGGATTATTTTTCAGAAGGAAACATGATTCATTCATGTCCCAAGAGATGATGGTCAATGATCTGGGTATATTTCTAATTAAATAATGATTCCCTGAAACGTATTCAAGGGTAAATTGTCTGTTTTTTTACATGGCTTCTCATACCACCTTAGTCTTTCCTCCCGGAAGGCACCATTTTCACATTTCCAGGTTGCCTGTCATCAACAGCAGACAGGGTGGCAGACGCTATACGGAGAAAAAAAACTAAACGTAAAAAGCCACATTTATCACCACTTATCACCTGTCAATCAGCCACTGGTGAACGACTCCCACCGCCCCGCTCCCGCCACGACGACGAGAGGCTCCTTGGGGCCCCGCCTAGCCGCCTAGCCGCCTAGCCGCTAGCGTAGCGTTAATCCTGCCCATGGACAGAGGTTAATTTAGCTCAGTGAGTGAAGAGCCCTTGATAGACCAGCCTTATCCCTGTTTAATTACCTTCCCACTGTCTGCATTTTAATGGTGCGCACTTCACACACACGCGGGGCGGGCCCACGCACACACACACACACGCGCGCGCGCACACACACACACACACACACACACACACACACACACACACACACACATTGTTGTTGAGTTTTACAGGGTGAGGCGGTGGTGTGGGCGCACACGGAGACAGGAAGTGAACAGGTGGAGGTATTAAACGAAACGACATGCGACGGCGTGAGCTCAGGGGAGGAGGAAGAGGAGGAGGAGGAGGAGGAGGAGGAGAGGAGGAGGGAGAGGGGAGAGGGTGAGGAAGGAGCGGGGGGGGGGGCGGCAGGGGGAACACGGAGAGGAGAACCACCACACTAGCAAGGGAGGAGCAGAGAGGAGAGACACAGAGAGACAGAGAGTAATGAACGGCGCATTAGAGAATGATCTTAAACATATAAAATATATATAATAATACAGAGACACACACATTCCACCCAGTATATGTGAAACAGGATGTATTATGGTATATATAATTTTTTTCATACCATACACACACATGCAAACACACCCAGTATTTGTGAAAGGGGATATATTATGGTATATATACATATGTATATATATTTTTGTATATATATATAGATTTTTTTTTCATACCAAACACATGCACGCACGCACGCACACAGACACACACACACACACAAACTCAGGCGTTTACGCAAAGTCACACATGAACTAACCTGCAAACATGTACACCCATAAACACTCTCACACACACACACACACACACACACACACACACACACACACACACGTCAGGTTCCATCGCAGCCCCTCCACTGTGTGTGCAGTGCTGACGGTGGGACCAGAATACCGTTAATTTAATTAGGTCTAATAAAATAGCTGAGTGCAGCAATCATCGACCCATTACCGCGAGATGCCACCAGAATTAAACGACTACACAGGGATGTGTATTAAAAAAGCTAATAACATAATTACATACACACACACACGCACACACACACACAAACACGCACACACACACACACACACGCACATATACTCACAGCGAGGCTATTCACTGCCAAACAATGCTAGTAGAATATATCTGTCTCAGTCTCTCTCTCTCTCTCTTTCTCCCACTCACTGCCATGCTTGCTCTCCCCTGACCCCACCTGCCTGTATCTCCTCTTCGTTTTCCCCTTGCTGTCGAGTTAGATCTTTCTATGGTCCCCTTCTGTCAATTCTCACTTTCGTTTTTTCCATTCATGTGTTCTTTTTCCTTACTTCCTTGGTATGAAGAGGAAATTATAGGCCCAAGTACAAGTACTGCCACAAGACACAAAAATCTCCAAATTGTCGAGTATGAGACCAGAGTAGAACAGCAGCCCATTTCACCGCTCGAGTTAATTAATATCTAATGTTGGAGAAATAGTATGAAATAACTTGCTAATGTTATTGTGCTGGTTGTTGCTACAAAAATCTATAGCGCAAAATATTTAACATGAGATATAAATAACGATAAAAACATTAGTTTACCCGGAAACAGGAGTAGACAATTAAATTGTGCTAAAAAATACTGAATGCTATATTGTTATTAATCTGAATTAAACACGGCAGTTGAATTATTGTGATACACACATTTAAACAAGCCCACAGAGTCAACAGGAGGACCTAAGGGAGAGCAGATACACTTTGAGAACACTTTCGGTTTAGAAGTCATAAGAAAGTCCATATATTTCCTTTTCTGGGTGCACACCTGTACAAACAATCTTTTTCATGGTATTTATCCGTATTCAAATATATTATTCTTTTGCTCTTCTTGTTTTTACATTTAGTATTTTCCTCTCTGTTTCGTTATTTGGTTTGGTTGATATTCTCCAGGAGGAATGAGGTAAAATAATCTCATTTGATGTGTTACAGATATCGGTGGCAGAATTTTAAATAAATATAAAAGAAAAAAAAAAGTCTCTGGTTGCAATAGGCTACATTTAAGCTCACGGTATATATTTGGTTATCCTTGTATACCGTACGAGACCCTTCAAATTGTGTCCAGATTAGATTTCAGATATGCTGTATTTTCTTTTTTGTGGCAATTGTTCTGCCTCACTGTCACACACACACAAAGGATTTTAGTTCAGGAAAAGTAATGCTGAAAATGCTGGGGGGGCTTCATCATATTTTAATAACCAAATGTGGTTTTGGACAACAATGGAGGACAGCAGCCCAGGTGGTGAGCGTGTAATCTGCTGTTGGCTAAAAGACGAACAGAAAGGGAGAATTGATTGCTGAGAATGTTGTTGCTTCTATTGCGGACATTTAGATGCGCCGACGCGGTCCAAGGTTTCGAAAAAAAACATAGAAAAACACAATTTTATAACCTTGCAGAAGTTTTTGAAGTTTACTTTGCTCCTCTCAACGTCGACACACAGAATGAATGGCATGTGTTTTGTGCCGCTTGCTTCGAACAATGAATATTCATCGACCACAATAATACAAATACTAATACAAATAACGCACGAACAATATCGTAATTTTAAGACTTTGATTATGTGAAACACGTGCGAGGACTGAGATAAACGTGATAAATGTACCCTCCGCCCAGAAACACTGTTCCTCTCTGCATTCTCCCATCTCCACACGGCCGCTCTCCTGTCCTTGGGCTGCAGCTGAAGAGACAGCTTCAGACAACAGGCGCCAGTAGCTTGACTCTCGCTAACACATTTTCTTTGTTAGCTGCCAACTTATTCAGTTGCTCGCACTCTACGAATATGTGGGTATGGATGGTTAGATAGGTGTGTGTGTGTGTGTGTGTGCGTGCGTGTGTGTGTGTGGTGATACGTCCACACACACACACACACACACACACACACACACACACACACACACATTGATGTGTATGTATAGCTCTCTATGTGAGATTGTGTGTTTGTTTGTGTGTGTGCGCGTGTGTGTGTGCATGCGTGTGTGTGTGCATGCGTGTGTGTGTGCGTGCGTGTGTGTGTGTGTGCGTGTGTGTGTATTTGTGTGGTCTTTGTGTGGTATTTTATGATTATCTATGACCGTCTTTGTGTGAAAGTGCGTGCCAATGTGTTCGGGAAAAACTCAAGGCTAGCTCTGCTTATGGATGCGGCGAGCTCGCTGGCACATTTCAATGAACATAAATGAACACGTGAACAAGTGGGTGAGAGCGGCGGTGATTGATGAAGGTCTCACGGTTGCTAGGCAATCTCAATAGCCTTGATGGAGGTATGTGGCAATAACGACGAGGAAGGGCAGCGATCCAATGATAATTACAAAGTTATTTTGCTAATGCGCCTAAGAGCTGCAAATATTAGTCGGATAAAAACAATATAACCGTCTCTCTCTCACATCCATCCACCCACACACACACACACACACACACACACACACACACACACACACACACACCCAAACCCACCCACTCACACCCACTCCCACACACCCATTCCCATGCCGATTCTTGGTCAGTATCCTCTCACACACACACACACAGACACAGACACACACACACACACACACACACACACACACACACACACACACACACACACACACACACACACACACACACCAATGGGTATATGAAGGCACGCAAAGAATGTGTGTGTTCCTGTCACACCTTCCCCTCATGTTATTTTGGCCTCTGCTGACAG
>PIJE02000085.1:634547-639547 GCA_002895965.2 Coryphaenoides rupestris | reverse complement strand
GATGTGTCCTGCTCTGACCACATCACCACAGCAGCCAGGGCACTCCAGCGCTCTGTCATGGGTGACACTTCGAATCGAGGGTCCGGAGGAGAGAACTGGAAATCGTGTGATCTGTGACTTCCCAGGAAAAACATCGTCAAGAGGGGGTGAAGTGAATGAAATAATAACTTGGCTCATGGCTTCTCTTTATGGGAAATTAATTGCATTTATATTGCACTTTTATCCAAAGCACTTTACAGTTTACCTGACATTCACCCATTCATACACCGCAAGGTAACAACCAACACGTCAGGAGCAGTTCATAAGTGCCTTGCTCGGGGACACCTCGACACTTAGCTAGGCGGAGGCCGGGGATCGAACCAGCGACGTTCCTGTTGCCTGACCGGCCTCTTACCTCCTGAGCTACTGCTGCCCTCTTTATCTTTCTTTCTCTCTGTTTTCCTCTCTATCTCTATCTCTATCTATCCGCCTCCCTTTCTCTCTCACGGTGAACACGCTCGCAGGCCGTCCTTCAGAGCTGAGCCAGCGCATTGATGAGTTACACTACAGAGGAAAACTATTCTATTCGCAGCTGTGTTGGGACGGCGGAGGAGGGGTCTGCCTATCAGAAGAAGACGGCGCATTCTGTTCAACTCACTTCTAGAATATTTGTTCTTTCTTCAAATCAAACCATTTCTGGCATCTATTCATTTGTCTTTCTATGGGACTTTTTCCATCGGGATGTGGTGTGCCATTACACACACACGGAGTGTGCCATTACACACACGCGCGCACACACACACACATGCACACGCACACACACACCCCTTAAATCATGTAGTTTAATTCTATCAAAGCCCCAGCATCTGCCATGACAGATGCATGTGTGTGTGTGTGTGTGTGGGGGGGGGGGGGGGTCTGGAGCGTATGTGTACACTACAGTGTACCAAATGATGCTCAATGTGCCCAAACAACACCTCCACTACTCCCCTTACTTTTGTGTGTTTGTGTGTGTTTGTGTGTGTACCAGACTAATCAAACGGATCACACACATCACAATACAACTGATATGTTCGTGCGTGTCCCGTGCTATGTTGAACCACACACACGGGTTCCATTCCATTCAACTTCTACTCCGGAGTGTGTCCTAGTGTATGATGTGAATCAAGACGCAGATGATGGAGTTTTGGATCTTCATCAACAACAATAACAATTCCCTGGATCAGTAAGCACACATATTGTGCTCTTCCCAACAGAGGCTTTAGCTAAGATGTCTATTCGTGATGCCAGTGTTGCTCTGTCAGATTAAATTGAGTCTCATTGAATGCCGCAGTGATGTCAAAAATATAATCATAATTTTACCCTCCCTTAAAAAGGATTCTGTGTATGCTGCGGTATTTCATCCTCAAGGTCACAGGGAGGGAAAGAAATGTTTTTATGCGCCTTGTCCGCACGCAAAAGAAAAATAACATGTTTTGAAAAGGGTGCAAGGAAGGTGTGAGGGACATGGAGAGGAGAAAAGAAAGGAGAAAAGATGAACACATGCAAATGAGTGGAGGAAGAGAGAACCTAAGAGACGGAGACAAAGAAAGAAAGTCTGGGCAGAAGCTGCAGCCTTTTAAAAAAGCCCTGACTTGGGCAAAACAAAGCCAGGTCCACGGTACAATGTTTGTGACGTTGACGGTGAATGAAGGAAGGCGCGGTGATGAGAAAACGGACCATGTGAGGCGAGAAGAAAATAAAGAAATGTGAAATACATATACGTTGTTTGGTGAGGTTGTCTTGTTTCTTATGCTAATAGGACGGCGGCGGTGGAGACAGCGTTGAGAGTGAGATGCCGTCGTCCTGAGTGCTGCTGCACCCTTGCTGAGTGGACAGGAGAGGAGAGTTCATCTCCATCTCATCTCAGACCAGTCTTACTGGGAGCAGCACACTATAAAGCTCTGTGTGCTATTCCATAGGAGCACATACACTACACGCGCCTATCGCCTCCATTCTAAAGATTTCTTTACACTTTAACAACACTACACATTGTGCAAAATAGTAATCGTTGCAGTTTTGGGGTCGTTTATGTGCTTCTTTTGAGTAGTTTTTGCTGTTTTCATATTTGATTTTGATACAGATTTTGAGGGACTGATTTCAGTGATTTGGTTGGAATGAATTGTGATCTTCAGCTGTTTGACTGGATGCATGTATTTGCATTTCTATTCGCTAATGTAAGTGGGCTCCGACGTGGCGTCTCTGCAAGGCTTCCTGCTGCATGTAAATGTGCACATCAATTAAACTGACTTGGGTTCAGAGGTGACCTGGTTTGGATTTTTCTCCCCCCCCCCCCCCCCCCACGGACCCACAACTGTGTTCTTTAGAAGCTCAGAACATCTGTTACTGCATATGTCTACACTTCAGAACGTGGACCGCGTGTGTGTGTGTGTGTGTGTGTGTGTGTGTGTGTGTGCTGGTATGTGTGCATGTGTGTGTGTGTGTGTGCGTGTTTGTGCGTGTGCGTGTTTGTGCGTGTGTGTGTGAGCATGTGTATGTGTGTGTGTGTGTGTGAGTGTGTGTGTGTGTGTTTTGGTTAAGGAGCCTGCCACAGTTTGACCCTCCCTCATTAGTCCCTCCGGAGAGGAAACAAGCTCCATCCATCAAGTGGACACCCCAGCGGGAGGCCACGCCCCCCCAACGCAGCCCTCATCCTCCTCCACTTCCTGTGCTGCCCACCTTGGTACGCCGCGCCAACCTCATCTCCGGGTCGCTTCCTCTCCTCCGTCTCATTATGGCCGAGGGTTCTTAGGGGCGTGAAGGGATTTTAGCTTTCTTCTGACATTATGTACTTTATTCAAATAAAAGCAGTGGAATAAATATAGCCCAAATACAGCTCAATCACAGATGGCATCACACGTTGAAAGTGAACACTCACATGTTTAAGATGAACTTGTTGAGTGTGTGCGTGTTTACTGGCTGGTTTAAGCAGCCTCACCTGGCCCTGGCTGGTGACTCTCGGGCTGGGTGGGGCTGGGTGCACACCTGTGGGCCATTGGCTAATCAAAGCCCACAGGTTAAAGCAGCCATCATTAGCACACACGCTAGCATGCTAGCTGTATACCACCTTCTCTGTTTTCATTCATTCATACTTCTGCAATAAACCGGATTATTCACCACCAACTGCCTGTGTCCTTTGGAGAAGCTACGTTAGCGTGGTCGATGCATGGATTGTGTGTTTTTGTGTAAAGGTACGTGCGCTACGTGCTACGCATTCTTACATGCTCCCAGGTCCTGCTTAGACTCTTCCCAGGTCCTGCTCAGACTCCTCCCAGGTCCTGCTCAGACTCCTCCCAGGCCTTGGGCTCCGCCCCAACATCGCCTTAGAAGCAAGACAAGAGAACCAGAGGCCCCGGGGGGGGGGGGGGGGGGGGGGGGGCAGGTTGACACATCCAAGAAAAAGAGGAAGAAGAACAAATAAGACAAACCGAGAGAAGGAAGTGGGATGAAGATGAGCTAAACTCACCGCTGAAACCATGGCAACACAGCAGCGTTACCTTGAACCAGACACAACGTGTGGAATCACAAGTCAGGTTTTTTGTCTCGTTCATTTTTTTTAAAGGGATAGAACCTCAATGCCATCAATGCCACCCATCCATCCATCTATCCATCCATCCATCCATCCATCCATCCATCCATCCAGGCCTTTCATTGCTGCTAGTTTCTCTCTCTGTGTGTTCCATGGCCTTGGGTTTCCATTCAGCAGGATGACGAACGGAAGAAGAGGAAGAAAAGAGAGGGGCAGGCGAGAGAGTGTTTGAGAGAGCAAGACAGATATCTAGAGAGACAGACAGACAGACAGATAGACAGATAGATAGATAGATAGATAGATAGATAGATAGATAGATAGATAGATAGAGTGATAGAGTTTAAAACATCCACAATATCACGAAAAAGGTGCTGGGCCAGCCTGCTCACAAATACTGTCGATTGATTAAGCCGAGAACTCGATTCAATACATGTTAAGTCCTGAGCGGAGAAACATTCATTGATAGACTGTAATAAGATAGACTCTAATAAGTAAAAAATATATAATAACAAATATACTGCATATTATATAAATATATTATCAGGTAAAACATATCTGTTGATATACATTGTGCTGCTACTTTTTTGGAATCAAATCTGAATATGTTGTTTCTGTCATTGCTTTATTGTAAAAAAATTTCATTTAAATTTTGCAGTATTTCATTATGTGTATAATATTTTTTGATGGAATAATAATAATGAATTGTGTCGTTCAATTGTGCACCTTGTAGCTTTGAAAAGGCATCTGGAACACCGCTCGCCGATTGATGTGAGGCTGAAGTGAATCCACCGTCGGCGTTTATACGTCCACCGGCGGAAACGGTTCTAAATATCAAAACTCGCAGAGCTAAAGGTCACCAAGATAAATAAAGGTTAAATGAATTGGCAGACATGCACTCCTCCTGCCCCTCTCCATCTCTCATCCTTATTTCGCTGTCATCCGTGGGGCGAGAGAGAGAGAGAGAGAGAGAGAGAGAGAGAGAGAGAGAGAGAGAGAGAGAGAGAGAGAGATCTCTTTCCTTTAGAGCTCATACACAGATCTTAATGTTTTGGAGAACGTACTGTACATCCGGTCTTTAAAAAAGAAAAACGACAGAAGTTTGACGTCCGACTCGATGGACGAAAAGCAACGCAGCATCGAACGCACACACACTAATGCCCTGACAAACACACGTGTGCACGCACAAGATGACGAATTGCGATAATAATCAGCTTCACAGATCAATACGACTTTAAATGAAGCATCATCATAATCGCGCGTGTGTGTGTGTGTGTGTGTGTGTGTGTGTGTGTGTGTGTGTGTGTGTGTGTGTGTGTGTGTGTGTGTGTGGTGTGTAGTGAGAACTGGAACAGTATTATTAGGTACATGCACACAGGGAGCTCTTTAGACAGAGCTGTGTGCCTCTGTATGCGTGTGTGTGTGTGTGTGTGCGTGTGTGTCTGTGATGTATGTG
>PIJE02000085.1:607121-624621 GCA_002895965.2 Coryphaenoides rupestris | reverse complement strand
CCAATGGTGCCTTCTGTTGTTTTGGTTTGACAATGTACAATCAACTATAGACTTCACTCATTCATATTATATTTATATTTATATATTTATAAATATATTTATATTAAATGTATATTTCAACATTTACCGGTAGATCTTTTAGATTTAATTGAATAATAATGATCTCTCTCTCTCTCTCTCTCTCTCTCTCTCTCTCTCTCTCTCTCTCCTTTAGTCATTTCCATACAGGGGAGGAGAGGCATTATTGCCTCACATTGTGCACAAACACATGCTCAAACATAAACACACACACACAAACACACATACACACACAAACACACACACACACACAGACACACAAACACACACACACACACACATACTTCATTACATTCACATTCACTTCCGGCACCGTCCCGGGTGGCTGCCTGCCAGAGTTGCTCCTAGCGATCTTGTACTTGTTTTAGAATTCTTGTTATTTAATTAGTAAGATAAGTTAATTGTACAGCCGAACAAGATGGCTCAGCGAGCCCTTTCTCTGTTCTTAGTCGCTATTTTTATAGTACATTTACTGTGCCCGACGCCCGGCATGGCGGATGCGGACGTGCCGCAGGGCTCCATTGTGTACACCAGAGATCAGCTGCTGAACCTCTGACTGTGTGGTGGGGCGGGAGACCCGACATCCCCAGGGAGCTGAGGAGGAGATACCGGGGCTGCAGGGCCGGGAGGAGAAGACGGCTAAAGAAGAGAAGATATCGACCGTATCTCCCGTCCATCGTCATGGGGAACGTACGATCTCTGGTGAACAAGATGGACGAGTTAACATCACTCACAAGGAGCGAGAGTGTGTTTCGGGAGGGCTCTGTTATGTGCTTCACGGAGACATGGCTGCATGACAATGTTCCGGACACTGTAGTGGACTTAGCCGGCTTTCAGCTGGTGCGGGCGGACAGGAGTTGCAACGAGAGCGGCAAGAAGAAAGGAGGGGGAGTCGCTGTTTACGTGAACAACCGATGGTGCGACCCTGGACACATTACAGTGAAGGAACGTGTGTGCAGCCTGGACATCCAACTGCTGGCAGTGAGTCTCCGTCCATATTACCTGCCCAGAGAGCTTACCCAGGCCATTGTTATTACATTCGTCCCGCGGCTAATGCGTCGCGGGCTGCTGACGTCATCAACTCCGTGACTGCGTGTCTACAGACTCTGCACCCAAGCGCGTTCATATCAATATCGGGTGATTTTAACCACGTCACTCTGACATCAACCCTGCCCACATTCAAACAGTTTGTGGACTGCTGGGAAAATAAAACACTGGACCTGCTGTATGCCAATGTTAAGGAGGCATACAGCTCCACAGCTCTCCCCCCTCTGGGCAGATCAGATCACAACCTGGTCTACCTGAGGCCTCTCTATAAACCTGCGGTCCAGAGGCAACCAGTGGTCACCAGAACTGTACGGAGGTGGTCTCAGGATGCAGAGGAGACTCTCCAGGGCTGTTTTGAGCTGACAGACTTGGATGTTCTCTGTGATGGACATGGGCAGGACATAGACGGACTTACAGGCTGCATAACGGACTATGTAAATTTCTGCACAGACTGTGTGATCCCGACCAAGACTGTGCACTGCTTCCCCAACAACAAACCCTGGGTGACTAAAGACATCAAGGCATCACTGAACAGGAAGAAAGCGGCCTTCAGGAGTGGAGACAAGGAGGAGATGATGAAGGTGCAGCGAGAACTGAGGGAAAAGATCACAGAGGGCAAGGAGAGCTACAGAAGAAAGCTTGAGAGGGAGGTGTGGAGTGGCATGAGAACAATCACTGGCCATGGAGCAAAGACCATCCAGGGGAGGGAGGGAAACCTGGATGAGGCCAATGAGTTAAACCTGTTCAACAGGTTTGACGATGTGGCTCCTCTCCACCCTCCCCCCAGCTCCTCCTGTGACGCTCTCCCCTCTCCCCTCTCCCCCCCTCCCCCCCTCTCCTCCCCTCCCCCTCTCCCTCCCTCTCTCTCCCCTTCTCTCCCCCTCCTCCTCTCCTCCCTCTCCTCTCCTCTCCCCTCCCTCTCCTCCCCTCTCCCCCCTTCCTCCTCCCTCTCCCCCTCTCCTCTCTCCTCTCCCCCTCTCCTCTCCTCCTCTCCCCCCTCTCCTCTCCCTCTCTCTCCCCCTCTCCTCTCCTCCCTCCCCCCTCTCCTCTCCTCTCTCCAGGGTCAATCACCATCACGGCGGAGGATGTGAGAAGTGAACTCGGCAGACTACGCCCAGGCAAGGCCGCGGGGCCTGACGGCCTCAGCCCCAGAGTGCTCAAGGTGTGTGTGACTCAGCTGTGCGGCGTCTTCCAGCACATCTTCAACCTGAGCCTGAGCACGACGATCGTCCCTGTCCTGTGGAAAACATCATGCCTGGTTCCTGTCCCCAAGAAAAGACACGCAAGCAGCCACAGTGACTACAGACCTGTGGCCTTGACCTCACATGTGATGAAGTCGCTGGAGAGGCTAGTCCTGAAGCACATCCGTGCACTAGTCGAACCATCACTGGACCCTCTGCAGTTCGCCTACCAGCCCCGTATTGGAGTGGAAGACGCCATCATCTACCTGCTGCACAGGGCTTATTCTCACCTGGAGGAGGCAGGCAGCGTTGTGAGAGTCACATTCTTTGACTTCTCAAGCGCTTTCAACACCATAAAGCCTGCCCTGCTTGGGACTAAGCTACTGGACATGCAGGTGGATGCTCCACTAGTGGCCTGGATTACTAACTACCTCACAGGTCGGCCACAGTATGTGAGGCTGCAGAGCAACATTTCGGACACTATAGTGAGCAACACACCTGACAGTCGTCTCCGCCAATCACCATCACGGCGGTGGCGGAGGATGTGAGATGTGAACTCGGCAGACTACGCCCAGGCAAGGCCGCGGGGCCTGACGGCCTCAGCCCCAGAGTACTCAAGGTGTGTGTGACTCAGCCGTGTGGCGTCTTCCAGCACATCTTCAACCTGAGCCTGAGCACGACGATCGTCCCTGTCCTGTGGAAAACATCATGCCTGGTTCCTGTCCCCAAGAAAAGACACGCAAGCAGCCACAGTGACTACAGACCTGTGGCCTTGACCTCACATGTGATGAAGTCGCTGGAGAGGCTAGTCCTGAAGCACATCCGTGCACTAGTCGAACCATCACTGGACCCTCCTGCAGTTCGCCTACCAGCCCCGTATGGAATAGGAAGATCGCCATCATCTACCTGCTGCCACATCACCTGGAGTGAGGCACGGCAGCGTTTTCGTGAGAGTCAGATTCTTCAACTTCTCAAGCACTTTCAACCACCATTAAAGCCTACCTGCTGGGACTAAGCTTACTGGGACATGCAGGTGAGATGCGTCCACTAGTGGCCTGGATTACTAACTACCTCACAGGTCGGCCCACAGCATGTGAGGCTGCAGGAGCAACAGTTTTCGGACATTTAGTGAACGCAATCCCACCGGGAGCACCTCAGGGGACAGTCCTGTCTCCCTTCCTGTTCCACACTCTACACCTCCAGATTCTCAGATACAGCTCAAAGTCCTGCCACCTGCAGGTTTTCGGATGACTTCGCCATTGTGGGCTGTTTCCAGGAAAGGGGCCAGGGGTCCCCGGGTACAGGAGTGTGGTGGAACAGTTTCGTGGAGTGGTGTGGAACTAAACCCACATGCACCTCAACATCTCTAAGACTAAGGAGTTGGTGGTGGATTTCAGGAAGCAACCGACTCACCCAAAACCGGTCAGCATCAGGGGGACCGAGGTGGACATTGTCGAGGAATATAAGTACCTGGGTGTTCACATAGACAATAAAATGGACTGGACTAAAAACACAGAGGCCCTGTATAAGAAAGGTCAGAGTCGCCTGTATTTCCTACGGAGACTCAGATCTTTCAACATCTGCAGGACCATGCTGCAGATGTTCTATCACTCTGTGGTGGCCAGCGTCATCTTCTACGCTGTTGTGTGCTGGGGCAGCAGGGTGAAGGCAGTCTTTGGTGGAGGTCTCGGAGAGGAGGATGCTGAGTAAACTACTCAGTATTATGGACAACGCCTCCCATCCCCTGCACGCCACACTGGAGTCACTCGACTGAGATTACCGAGGTGCACCACAGAACGCCACAGGAGGTCCTTTCTGCCTGTGGCCATCAAACTCTATAACTCCTCCCCCCTCTGTGGGAAGGACAGTTGAAATACAAGACAATGAACACAGCAATATAATGTGCAATATTACCTTTCAACATCATGTGCACTTTCCTCAGTATTACGTGCAATATTAATATTACTGTCCAATATCATGTGCAATACTATAGAATAGTATATCTATAACACTAACGCTCATGTCCAATAATATTACACTTCAATTATGCCAAATTCTTTTCGCCGTCGAAATATCTTATCTTGCCTACATATTTGTATATTTTGACTGTAAATTTGTAAATCTGTTAGTTTATTTTTATTATTCTGTTGATTTCCATATTGTTTTATTGTACTGTATTGCTATGCAACCTGGCAGAAGAATTTCCATCGGGATTAATAAAGTTCTATCTTATCTTATCTCTTATACACACACAAACACACACAGACACGTTTGTGTGTTAATGATTTCTGTTGATTCCCTCCCTGAGGGCTGATTACATATGCATGTTTAAAACTTGAACTCTGACCGTGTGTGCGTGTGTCTGTGTGTCTTTGTGTGACACACACACACACACACACACACACACACATATATATCTATATATATATAACATATATACTGTATATATACATGTATTATATATATATATATACACACACATATACTTGTATATGTTTATATATATATATACTGTATATACCGTATATATATTAAACACACACACACACAGACACACACACACACACACACAGACACACACACACACACACACACACACACACGTACACAGTGAGTGACGGAGCGGAACGTGACACTTGTCAGGATGAGGTTGAAGGAACTGTGAAACCTCCTAAAAGCAACAAAAGTGTGAAACTGTCTCCTCTTCCCGACAATGAAGGGTGTCGATTAAACTGGAGTTCCTCGAAGAAAAAACAGAAGATGGGATATGTGAAGGGATATGGGAAAGCAGAGCGGCTATGTGGTACATGTGTTGAGCGTAAATGCAGCGTTATTGAACAGGTGAGTGTTCCCTGGGAGTTGCTTCTTTCTGTCATTTGTGATTTCCAGAAAAATCAAGAACAAATATCACCTGCTGATGTACATAGCATTTGTACAACTACATAGAACTATGGTTCTAGACACTATATGTTTTGATTTGTTTTGATTGATTAGGACAATATTTTTGGCCCCAACTGGGATTTTCTGCAGCAGTAATATCAGTCCAGTTTCCCCCCAACCTGTTAAAAACACCGGGAGAGTGTCAAGTCAAATAGAGATGATGGATGGTAAGGGAAACAGTCACAAAATAAGTACAGAAGACACACACACACACACACACACACACACACAGACACACACACACACACACAGCGTTGAATACCGGGGCAGAGTCAAGTGTTCTGTTGACGTTCTCTTGTGAATATTAATGAGCCACCCCCCTCCCCTCTCCATCAAAGCACTGCTTATTTACACACACACACACACACACACACACACACTTGTTTTCTGTATTCTAAATGGCAGGAGTAAGAGGTGGTGCAGACAGAGAGATGTTATTTTACCAGGAATATGTCACGGTGTACCCACCATGCTGTGTTGGCAGAAGCTTCAGGTTTGCCAACCGAGGCCTGATCCTCACAACTGCCAGAGTTTACGTACGTTCGGACGCAGGAGAAGAATCAATTCACTAAGAGGTGGGACACACATTCGTTCGGTGGTCCCAGAGAAATACTCACTTTGCTGTAATCAGGCCAGATAAATGATTGTGATTATGCAGACTTCCATGGTACGAAGGTCGAATTATCCCCATCTTAACACACACACACAAGAAGTTATGACGACCAAGGGTGGGTGGGAGGGTGTGGATGATGGCTAATTGCGCTTTTTTATTGTGCCCACCAAGTCCAACCATGTGCTCATGATTTTGAATTAATTACCAGCGAGATATTTATCCAATTACTCGCGCATGATGAGCCTTTAATGAGGCATCAAGCGGGGCAGGGAGGTCAGGCAAGAGGCCAGGCGGATACGAGGGAAGACAAGATCTGTGGTTCTCTGGAATTGTGGGGTGAGGAGGGGGGGGGGGGGGGGGGGGGGATGCAAGGTACAGAACTGACTTAGCCGGGAAATGTGACAGCAGAAGGAGAATGAGCAGAGTGGGCGGAGTCAAGTGTGTTCTACATTACCACCAGGTGCATAAGGAGAGACCAGACGAGAGATGTGTGTGTTTGTGCGTGTGTGTGTGTGTGTGTGTGTGTGTGTGTGTGTGTGTGTGCGTGTGTGTGTGTGACGAGTGAGCGAGAGTGCAGACGGATGTGTAAATCGGTGGATGAAACAGAGCACTCTGCCTAGATTTGCAGTCAATTTAGGGTGGATTTTATCAGGACTTGGTCTTCCTGTGTGTCTGATTGGAGCAGAGATGCGGGTAAGCCACACCTCACCTGCACCTTAAAGGCTTCGGCGTACTCGCTCTTTCTTTCTTTATTTCTCTTTCTGTCTTTCTTTCTTTCACATGTTGTCAATTGAGTTAAGAAGGTTATTGCTGAGGAGAGAAACAAAAATGAAAGAAGTGCTTATGTGCAGTTAAGTGCAAGGCTAGGCCAATAATATCAGAAATTGTTAAAATTGTAACACTAAGCTCGCCGAATGCCTCTTGCTACTTCTCGACAGCATTCTACCGTCTCCCTGTAGAACAGGGATGCAATGTTTTATAGAAAATATATCTCACCATTTTCTACAGAAGTCAGTCCATATGAGTATGATTCGGGTTGAGGAGGTAAAGCTGCCGTTGGATCTGATCATCTCCGGGTCCATCCGGGAGCAGCGGTTCTTCTCGTGTAACGGCCGTGACGTGATGGAAGGGCTGCAGTCATCTAATGATGCGCTAATGATTGTTTCCTAATGATCCCTTTAAGCATTTATTGCCATGAGTTATAGACCCCCTCTCCCCCACTACGCTGTGCCCAGAGACACACCAGAACATGGAACCTCTTCCATTCAATGGAAGAAAACGATGGTCTAACAGATTTCATGGCCCAGTTAAACCGCTATCTAGTTCTCTGACATTAATGCCGTTTTCACCATCAATTACTACAACTAGTCACGCTTTGTTACCTTCTAGTCTCACAGAGCCTGGGACAGTGCTTTGAAGATCTGTGTCAAGCAGGGCCGGACTGGCCTGTTAAATGACCTGCAGGTCCCTGATAAAAATATAGAAGCGGGCCAGGCCAGTGTACTCGGATGACGCAAGCTGCAGCATAACACCGTTAGCGTAATCCTTAGAGTGGATGGGAATTATTGATGCCTGTCACAGTGTACAGGTGTGGACCCAAACGCAAGACCCAGACTCGGAGTTATGCAGCACAGTGTTTATTTACAATACAAACGGAGAGGAACCGGGAGTGAAGCCAGCGGGACGGGTGGCGAGCGCGGCAGGCAGATGCAGGAACCGGCAGGCAGGGATAGGCGGGCAGACAGGTAGGCAGGTAGAGATGAGCTGGCTGGAGACGGACGAAATCCATACGGGGAGAATCTACAGGTAGAATTAATGACAATGATCCGACGAATAGTGAGTGGAAAGCCGGGGTTCTTATACTGTGATTAATTGTAAATCGATGGCAGCTGTGAGCGCAGCGCAGGTGCCGCTAATGACGCTGGGGCGGCACCGGAGTCCGGAGCCACGCCCACCAACACAGTGAGCCCGGAGACAGTACCCCCCCCTCAACGGGAGCCTCCAGGCGACCCACTATAACCGGGCTGGCACCGTCAGGCGGACGACCTGGAGGCAGGGCAGAGGCCGAGCAGGGACCCTCAGGTGGACGACCTGGAGGCAGGGCGGAAGATACCGGTGACGTCGGAGCGGGGACACAGGTGACGTCGGAACGGGGACACAGGTGATGTCGGAGCGGGGACCGGGGCTGGCATAGCAGCAGGAACTGGAGGCTGCTGCGGTCCAACTGGGACCGGGACCAGGGATGGCTGCGACCTAGCAGCAGGAACCAGAGGCCGCTGCGGGCCAACCCGGACCGGGACCAGGGATGGCTGCAACCTAGCAGCAGGAACCGGAGGCTGCTGCGGTCCAGCCGGGACCGGGACCAGGGATGGCTGCGACCTAGCAGCAGGAGCCGGAGGCTGCTGCGGTCCAGCCAGGACCGGGACCAGGGATGGCTGCGACCTAGCAGCGGGAAGCAGGGGCTGCTGCGGTCCAACCGGGACCCGGGATGGCTGCGACCCAGCAGCGGGAAGCAGGGGCTGCTGCGGTCCAACCGGGAGCGGGGATGGCTGTGACCTAGCAGCAGGAACCTGAGGCTGCTGCGGTCCAGCCGGGAGCCGAGATGGCTGCGACCCAGCAGCGGGAAACAGGGGCTGCTGCAGTCCAACCTGGACCCGGGATGGCTGCGACCCAGCAGCGGGAAACAGGGTCTGCTGCAGTCCAACCTGGACCCGGGATGGCTGCGACCCAGCAGTGGGAAACAGGGGCTGCTGCGGTCCAGCCTGCAAGCCTGCTGGACACTACGAGGCCCCCCCAGGGCCAGGCGGGTTCCCAGGTATCTCGGCGACTGCTGAGTCTTGTACATCGGCAGCGGCTCGCACCGGCTGGCAAGATACTGCCATAAGCTGATGAACACCGAGCCTGAGTCTGCTGAGTCCATGCTTGGTCGGATCATTCTGTCACGGTGTACAGGTGGTGGACCCAAACACAAGACCCAGGCTCAGAGTTATGCAGCACAGTGTTTATTTACAATACAAACGGAGAGGAACCGGGAGTGAAGCCAGCGGGACGGGTGGCAAGCGCGGCAGGCAGATGCAGGAACCGGCAGGAAGGGATAGGCGGGCAGACAGGTAGGCAGGGAGATGAGCTGGCTGGAGACGGACGAAATACATACGGGGAGAATCTACAGGTAGAATTAACGACAATGATCCGACGAAGAGTGGGTGGAAAGCCGGGGTTCTTATACTGTGATTAATTGTAAATCGATGGCAGGTGTGAGCGCAGCGCAGGTGCCGCTAATGACGCTGGGGAGGCACCGGAGTCTGGAGCCACACCCACCAACACAGTGAGCCCGGAGACACGACAGATGCGTCTTTTACCATAAGCATTTCAATAAACTGTGTGTGTGTGTGTGTGTCAATACATGTTTAATTATAGCAGTTGTGAAATATTCTGCTTCTACTCAATATTAATAAGTAACAATGACTAATATTTTGAACATTACATGTCATAATTACATAATCCCCCCGGGACTGGGGTGTCCCTACTGGGGCTATACTTCCTGGGCTGAATGATCATGTTCCCAGCTCGGCCCCGGTGTCCTGGAAGACGTCTTTTGATTGACATGCGAGCACGTCAGGGAACACTACTTCTGCAAAAGCAGACCTGTGGTGTGGAACAAACGTGACAAAAAGACCCCCCAAAAAACCTCACACCTGTGCTACTTATACATTTCCGTGCGTGCTGAGGACAGCCAACGAGATCTTCTAGCTACCTTCCTTTCTTGGAGACGCTGCACGGCTTAACTTAGCACTATGATAAACATGTAGAGGTAGACATCGGGGAACCGCTTTGCTCACCCAACATATACAAATGTATTAACAATTGCATTTTGGTCCATGAGATCTACGTACACAATTGTTTGTTTTGATGACAATTGCGTACGTGCCGCACAATAGACATGATGTTTTATTTTAAAACATATGGGAAGTGTGTCTAAAAGGTGAGACTGGATGGTGCTGAAAACAGGATATATTGGTTAGCCAGACGAACAGTGAGAATCTTGACCACTTGCCGGCTTCACACCCGCAGAGTCACAATCACACACATAGACGTGCAGAAACAGGTACCCCGCCCGCCACAGCATGAATGCTCATAAGCAAGAAACGCACACATAGAAATCCACCCACCCATGGTGTGATCATTTTAACATATTTCGATCATTTTACACTTATCGTTTCAGGACCTGATGTTGAAGTGTAAAAATAAGCCCTGGCACTACAGTTAGCGTTCCGCTACCGCTATAAGCCCTGGAAGCACGGCGCTAGCCTGGGTTCTTGGCAGGTCCCCCCCCCCCAGGTAGTGGAGCTAGCCTGGGTTCTTGGCAGGTCCTCCCCCCCCCAGGTAGTGGAAGCTATCCTGGGTTCTGGGCAGGTTTCCCCCCCACCTGCCATGTAGTGGAGCTAGCCTGGGTTCTGCGTGCTGAACCCCCCACCAGGCAGGTTCAGAGCTAAATATGTCAGGTGGTGCGATATTTGCATCTCAAAATGAAAATTCTGAATTCCCATGGATTCAGACTCAAGATCTACTGAATGAATCCAAAATGCTCAGCTTTATGAGACCAGATTGTTCATTCTCAAACTTTAACGAAGAGCAACGTGTTAAATAAACTACAATAACATGTGAAGCCCTCACAGGGGAAGGCAGAGGCACCATGGTACACTGTGAAACACATAGTAATACACACAATGCCCGCAAGGCCAAGGTGTTTGGAGGGTGTGTGCTAATTGCTTTGCTGAGCATGCTAATTGCTGCTCTCATCGACTTCTCCAAATGTCAGTACTTCCCCTTAACGCGCTGTGATTCAGTCCAATCACACACACGCACGCACGCGCACACGCACACGCACACGCGCACACACATACACATACACACACACACACACACACACACACACACACACACACACATGCACACACACCGCAAACTGAGATGGAACAGCTAGATAGAGAGATGGGAGTTTAGATGTGATGAATTAGGATTGAATAGCTGGGTCAGTAAACGGTAGATTGTATGCATTGTGGTCCGTTATTCTGCATCCATGTAGGATATTATGCATTCTCACAAGTGAGAAAAGAACAAGGGAGAGGCATACAAGATCTAAACAAGATCAACAAGATAGATGGCATAGGCCAAACACACACACACACACACACACCTGATGTCTGAAGGTAGTGTAATTCCTATAATGCTACTGCGATATCTGACATCACGCAAAACTGCCTCTCCATTAAGAAAAAAATAACTATATTAAAATAGAACAGAATCATGTGCTGTTCAATCATGGCGGATTGTTCTGAAATCTTTGACAGACAATCCCGTCACCTTGGATGGACGTAGCTCGACCGACATCAGCAGAAAGTGTTTTCTATTCACATGACTGCATTCCAATGCTGAGGGTCCTGATGAGAGATCATCGTGGGTGGGCATTTGGTCACCACCGGGATTAGCATGTAACTACATTCCCTCACCGAGACAGGTCACCAGCAGAAGGTGTCTCTCTCTCTCTTTCTCTCTCTCTGAATGGGAATGACAAAGCTCTTCGAAAAAAATAAACTGCTGAATGGTATTTTAGCGACAAACCTCTGAAGTCATCCCGATTTTCAGAATGACATTACAGCCGTACTACACACACACACACACACACACACACACACACACACACACACACACACACACTGCAGTGTACTCTGCCCAGTAGGCATCACTATTTGGAGACAGAAAGAGAGAGAGTGAGACATCCTTTGATACAATATAGGTGTTACCACCTGCAGTATATTGGCCACCAACACAGAATGCAAATGCGTGCGGGACTCAATAAATAGCAATGGGTTCACGAAGGCTGTAATCTGATATTGAAACGATACAAAACCGGAGGGTACCTTGAAAAATGCAGCCTCAGACAGGGTGATAGAGTGACCTAAGAGAATTATAACCTCGCTCACTCTTTTTCTGTTTCTCTCTCTCCCTCGCTCTCTTAGCTGACCTAAGAGAATTATAACCTGGCTCACCCTTTCTCTCTCTCTCTCTCTCTCTCTCTCTCTTAGTTGACCTAAGAGAATTATAACCTCGCTCACTCTTGCTCTGTCTCTCTCTCCCTCTCTGTCTTACAGCGAATTCGCAACACACGCAACTCGCCGATGAAGTCGCAGACAGAACCCAAAATCGTTAGGCAAAACGCAGCACGGTCCCGTGAGCGATGGTTGGGCAGTGGGAACTGCTTACGAGACCATCGAGAGACTCGCAGATCCGTCGCAGTATAGCATGTCAAATATCTGGACCCGTCGGGGACTCCGGACTCTGAGAGACATTTGAGAGTGGCAAGCGGTTCAAGATGATTTTTAACAGATGTATTATATCAGCCACCAATACAATGAACTGAGGCGCCACTATGATGATAGCGTAGAATAGTTGTGCAACACCGCCGTGGCGTCGTCTCTCATGACTCTCAACAGGTTACGTTACGTCTAAAGCGAGAGTGTGGCCTTGTTTGCTGTGTAGTAATTGGTTAATTTTCTTTTTTGGATAAATGTAAGCCATGACGGCATAATCGACAAGCAATGGTCAGCCATGTCACTCACATTGTGGTTCTTCCCCCAGGAACATGATTGGTTGAAACTAATTTGAAAGCAAAAGAAATGAAATGCCCCATTCACACAGATCTGAGCACGCCTGCCATCAGACTTCAGATGTTAATCTAAAGTATGAAAGTAGATATAAAGTATGGATTTGTGAGACGATATTCGATGTGAAGCATTGAACAGAGAATGTACACTGCCAAGTGGAATCCAGATGACCAGTTACCACAACAGAAACTCTTCTTCTTTGTCCATTGGGGTAAAAAGGTAACAGCTCAATACCTCTGTGTGTGTCCCCGTCGCCATCTGTCCATCTAGCCCCTGTGCGCATGCCTTTGTGACCCTGTACATCCCAACTGGCCAATCAGATCCTGTGAATAAAATCAAAGCCAGCTCAGTTGGCAAGAGGAGCACGGGGGAGTTCAAGGTCTTTTCACAAATATGTTGCACGAGAATAAGATTCTGACCGGTGAAATCTAGTTGCTGCACTTTGTTTGCAGTGTATGTGTACATGTGCATAGTGTGTGGTTAGATATTTGCCATATATGTCGCTCATTATTGAATATAATGCGATGAATGAAAGTGTGACGTTCTGTTGGGCTTTAGCATTGCTGATCCATCTCCAGGTAATTGTGTCCCTAACGTCTGAAGATACGGTCTGTCTATCTGTGTCTGTCTGTCTGTGTCTGTCTGTCTGTCTGTCTGTCTGTCTGTCTGTCTGTGTGCATGTGTGCCCACCCATTCAAGGTGTCACCGTGACTGTAGCTGTGAAGTGCAGCAGAGTTGCTGTAGAGGAAGCTCTCTGCATGTCCATCTTTCCTTTGATTTTCTCAAAAAAAAGTTTGTCTGATCGACTTCACACTTGGCAGGTTTAGTGCTGAGGGCCCAAGGAAGTGCAGTGTCGAACGTGAGCTCTTGAACTCTACGGGACCCATTTATTAGTCGTGTGTTACTACCCTCAGAAGTAAACACTGTGTAGCGCAGGGGTGCCCAATACGTCGATTGCCACTTAATTGTCGTACAGGGCAGCCATTCTGAGATCTCGTCTTTTCTAACACACGGATCACCGCGCATGTGCAGTCAACCGCGTTGTTGACGGGGGGGGGGGCATGACAAAGTTCCGTTCATTTTAGATTGTTGATGGGGGGGGGGGGGGAGTTCGATCGGAAAATGTTGGTTTTATGTCTGTGTGCTTTATACTTTTGTAATATGTGAAGTTCTCAATATTGGCCCCCGTTTAGAGTCTGGGGTTGGGTGAGGCTGCACACCTGTGATGCATTGACTCGTCAAATCCACAAAGGTAAAACTTGCCACCACCATGCACACCACGCTCCATGACATATTGGTATCTTCCACCTGCTCTGTCTACGACGACTACAACACTGCAGTAAACCTGTGTATTCAATACCTTCAAGTGTCCTGGTATTGAAGGAGCCCAGAAAAAGCCACTTCATGTGGCGTCTAGCAAGGAGCCAATTGTTACACTGTTACACCGCCAAACAGCATGCTGGGTAAATCGTGCACTCCGTCACTCGCTACAGATGGAAGGAAGAAAGTAGTTTGGATGAGTGGTTCCAAGAAAGCTACAACAGCAAGCCAAGCGATGTTTTGAAAGGGCAAAGAAAGTGCAGTGTTGAGTGCAAGCTCTTGAGATCTCTGGGACATATTTATGAATTGAATCTAACAACAATTAGAGGAGCCTCTATATGTATGTCTGCCCTTGGACTTTCTCAACAACTGTTCATCCAATCGATTTCAACCTGAGGGCCCAAGGAAGATCAGTGCTGAGTGTGTGTCTCTCCAGCGGTTCCAGAGAAATCTGCAAGCAGCGAGACCGGAGGCCAAGCAAATTGGCCTGTGTCGAACAGGCACATGACTAGTGATATAAAAGCGAGAAATAATGAATTATAATAATGAAAGCATTTTTTTTTTATTCTAAAAAGTAAATATGAGAGTGGTATTCATTTGAGGAAGGAGATAAGAGGGGACTTAATCGAAGACTCAAATATTTGTCTTCTGCTAGAGAATAAATAATGCTGTGTTCTGCAGGCTGTTAAAACCCTTGGCTTGGTCTAAAAAGTGGAAAACAATTTTCTTTTCTTTTTTTACTTTTGGTTGAGACAGAATTCAGCACAATCTATCTCAGAAAAAGGGGAAAACTAGCATATCTCAGCATAAGTAAGACAGCCCAAACACAGCTTGATAGACTTTTTTTACATTTACATACATATTTTTTACATATTTTGTATTTAACTTTATTCATTTACAGCGGTGGCCTCAATGTCAACATCATGTGAGAAACATGATCACGATGATTGAAGGGCAAATGGTACTCAGCAGGTCATCTGTCTGCATCCTAGTCCCGGAACTGTTACAGTCGTGTCTACAGGGCCCAGGTGAAGACACAGGGAGACGGGAAACGTAGATGACAAAAAATGGGTTTACTGGAAAAATTTACAATACTGTGTGTGTGTGTGTGTGTGTTTGGCGGCTGGCTGGCTGGATTAACTGGGCCAGGTGAGGCCAATTAAGCCAGCCACCCGCCAAACACACACACACACACTCTCCCACAAACACAATAAAGGCAGGGTGGTAACAGAGGAATGGAGGAACTTGGGCAGGGGCGGACGATCGAGCGAAGGACAGGGGAATTGGACGACAGGCAGGGGGTCTGGACGACAGATAGGTAGGCAGACAGGAGGAAGCAGGTCGACAGGCAGGGTGAATTCCGGGAACCCTAACCCTAACCCCCAACACATACACACATACACACACACACACACACACACACACACACACACACAAACACAAACACACACACAAACAGGTTGAGGGATAGCTAGGAGGTGGAAGTAGAGGGCGTGACAGCCCCTATACCTTTCTCTTATGATCACACATGACCTCTCAACCTTTCTTAATCGGTGTTATTAACTCTGTGTGTCTCTCTCATTCATATTCCGAGAGTGTTGGTGGTGGTGCTCAGAGTGCATGCTATCACCAGATGTCCAGGATGACCACTTCCCACTTTTCCACCTAGTAAGTGAGGTTTTTTCCACCCAGCCAACACACATCCATTAACACATCGAATCCACTCGCCCGCCACACACACACACACACACACGCACACACCACACACACATGCACACACACACACACACACACACACACACCACACACACACGCACGCACGCACACACACACACACACACTCACACTCTTAAATAGCATCAATTACCAAATTATATGCATTTGATTTTATTTGTTTACAACAAATATAAATACAAATAATGTGTATTCCACACATACACAGACACACACACAGGTCTGTGACCTCATCCTGACCCTTGGCCAAAGCCAGAGCCACAGTCTGCCAGACTGATGCAGTCATTAAACATTAATGACTATTATTTTGGAGGCGGCACACAGATTTTCCGAAATTAGTCCATAAATGTGCTATATTAAATCGTTAATGCGACACAGTCTCCTTCTTCAGTTTAATGTTGTGCATTCTTATGGTTTCATATACTTTACAATTATCTACTAATGGCTGAGGTCCAAGAGACAGAGGCTTCACTGATACCAGCTTTCATTGAATACCTGTCTGGAAGATAATTTTTATTTATAATCGACAATTATACAAATATTTGAATTTGCATAAACAAATTAGCCCAGACCTGGCTGAACATATAGTTCACAGTGTCAGAAGGTTCTAGAAAGAATAAGCAGTGATCCTTTAATAGTTGCCTGATAAAGTCCTGATAGTCTCATGCTGATTTGGTAGGTCGTAAAGTATAGAAAATACAAACATGCTACACGTCCATAGGAGACTCTTGGAAGGCCTTTGAGGTAAGGTTACGGTTCTATACAATGGCTCTGACTCTCTTGGCTGGGTTTGAGTTGATCCAAGACCCTCCAATCATGTCGACAGCTTTAGGGTGAAAATGGCCGTGAGCACATTGTCAGGGTGGTACGCATATCAATCAGTAAATGGTTAGTATAAATGCTTCCACATATACCATTTACATTTAGGGCATTTGGCAGATGCTTTTGCTCGAAGCAACTTACAAAGAGTACATTTGTTGAAGGAGAGGCAGCAATATATCACTGTGGTACATAAAGATAAGAATAGAGCAGGTTTCAAGCCATAGATCTACCAGATAATAATAATGTTGTGTTGGGTTGAACACCTCAAAGTGATGTTTCTTATTCACCACTGATGTCATGCTGAGCTGAGCTGGCCAGTGGTGGGTTAGAGATCTGAGAGATCTTTACCATAATGTCTCATCCACATCCCTCCCAATTATCTTGTCTTCTTCGTCCATTTGGCCTCGCGTGTCTCTCTGATCCCAGTATTCCCAGACTCATCTTTCCCCTCTGATTGGTGATTTCTGTTCTTTTGTGTATTTTCCCACCCATTCCTCCCTCCCTCCTGTCCGTTAGAGTGTCTTGTCTCCCTCTGTCTTCCTTACTTTCTCATCCTCTCTGCTCGCATCGGTAATTACATTATCATGCAATAGGCTGTGAGATATAGCTTAAGTGACACTGAGAGCTGTGTGTGTGTGTGTGTGTGTGTGTGTGTGTGTGTGTGTGTGTGTGTGTGTGTGTGCCTACTGTATATGTGACACTGATGATGAAGAGGCTGTCTGTGTTTTTAATAAACACAACACTGCCAAGCGCCCCGCATTAACTGCCTTAGCATCGAATGATCAAACACGCACACACACACACACACACACACACACACACACACACACACACACACACACACACAGGCACACACACACACAGGCACACACACACACACACACATACCCGTGCATACACGCACACACACACCACATGCAAGCATCTGCCAAGACTAGGCTAAAACTTGCAGAAAATTTATGTACAAATAATTACTTTTTAATAGCCAGTAATGCGATTTCCTGCCAAAGAAATATTCAAATTCAGGCAGTCCAGTATATTATGTGCCTGGAGCCATGGATGCGACTCAGAGAAAGTACGCACAAAAAAAGACAGATTAT
>PIJE02000085.1:572121-602121 GCA_002895965.2 Coryphaenoides rupestris | reverse complement strand
TGGGAGTTTCTCCAATGTGCCAACCAACTGGCTGTGTGATTAGGGTTTGCCCGGGCAGAGATCAGATCCCTTACTTCTTCTGTGGTGGCGTGTCAGCTAGGAGTCAGTGTTAAACGTCCCGGGTCCGAGTCAGTCAAGTGTTAGAACCAGGTCTTTACTTCTCTTTATCCATGGGTACTATAGTGTGGAACCAAGAAGTTTTTCGGAGAACTTTTTTTCAGGAATGCCAAAATATGTTTTGTGTTATTGTGCCTCCGGTAATGGGCAATTAAGCCTCTCCAAAACCATGGGGTCTGGAACCAGGGGTGTGTGTGTGTGGGGTGTGTGTGTGTGGGGGGGTGGGGGGCTAAGGGGGGGGGGAGAGGCTTTTTGAATAATCACTCTTTAGAAGAAAAAAAGAAGACGAAAAAAACAAAAACAGTGAAAAACCCGTTTCAGTGAAACGTGATGAATACAGCTAAATTACGTTGAATAAAAAAAAACAACCAATACACTGTAGTCTGTCTGCAACTCATTCTCAGGACGACGTGACATCTTTTTCGCCGGGCAACCGGCTCCGGATGAAGTCTGGCTCTTATTCCAGGCAGCCGTCACTGAGAGGCAGCCGCGGAAAAATACATCCGCAATTGTTTAAGCGCAACACTCCCTGCATCGCGTCCCTGTCCTCGCCTGCGAGTATTGTTGAAAAATAAAAAAAAAACGCCCGCCATTTGCTTTGTGCGACACCCACACGAACACATACGTGGCGCTGAACACTTTCCCCGCCCGCGACCCCCGATGTTCCCTCTTGTTGCGGCTGCACCCTGCTACACCTGGCACCCAGTTGTGTGGCGGGGATTGGTAGCATGCTAATAGCTACAAGCAGGCCTACACTGTTATCAGCTAATTGAAATAATAATAATAATAATAACAATAATAACAATAACAATAATACTACTAATAATAATCATCATAATCATAATCATAATAATCCTAATAATATTTATCATTATCACGCTGCCTTCAATAATTCGTGTTTGTCTTGGTTGTCCTCATACAAATTGTGTGTTGAAAAACACCGGCGTGATAATCGGGATGGAATTAGTAGTGAACTCGTCGCCTCAACGCACTAATGCTCTCATTATGCAAATGGCGGCGGACCATTTCCCAATTAAGCGTCAGCTGTGCGTGTTCTGCCACACGGGAGCACGGCGAGGCAGGAGGCCACGAGGAGGCAGAGGAGGCAAGGAGGCAAGGAGGCAAGGAGGCAGAGGAGGCACGGTGCTTGTGCCTTCGACAGCGCTGTGTGTGTGTGTGTGTGTGTGTGTGTGTGTGTGCGTGCATCATGCCAAAGAGAGGTTACTGTGTGTGTGTGGGGGGGGGGGGGACAAACACAAATTGAGCTTCATTCTTTCTTTTCTTACTTTTAAAAGTACACGGCGGGAAGATTAATACTTTTTTTTACGAAATATTTTTACTCCTTTAAGTAATTCTTATTATGGGGTTCCTCCATAATACGCCATAATGAGAGGGTCCAGAATTGTATGTGATAATGACAGCCAGTCGGTTGACAGCCTGTCTCCCCGCTTGATTTTATTCGGAGACTAGAACAACACACACATGCATGAGCGCACACACAACACACACACACACACACACACACACACACACACACACACACACACACACACACACACACACACACACACACACACACACACACACACACACACACACCAACAATGGCTGTCCTGGGCAGAGAAGGCTAGTGTCAGACAGATAACTGCAGGGAGAGATTAACACATTGGCAGGACACTAAACACACACACACACACACACACACACACACTCTGACACACACACACACACACACGCGGCCACCTGTTTCAGGATAGGTGACTCAAAGACCAGCTCAGCAGTTGACAACCTTTCCAACATACATCCTTCCGCGTCACTGACAGTTGACAAAAACGCTCAGTTACACACCCAGACACACACACCACACACACACACACACCACACTACTACTACTACTACCCTCGGTTTCTTGGCAAAAAAACCAATTTGATAACACGATTTGGAGTGAGAGCAAAACCAGGAGATCATAAAAGGTGGGCGAGGGAGAGCTTGCGTCGCGAGGAGGAACGCTACGACAGCGCTGACAGCTTTCTTCTCCCATTAGATTAAACGCGCCTCAATCTGATCTGCAACGGGCGAGGTGGCTCCGTAATAACACACAGCCATCGCAGGGTCGTTGACAACACCACAGACGCTGGCTTTCAAGTGACTTATGAACTCACACTTTCCATAAGCACAAGAGTAGCGCTCGGTGGAAGTTTATCGACGTGGTTCGATTAATAGGACGTTTGTGGGTTGGCACCGAAGTGTTTTTGAAATTGCCGCTGTTGCGGTCAAGCCTCACGCTCACGTTGAATGAATCATATTGGCGTTGGCTGCAACACGTTGTTGATACATAGGAGCCATTTTGTGCGTGGGTACATGGTGAGTATATTTATCGCCGTGAATGGGACGGCTACCGTAGCCAACAGCCAGACGACACACAGAGCACAGCTAAAAATGTACAATAAAGATAAGCACTGTGGTTATTGAGTAAGCTGTCGCTCACACCCAGAAAAGGAGGCTTCTTGACGCTTTACGGCCACTAGAGGGCACATCTGAGGTGGCCCAGCCAAAACCTGAAAACATTTGGTGAAAATGTCGTAATTGGCATGGAGAAATTGGCCGAGCATCTGTCAACTTCCCACCCCCAGGAAGGTTTCTGGATCAAACCCCGGCAGGATATGGGATCGCGGGGATGAAGTCACACTTGCATCTCTTAATAAAACAACCAAAAGTGACAATTATTGAATCCACAAGCAGCTTCTGCCTATAGCTCCCTCCAAAAACACACTTACCTTCAGCAAACCTTCATCGAGCCACAGAGACATGTTTTGCTTTCATGGCCATGTCCAACCTTTTTCATTCAGAAACATTGCGTTCAGAATCATATAAAGTATACCGTACTTCTCCTCAACGAAACATCAGTGTTTGCAAGCGTAAAGAAGAGGACCAAACCCTGAAACCCAGACCTTTCGTATCGCCTCCATTCAGACGCTTTCCATGAAGCAGATGTTGAGCAGAGAAATAATGAAAAAAACGTGAACAACATTACATTTTATTTCGTTGCGGCATTGGAGGCTTTCTGCGCCGTTATATCATCATCATCACCACCGAGTCAATACTAAAGAGGTCAGAAGCAGAAGGGAAGAGGAAAACCTCATGGCCTTCCTCACAGTTCATTTACAATATATGTCTATTAGAAGTCCAGGTGGTAAACAACACAGCAGGAAAACATTGTGAACAACACATAGAGGGAGGGGGGGAGGTAGGTAGGGAGGGCAAGAGAGAGCACAAGAGAGCAAGAACAAGAGCGTGTAAAACAAGAATGAGAGAGCAAAAGTGTAAACCGGGTAAAAATGGGAATATAGCGACGAGAGAGACGATAAACACTGAGCTTGAAACTGGGCGACCAAAGGTCAGGGACATGGGGGGCGCAGGGGGGGGGGGGTGGGGTGGGATTGGAGGAGAGATTGAAAGGTAAAAATCATGACCACAAACTCAACCAAATCGGGTTGCAAAGCAGCGGAGGAAAAGCAGACCTCCCGTGCGAGGGGGGCATAAATGACACAAATTAAATTGCAGATCTTTGGTAATGTCGTTTAGACCGGGTTTGCCTGCGTTCGCTCGTCCACCGGAGAAACACGAGCAGGTTTATGTTCAGCGGGAGGTCTGAAGGGGAGCGCAGCTGGCAGAAGCACACCTTCAGGTCGGTTCGGAATATCGTATCATGCCTCACAGACCTTTACCTTTTAAAGACGCAAAGACGTCATGGCAGACTCCCTGTTTCCCCCCAAGGTGCAAGACGAACGATAGAGGGACTCTCTCTCTCTCTCTCTCTCTCTCTCTCTCTCTCTCTCTCTCTCTCTCTCTCTCTCTCTCTCGCCCCTGGGTGGTTCATAAAAAATAAAAAGTGGGAGTTTCTCCAATGTGCCAACCAACTGGCTGTGTGATTAGGGTTTGCCCGGGCAGAGATCAGATCCCTTACTTCTTCTGTGGTGGCGTGTCAGCTAGGAGTCAGTGTTAAACGTCCCGGGTCCGAGTCAGTCAAGTGTTAGAACCAGGTCTTTACTTCTCTTTATCCATGGGTACTATAGTGTGGAACCAAGAAGTTTTTCGGAGAACTTGTAGTACTATAGCATGGCTTTTTTTTTTGTTTTTCAGGAATGGCAAAATATGTTTTGTGTTATTGTGCCTCCGCTAATGGGCAATTAAGCCTCTCCAAAACCATGGTGGTCTGGAACCAGGGGTGTGTGTGTGTGGGGGGGGGGGGGGTGGGGGCTTTTGAATAATCACTTTTTAGAAGAAAAAAAAGAAGACGAAAAAACAAAAACAGTGAAAAAACCCGTTTCAGTGAAACGTGATGAATACAGTTAAATTACGTTGAATAAAAAAAACAACCAATACACTGTAGTCTGTCTGCAACTCATTCTCAGGACGACGTGACATCTTTTTCGCTGGACAAACGGCTCCGGATGAAGTCTGGCTCTTATTCCAGGCAGCCGTCAATGAGGGCAGCCGCGGAAAAATACATCCGCAATTGTTTAAGTGCAACACTCCCTGCATCGCGTCCCTGTCCTCGCCTGTGAGTATTGTTGAAAATAAAATAAACCCGCCCGCCCTTTGCTTTGTGCGACACCCACACGAACACATACGTGGCGCTGACACTTTCCCCGCCCGCGACCCTGATGTTCCCTCTTGTTGCGGCTGCACCTGCTACACCTGGCACCCAGTTGTGTGGCGGGGATTGGTAGCATGCTAATAGCTACAAGCGGGCCTACACTGTTATCAGCTAATTGAAATAATAATAATAATAATAACATAATAACAATAACAATAATACTACTAATAATAATCATCATCATCATAATCATAATAATCCTAATAATATTTATCATTATCACGCTGCCTTCAATAATTCGTGTTTGTCTTGGTTGTCCTCACACAAATTGTGTGTTGAAAAACACCGGCGTGATAATCGGGATGGAATTAGTAGTGAACTCGTCGCCTCAACGCACTAATGCTCTCATTATGTAAATGGCGGCGGACCATTTCCCAATTAAGCGTCAGCTGTGCGTGTTCTGCCACACGGGAGCACGGCGAGGCAGGAGGCCACGAGGAGGCAGAGGAGGCAGAGGAGGCAAGGAGGCAAGGAGGCAGAGGAGGCACGGTGCTTGTGCCTTCGACAGCGCTGTGTGTGTGTGTGTGTGTGTGTGTGTGTGTGCGTGCATCATGCCAAAGAGAGGTTACTGTGTGTGTGTGTGGGGGGGGGGGGGGGACAAACACAAATTGAGGTTCATTCTTTCTTTTCTTACTTTTAAAAGTACACGGCGGGAAGATTAATACTTTTTTTACGAAATACTTTTACTCCTTTAAGTAATTCTTATTATAGGGGTTCCTCCATAATACGGCATAATGAGAGGGTCCAGAATTGTATGTGATAATGACAGCCAGTCGGTTGACAGCCTGTCTCCCCGCTGGCTGACTGTTACACCTGATGCCAATGTGATAGGTTGATTTTATTCGGAAGCTTAGGTACGAAATTAGTATTTATGCTCTTGAACGTCAGAATACATTTGCTTTGTTATTTTGTTTGTGTTGTGTTCACATGCAGACTGTGTTTTGAGTGCGTTAAGCAGCGAGGTAAACTCCGCCTCCACAATGGCCAGCCGAGCACGCGGAGCGCCACGCGGCCGGCAGAGCAACACACATTGTGTGCACTTTGTGTGTCAGACACACGTATAGAGAATGAGGTTGTTTGTGGTTAACATGAATTACTACAACATTTTTAGTATGTTAATTTACTGTTATTGTCTATGAGAAGGTATACAAAATATAACCAATAGAAGACACAAGTGGCTACTGATGTTTCATACAACATTGTTGTTTAGTTCGAATACAACTACTGTTGATAATTGATTGATTGATTGAAGTGTTGATTCCTTACCTGTTATTTATCTGTTAAAGGAAGAAAGAGAAATTACAATGTACTTACCTGTTTACTTACCTGTGAAAGAAAATGTATACTTTGTTGAAATAACCTTTGTGAATATACAGTATACTGTATATATATATATATCTCTTGTTTAAATATTTTATATTGAAATAATATTTGTAATTGTGTAAATACTTTTGAAATAATATTTCTCATTGAAGCTGCCAGAGAGGAAGCATCGTGTCTGGACGTCTTTATTGATATTTTAGAGCACAACACCAACACCTTGAGCAAAGCATCTCATCAGGTGTTAGAATTTTATTAACACCCTCACCACACACATCTAATATGTTACTTATTGGAGATTCCCTTGTGTGTACCCATAGCCTCTCTCTCTCTCTCTCTCTCTCTCTCTCTCTCTCTCTCTCTCTCTCTCTCTCTCTCTCTCTCTCTCTCTCTCTCTCTCTCTCTCTCTCTCTCTCTCTCTCGTATACATTAAACATTTAGCTGTGATGTTAAATGACTGCACTCGACTAATATTGGTGCTCAGTTAAATTTACGCAGCTGGGTGGCAACAAACGCACCTATCACACGCCTTTACTGGTCACCGCGGGAACCCATCAGGCCAATCAGCATCAATATCCCCGCTAACTCGGGGAGACACGGAAAAACACGAGAATCACGCAAATATGAGAGCCACACACACACACACACACACACACACTCTTCGAATCCCCTAGCACCACGTTGTAGCCCTGCTGCTCCCACAATGCATTGCCACTAATAATTATAAGAAAACAGAAGAGAGTATGAAGTATGGAGTTCTCCAGCCGAGATGCGGTCCCGGTCGCAGTAAGTGACGGCGTGTGAGGGGGAGCAGCGAGAGGAGGTGCCACGCTTCGGGTGACCGGCGTCTTCAAAAGCAATCCAACCTCAATACACAAGGGGGGCCCCCCGCAGGCATTTCGCGTTTCTGTCGACGTTTGATTTGAATAAAGAGCGACTTGTAAACCGAACAAAATAGCTTCGGCCGAGTCATTCTGTAAAACTCAATTTGGCGAAGATCAAAACTCCTGCGCTGTCACCGCTGTGCGTTAAACTCCCCAGAGGAGCCCTAAACGCTACGATATCTGGGGCTCTCCATGCGATGGCTTTGGATTTAAATACAGCTGACAGACGGAATACAGAACTATATCTCTGTGACTGGCTGTGGTGGTGGGGGGGGGGGTGTGTCTGTGTGTCCGGCAGTTCGGTGCACACACACACACACACCTCTCGGCCCGCTGAACATCATAATCCAACACCAGCGTGTTGATGTATGTGTGTTGCTCCACATGCCTGTTACATGTTTGCATGGCTTCATAGTGTTTTTGTTGCCAAATACAGTGTGTGTGTGTGTGTGTGTGTGTGTGTGTGTGTGTGTGTGGGAGGGAGGGTGTTGTAGGCAATAGGTTTAAGAGGCATTTATTCTTACTTCTTTTTTGCTGTGTGTGTGGGTGTGTGTGTGTGTGTGTGTGTGTGCGTTTGCTGACTTACAGGCTTCAGACCTTCTCAGTTTGATGGACAGGATATTGGTTTTGAGTCTTCAGGTTGGAACATCAGCGAGAAAGTGATGACACAGACACACGTATGCATATATGTATGCATACATGTGAGTGTGTGTGTTGTGTGTGTGTGTGTGTGTGTGTGTGTGTGTATATTGGGGAATATACGTAAATAATGGAAACAATGGTGCAAAGTATGCTGTTAACCAAACTAAAAGTATTTTAAAAAATGCTTTAAAAAATGTTATTCATACAACTCCTAATCCTCAGCACGACCAACTTCATGCTTCCAGACGCTCATCAGAGCATGTTGTGTTGCGGTCAAAGGCAGGATTGAGTATCGCCACTAGGGGGTGCGCCTCGTTTTATCCACCTCGTATTAGTTAAGTTTCGTTTTTGCCACTTCCGGCCATATATGAGAGAGCACGCTGTCTCTCAAGTGACGAGTGCGGAGTAGGATGTAGAATCGTTAGTTAGTGCCTTATATTTTGTTATATTTTTTTGTATGTTGGAGACCTGGCACTCCATTGAACCAACTAAAATAAACGGGGAAACGGTATTAGAAAGTGTCGTCTGCCGTCTCTCCGCTACGCAGCTAATCCCGGAGCTCGCACCTAGCCTACACCACCCTACCACCGGCAAATGAAAATGAGACGTAGCAGGCGGTGAGTAGCAGACGGGAATTATGTGACCGCCGGCCGCGACTTGACCGAATCCACAGAGACTGTGTTTGTATTCGCTCTTTTCCCGCCCAATATAAGTCGCTTCCCATAAGTCCCCCACCGCCCCCCCCCCCCTTCCCCTCTCAGTTGACCGGCCCGGAAGCCGCACGCCGAGGAAGACGAATGATGAAGACTTAAGCGCGTGTCATTACGCTTACTCAACTCCTAGGCCTCCGCCTTCTCTCTGCATGCACTTCTCTGTTCTGTACTTTTTTTCCTCAACAATAGTTTACTAATTGCTTTTCTGTGACCTGATCTTGCCCCCCCCCCCCGCGGGCCCCTGGGTGGTCCCAGGTGGTTTCATCGCTCTTGTAAATCGGCTACCAGAGACCACCCTTTGCGTCCCGGCCGTGCGGGAGAATCCCTCATTCTTCTATTAGGTGTCACATGGCACCTCGGGGATACATTATGTGTTGGTTGTTGTGCGGACATATTAGCTGCATGGCTGCTAATGTCCCTGTGTGTGTGTCTGTCTGTCTGTCTGTCTGTCTGTCTGTCTGTGTGTGTGTGTGTGTGTGTGTGTGTGAGCGTGTGAGCGTGTGTGTGTGTGTGTTTGATAAATAATATGGTACTGTCATAGAGGGAGCTACTGTAACCTTTATGCCGGTCTTTATTCTGTCACTTTCCATAAAGACACAAATCCGTCACTTGTGTGGGGGGTGGGTTAGAGGGAGGGGGGGGATGGGGGATGGAGATGGAGGTGGTGGGGTGGGGTGGGGTTGGGTGGGGTGTGAAGGGAAACAATGAAGCAGAAGAGAGAGAAAGCAAGAGAGAGGGAGGGTGGGGCGAAGGAACCGAGACGGAGGTGAGAAGAGAACAGAAGGCTTGCGAGGAGATCGGGTAGACGTGTCGGAAAGGCTGAACATTCCACACATGTAGAAGGTGAGAGAGAGAGAGAGAGAGACAGAGAGAGAGACAGAGAGATAGATAGCTATTTTTGATACTTCTACTAGGACTTAGACTTACTGCAAATTTGTAAATCTGTTATTTTATGTTTATTATTCCACTGTTTTTTCAGTTTGTTTTATTCTATTGCTATGCAACCTGGCACAAGAATTTCCTTCGGTATTAATAAAGTTCTATCTTATCTTATCTTATAGAGACCGAGAGACAGAGAGATAGATAGAGAAAGAGAGACAGAGAGACAGATAGTGAAACAGAGAGAGAGAAGGTCGAGAAAAGAGAGAACATGAAACAGAGAGACAGATAGAGACAGAGACAGAGCAGAGAGACAGAGCAAATGATGGAGAAGAGGTTTTTCTACTGAAGGCGTCGGGCTTCCCTGGTAGTAGGAGGAGGGTGCTTGCCGTCAGGTAAATACTCTTGTGTGAAACAACATATTTATGTTACGTCTCAATCTCTCCATCATAAAACCCTGATAGATAAATGTGAGTTGCTTTAAAAATACGTTACGCTACAAGAACCAGGACAGGAAGGGAGGAAGGGGAAAGATAGAGGCTGTTGAGCATCGCAGGAAAATCGCTTCCAAATAAGAGGACATCAAAAGAATGAAACATGTTGCATTGCTTTTTGGGTGGATTTGTGTGCTTTTCAGGAATTAAAACCCTTTGATTATTGGTGGGGTTATTTTCTGTTCAGACCTGTATACCCAATTACCACAAGGCATAATCAATCCCACAGCAATGGCGTTAGTTTTAGTCTGCGTCGCTATCACAGTCAAATCGCACATCTGCATCTGCCTCGTTGGGTTTGAACACCAGCCTACACGACAACACCACCGTGACTCACACACACACAACATTACTTTTCTTTTGTGCCACACAAACCATTTTTCTACAACCGCATCTCTCCAACTCAGTGTGAGGACAAGATGTGAGGATGTTGAAAGCATGCTGTTCATAAGAAATAAACGTTTAAATAAGATTTAAACAATTCTGTAGCAAAAGTCCATGCCACACACGACGTCTCTCTCTCTCTCTCTCTCTCTCTCTCTCTCTCTCTCTCTCTCTCTCTCTCTCTCTCTCTCTCTCTCTCTCGTATACATTAAACATTTAGCTGTGATGTTAAATGACTGCACTCGACTAATATTGGTGCTCAGTTAAATTTACGCAGCTGGGTGGCAACAAACGCACCTATCACACGCCTTTACTGGTCACCGCGGGAACCCATCAGGCCAATCAGCATCAATATCCCCGCTAACTCAGGGAGACACGGAAAAACACGAGAATCACGCAAATATGAGAGCCACACACACACACACACACACACACTCTTCGAATCCCCTAGCACCACGTTGTAGCCCTGCTGCTCCCACAATGCATTGCCACTAATAATTATAAGAAAACAGAAGAGAGTATGAAGTATGGAGTTCTCCAGCCGAGATGCGGTCCCGGTCGCAGTAAGTGACGGCGTGTGAGGGGGAGCAGCGAGAGGAGCTGCCACGCTTCGGGTGACCGGCGTCTTCAAAAGCAATCCAACCTCAATACACAAGGGGGGGCCCCCCCGCAGGCATTTCGCGTTTCTGTCGACGTTTGATTTGAATAAAGAGCGACTTGTAAACCGAACAAAATAGCTTCGGCCGAGTCATTCTGTAAAACTCAATTTGGCGAAGATCAAAACTCCTGCGCTGTCACCGCTGTGCGTTAAACTCCCCAGAGGAGCCCTAAACGCTACGATATCTGGGCCTCTCCATGCGATGGCTTTGGATTTAAATACAGCTGACAGACGGAATACAGAACTATATCTCTGTGACTGGCTGTGGTGGTGGGGGGGGGTGTGTCTGTGTGTCCGGCAGTTCGGTGCACACACACACACCTCTCGGCCCGCTGAACATCATAATCCAACACCAGCGTGTTGATGTATGTGTGTTGCTCCACATGCCTGTTACATGTTTGCATGGCTTCATAGTGTTTTTGTTGCCAAATACAGCGTGTGTGTGTGAGTGTGCGTGTGTGTGTGTGTGTGTGTGTGTGTGTGGGAGGGAGGGTGTTGTAAGGCAATAGGTTTAAGAGGCATTTATTCTTCCTTCTTTTTTGCTGTGTGTGTGGGTGTGTGTGTGTGTGTGTGTGTGTGTGTGCGTTTGCTGACTTACAGGCTTCAGACCTTCTCAGTTTGATGGACAGGATATTGGTTTTGAGTCTTCAGGTTGGAACATCAGCGAGAAAGTGATGACAGACACACGTATGCATATATGTATGCATATACGTGTGTGTGTGTGTGTGTGTGTGTGTGTGTGTATATTTATATTGGGGAATATACGTAAATAATGGAAACAATGGTGCAAAGTATGCTGTTAACCAAACTAAAAGTATTTTAAAAAATGCTTTAAAAAATGTTATTCATACAACTCCTAATCCTCAGCACGACCAACTTCATGCTTCCAGACGCTCATCAGAGCATGTTGTGTTGGTCAAAGGCAGGATTGAGTATCGCCACTAGGGGGTGCGCCTCGTTTTATCCACCTCGTATTAGTTAAGTTTCGTTTTTGCCACTTCCGGCCATATATGAGAGAGCACGCTGTCTCTCAAGTGACTGAGTGCGGGCAGTAGGATGTAGATCTAGGCTTAGTGCCTATATTTTGATTATATTTTTTGTATGTTGGAGACCTGGCACATACCATTGAACCAACTAAAAATAAACGGTGGGAAACGGTATTAGAAAGTGTCGTCTGCCGGTCTCTCCGCTACGCAGCTAATCCCGGAGCTCGCACCTAGCCTACACAACTCCTACCACCACCAAATGAAAAATGAGACGTAGCAGGAGGGTGAAGTAGCAGACGGCGAATTATGTGATCCGGCCGGCCGCGACTTGATCGAATCCACAGAGACTGTTGATTTGTATTCGCCTCTTTTCCCTGCCCAATATGAGTCGCTTCCCCATAAGTCCCCCACCGCCCCCCCCCCCCGTTCCCTCCTCAGTTGACCGGCCCGGAAGCCGCACGCCGAGGATAGACGAATGATGAAGACTTAAGTGTGTGTCATTTACGCTTACTCAACTCCTAGGCCTCCGCCTTCTCTCTGCATGCACTGCTCTGTTCTGTACTTTTTTTCCTCAACAATAGTTTACTAATTGCTTTTCTGTGACCTGATCTTGGCCCCCCCCCCGCGGGCCCCCTGGGTTGGTCCCAGGTGTTTCATCGCTCTTGTAAATCGGCTACCAGAGACCACCCCTTTGCGTCCCGGCCGTGCGGGAGAATCCCTCATTCTTCTATTAGGTGTCACATGGCACTCGGGGATACATTATGTGTGGTTGTTGTGCGGGACATATTAGCTGCATGGCTGCTAATGTCCGCTGTGTGTGTTGTCATGTTCTGTCTGTCTGTCTGTCTGTCTGTCTGTTGTGTGTGTGGTGTGTGTGTGTGTGTGAGCGTGTGGAGCGGTGTGTGTGTGTGTGTTTTGATAAATAATATGGTACTGTCATAGAGGGAGCTACTGTAACTTTAATGCCGGTCATTTTTCTGTTCACTTTCCAATAAAAGAACAGCAAGATGCCGTCACTTCGTGTGGGGGTGGGTTATTAGAGGAGGGGGGGGATGGGGGATGGGAGAGTGGAGGTGGTGGGGTGGGGTTGGGGTTGGGTGGGGTGTGAAGGGAAAACAATGAAGCGAAGAAGGAGAGAAGCAAAGAGAGAATGGGAGGGTGGGGCGAAGGAACCGAGACGGGAGGTGAGAAGAGAACAGAAGGCGTGCGGAGGGAGGATCGGGTAGACGTGTCGGAAAGGCTGAACATTCCACACATGTAGAAGGTGAGAGAGAGATAGAGAGAGAGACAGAGAGAGAGACAGAGAGATAGATAGCTATTTTTGATACTTCTACTAGGACTTAGACTTACTGCAAATTTGTAAATCTGTTATTTTAAGTTTATTATTCCACTGTTTTTTCAGTTTGTTTTATTCTATTGCTATGCAACCTGGCACAAGAATTTCCTTCGGTATTAATAAAGTTCTATCTTATCTTATCTTATAGAGACCGAGAGACAGAGAGATAGATAGAGAAAGAGAGACAGAGAGACAGATAGTGAAACAGAGAGAGAGACAGGTCGAGAAAGAGAGAAACAGAAGACAGAGAGACAGATAGAGACAGAGACAGAGACAGAGAGACAGAGCAAATGATGGAGAAGAGGTTTTTCTACTGAAAGGCGTAGGGCTCCTGGTAGTAGGAGGAGGGTGCTTGCGTCAGGTAAATACTCTTGTGTGACAACAACATATTTATGTTACGTCTCAATCTCTCCATCATAAAACCTGATGATAAAATGTGAGTTGCTTTAAAATACGTTACGCTACAAGAACCAGGACAGGAAGGGAGGAAGGGAAAGATAGAGGCTGTTGAGATCGAGGAAATCGCTTCAAAATAAGAGGACATCAAAAGAATGAAACATGTTGATTGCTATTTTGGTGGATTTTGTGCTTTCAGAATTAAAACCCTTTGATATTTGTGGGGTTATTTTCTGTTCAGACTGTATACCCAATTACCACAATCATAATCAATCCCACAGCATGGCGATTAGTTTTAGTCTGCGTCGCTATCACAGTCAAATCTCACATCTGCATCTGCCTCGTTGGTTTAACACCAGCCTACAGCGACACACCACCGTGACTCACACACACACACATACTTTTCTTTTGTGCACACAAACATTTTTCACAACCGCATCTCTCCAACTCATGTGAGGACAAGATGTGAGGATGGTGAAAAGCATGCTGTTCATAGAATAACGTTTAAAATAAGATTTAAACAATTCTGTAGCAAAGTCCATTGCCACACACGACGCTAACGTGGCTTTTTAAGGGCTCCTCCGACACAAAGATGCAGGGAGATGGTGAATGATCCGGTTTTTGAAGAGATTAAATGACAGAGTAGGTGGTATCTCTCTCTCTCTCTCTCTCTCTCTCTCTCTCTCTCTCTCTCTCTCTCTCTCTCTCTCTCTCTCTCTCTCGTGTGTGTGTGTTGATGGCTGGTTTAACCTGTGTGCACTGATTCCTCCATGCACCTCTGGTGTGCAGCCCCACCCACCCCAGACTCTAACTGGGCCAGGTGAAGCTGATTAAACCAGCCGCCAAACACACACACACACACACTACACAAATTCAAATTGGACATTTTTATGGGCAATCAAAATTAACAACAAGATGACAGAGCCAGAGAAAAAAAAAAACAGTGCAAAGTAACGTCTGTTTCGTTGATTGTAGAGTCACATATTTGGTTTAATTTTAGCTAAAGTCTGAACTTTTTGCCCATCTTGGTGACATGATGAATCGGGAATAAAACAGGACACAACAGCGCTGTGGCTAGTCCAGTGTCACGATAGTCAGAGCAGCTAGCCAATCACAGCGTCCCATATAACATAACCAGTCCCCAGGTGTGGAGGGAAGTCATTTTAAAAGTCCTGCCAAGCGATTTTCTTTTTAAATCGCTGTAATCTTAGCAACTAGGATCTCTGTATCATGTGACCTGAAATTGACCTGAAACACTGATAGCCTTCAACTCAAGAGAGAGCCCCCAGCCCTGCTCCCCATCTACCCAGACAAGGACACCATACACACATTCCTCTGTTGTGCTTTCTCTCTCTCATGTTATGTTGATTCCCTGTGTGTGTGTGTGTGTGTGTGCGTGTGTGTGCGTGTGTGTGAGCCTAAACTAAAGGGTTATCCCAGAAGCAGATTATTTATATCATCCAAAAATTACACATTGAAAAACACACTGCCATGCTATTCATGGAGCAACCAACTGGGATGATTCTATCTATTTATTTTTGCCAATCAACCAATGTAATCAGTGCACCTATCAAAGCTAAAACGACAATGCTTATTCTGAGTATTAAGACATATGATGTGATATGGGTCTCGTTAGAGAACTCATTCATGGAACAAAGTGAAATCATTAAGGTCTCATAACACAGCACTTCCACCCATTCTCCGGAAACATCTCAGAACGGAACAATATCGATCAATTCAAAGCAATTAACGCTCTCGGTTTTCAGGCATTTCAGTTCAGTGTTTTTTAACAATGCCGCTGCAATACTTTGTTTATGTGTGCTCACTGTTGGAGTGGGTAGGGGCATGTGATGGGTGGGTGGAGAGACACGGGGACCAATCAGAAGACGGCTTTAAATTGATGGATCAGACGGGCTGTAGGAAACGCACTTCTTTATTTACTCTACCCTGGGCTGTGTATTCGGGCATTTCAACAGGAATTTAGCGGAAGAGATGTGGACACGATGCTGGCTCTCCTCCCCCCCTCCCTCCTCGTGGACCTAAATCACTCTCGCCTCCGGCCTTGCTCCATCTAAATCGTCTTTATTCATTTCCATTGGCACTTGTTTTTATCCATCCATCCACGCTGGAAGTGAAGGAGTACATTATTTCCACTCCAATTGACCCTCTCCGCTCTCGTTGAATCCTCTCTCACTCAGACGCGGTGCGGGAGCATACGTACACACAAATTGATTGGCAGCCTATGGTATTAGCTCCCCGTTTGAAAGCGGGGGACAAGAACATGATTGGTTAAAGAGATGAGTGGGCTTTTAAAAGGGTGACGATAAAGAAGAACGCATAATGGCCGAGTGAATAATGACGAGCCGGTCGTGTACGTTTGTGCTCAGGCCTGAACGTGCTCTCCTGACAAAAGTAATGCTGGCTTATTTCGATATACAAATAATTAAGTCTGCCATTATGAATACCCAACGAGCTCATTGGTTCTCAAACTAACCCTAACCTGCTGGGAGCAAGGGACACTGTGAGTACTTTTCCAGATTTAAGACCAGACTATAATGTTAATGCAAAAGAATTTTAAGGACCTTTATAGAACTGGCTCCTTCATAAAACATGTAATAATCTCTACAAAGACTTGCTTATTAAGGAAGACACAGCATTTAAGTGACATTGTTTTAACTTGTAGGCTACAAGTTTCATCTTCTAAATGGTACATGGAGTACATTTATATTGCGCTTTTATCCATAGAGCTTTACAGTTGCCTCACATTCACCCATTCATACGCCGACGGCGGTGCCGACCATGCAAGGTAACCACTGTCACCGCATTGCCATTGTTAGCAAAGCTCCTAGCATCATCAATATGGAAAAAAAGAAGACAAAAGGTTTGCTCATGCTGTCCTAGAAGTAGAGCGCTAACATTGTTCACCTCCTACCTACAAGACAACAGGGAATAGTTCATACTCCTCGACATCCATCTACTGCAGGGGACCTCAAGGCTCTCAGCCCAAGGCCCCCGAGTAGAGTATGTGTTGTATTTCCATGCCTCACATTCATAGGATGGCTTCAAATGTTCTCTGCTTAAATGAGGCTCGCACACACACACACACACACACACAGACAGACACACACAGACAGACAGACAGACAGACACACACATTTACATTTAGGGCATTTGGCATACGCGTTTATCCAAAGCGAAGGAGTACATTTGTTGAAAGAGACAGCAATATATCGCTGTGGGACATAAAGATAAGAAAATGTCAGGTGCATTCATAATTGCAAGGTTAATAGAACGAGTTTCAGAATTGCTCGGTTGCCTGCATAATAGCTGGGATAAGAGCAGACTTGCCATTCTGAGTGCATCACCAACATCTACGAACACATACACACCCTTCTCCCATCTGGATTCCTACTTATTACTTCACATTGAAGTCTGTCAAGTCCTCCACAACACGGCATGAAACAACCACGACTAAAACTACAACCAAATGATTGTCAGATACGTGTAAAACTCGAAAATGGACTGGCACCGCTTTTATATATTTGACCTCCGGGGGCTGTGCCAGAGATGCCCCAGCCCACGGCTTTAGTCCACGCCAGGGTCCTGGTTCAAGTTGAAGGGTGACGCGACTTTTTCTGCAAGGCTTCGGAATGGCTCTCAGCATTAGACGTCTATCGATTTTTCCAGGGCCTCGGACATCATCAGGGCTGGTGCACAGTCTGCCCACTTTGTGAAGGGATCCAAAACAATGCATCATATGTATGCTTTTAATGATTTAGTACTTCACCAATTCCATCATGCAACACCACCTCACTTGCTCCACACTTGTTTTTGTGCTCTCTAAATAATTGTTCCATTTAAATGTCTCAACTTTCACATTTGTAACTGTTTGTGTTTGTGTTAATATTATCCTCATCATCTCATACTCGGCGTGGCATCCGCTGATTATAAAGTCATTATTTGTTCAAAATTAATTCAGTTACAGTTAATGCGATACAATCAACCACAACTATTTTGTGGCGAAAGAAAACGGTGTCTGTCGACTGTGTTGAAAACGGCGCGAGCAAGGGGCCACTCTGTCGTCATTAAACGGACCCAAATAGAGATTGGCGCTCTTCATGTCGGCAAAAAGAATGCGCAACAACATGCGCATCATCATCATCAACAACAACAACAACAAAAACAACAACAACAACAGCAACAACCACCGCCACCATGTTTTTTTCTGCAAAGAACAACATTACGGCGAAAGGAACGGAAAACAAAAAGGCTATAGACACTCTACCCCCCCTCCGCCCGCCCTCCCATTCCCCTCTGTCTGTCCACCCCCCCCATCCGTCCACCCTCCTCTCTCTCTCTCTCTCTCTCTCTCTCTCTCTCTCTCTCTCTCTCTCTCTCTCTCTCTCTCTGTTGAAAGGTTAGTAAATGTCAGATGGTAGTTGTCATTCCCTTCAATGGCATCATCTCTCTTCATTGAATCTGCGCGCCTCTGCCTGCATGCGAGCATGTGTGTGTGTGTGTGTGTGTGTGTGTGTGTGTGTGTGTGTGTGTGTGTGTGTGTGTGTGTGTGTGTGTGCGCGCGTTTGAAGGTTGAAGGGAATAAAATGGAACAGAATGAGATAGAATAGGACATTGAAACTAGGAAATGACTGCTTGGAAGAAAGAAGAAAAAAAAAGGTGGACACACACACACACACCTGTGTATGTATACATACTGTACATAATTGTCTCCGCTCGCCTATTGGTCCATTGTACTACGTAAAGAAATCTGAAACCTTTAGCATAGCATGGGAGGTCTCTCTCTCTCTCTCTCTCTCTCTCTCTCTCTCTCTCTCTCTCTCATAGACATACACAACACTCTCTTTGGTTCCTCTCTCTCCCCATCCATCCATTCCTCCCTCGCTCCCTCCCTCCTATAGACATACACAACTCTCTCTCTCTTTTGTTCCTCTCTCTCCCTATCCATCCATCCCTCGCTCGCTCGCTCGCTCCCTCCTACAGACATACACAACTCTCTCTCTCTCTCATAGACATACACAACTCTCTCTCTCTCTCTCCCATAGACATACACAACTCTCTCTCTCTCATAGACATACACAACTCTCTCTCTCTCTCCCATAGACATACACAACTCTCTCTCTCTCTCTCTCCCATAGACATACACAACTCTCTCTCTCTCTCCCATAGACATACACAACTCTCTCTCTCTCTCATAGACATACACAACTCTCTCTCTCTCTCTCTCCCATAGACATACACAACTCTCTCTCTCTCTCCCATAGACATACACAACTCTCTCCCCCTCTCTCTCTCTGCCTCTAGCATAGATCAGGGACAGTATATATATATGTATATATATATATATATATATATACACACATACAGTATATATATGCCAGTGTGTGCAGAACAACAAAGTGAGCCCTGATGCAGGCGGACACCTTTTATGTCCTCAGAGTCTTGCCACTGCATCTTCACTTGACGCGTGTTCTCCTGCCTCTATATCTCAGGACTAATTGAGGGAGTGTGGGGTCCTTTATTGCGCTGGCAAATCCTCTGCAGCGAGACGTTTTTACGGCCCCTAAAGAGCCCCCTGACAAACGACCGCGCCGTAAACCTAATATTCTAATGCGCCGCATTATTGTAATGTAGCACGTGGCATAGCGATGTAGCGCTGGCCGCCGGCTCGCTCGCATTTGTTTGCTCGGTGGGACCGCGCGCCCTACGGCCCCCGCTGGCGTTTACAGAGCCACTCCGATCTCCGGTGTGTGTGTGTGTGTGTGTGTGTGAGAACTTACCGGGGACGCCATTGTTCAATTGTTACAGAAACGTTTGGCTAATAGCACATATGGAGCTCAACACATATATACACTGCGTATATACAGTATACACATTTCATAATCTGATGAATTATCTGTGTCCAATACAGGGAATCAAATTGTAGATGCATTTTGAACCGAATGAAAAACGTTTCAGGGCCATACTTCAGGATTACGTTGTATTTAAATACAGCGTTCATTCCGAGTGTTTTCTTTTTTTTTGGTGTTGTCGCGTGCCTAAAGGCGAGGATAAAACCAGTCGCTTTGCTTTGTTTGTACGTATAGATTGATGTGTGTGTAATCTGTGTGTGTGTGTGTGTGTGTGTGTGTGAGGCCTTGGACATCAGCAGCTGATGAATCAGGACCGAGGGGAGACTAACGGTCTATCAATAAAGGCCTGGGGGGGGGGGCACAGACAGCCCCCCCCCCCCCCCCACACACACACACACACACACACACACACATTTTTCCTCTTACTTGTCCATAATCCCCCCAACGCTCCAGCACTGTTATTTCCCCCGGGGGCCGGAGAGGTCCGCACTGCCGCACAGATGCATTAAATTCAAGTGTTGTTGTTGACGCACGCTCAAAGGAAAGCAATAATCTGTGCCCGGTCATTTCTTCTCCCTTTCTATCTTTCTTTCTTTTTTTTTTCTTGTCTTTTTTTTCCCTTTCCCTTTTCATTTTCGGAGGGTTGAGTAGAATTGCCTTTCACCGCTACTGTGATTAAGTTCCATTTAACATGGGAATAATGCGAGTGGTTGTTGAGCGTATATAGCTGGCGTGCTGCCTGCCTGGAACCAGATTAAAAGACCGGTGCACTGGGACATGGAGAGAGAGAGAGTGAGGGGAGAGACCGAGGTGTGAAAGGGGTGGAGAGAAAGAGAGAGACAAAAAGACGGAGAGGCATGTAGTTGTACAACTTTAATACGATCGAGGATCATATCATTTATGAGCCACTTGTAATAATGATTAGGATCAGCTGTCCTCGCCGCCCCGCTCCGTGTGAGAGGCTTTCCTCTCTCTCTCCTTGTCGTTAACTATCGAAAGCAGCTTTTTAAACCGTCCGACGGCTTATCCGTTTATTAATTTGGCCTGACGCGTTCCGATTGGATTTATTGTTTAATATGGGGCATCATGCGAGGAAAATTGGGCCCACATGAGACAAGTATTCTGCCGTGCAATTCTGTTTTCTTTTTCTAAAAAGGTTCTACTGAAACATTCCCTTCCACCTCCAGGAATCCCCGGTGACGTCTCCACATCCCCCTCAAGCCAGCTGCATGAATTCACCAAATGCCTACCATGACTATCATCGCTGGTATCCAATGTACATTCACTTAATGAGCTGAAAAGGGAAGAAGCGCATTTTGCCCTCAACTGCTGAGTTCATTAAAGACGCGGTACAAAACACTTAGTTTCCCCCAACAACTCCTCAAGCGGATTAGTGTAAAATGTGTCATATGTTAATAGAGAGGAAGATTAGTTGATGTTATATCATCATCCGCTATCTGGGGGCGGCAGCAGCAGCTCAGGAGGTAACCTTCCTGTAGTCTCTGGCAACAGGAAGGTTGTTGGTTCGATCCCTGGGCTCCACCTCGCTAAGTAGCTGAGTGTCCCTGAGCAAGACGGCACCTACTCCTGACGTGTTGGTTGTTACCTTGCATGGTTGACACCGCCGTCGGTGTGTGAATGTGAGGCAACTGTAAAGTGCTATATAAATGCAATCCATTTACCATCTCCATGCTCTACCATAGAGCACGGTCTACAGTTCTCATTGCATGGCAAACAGGGGAAACGTCCCATGAGAGCAAGTTCAATGTCTCAGTGCACTTTGCCATTCTCTAGGCAAGACAGATACAGAGACACGGAGATGGTCCTATATGGTTCACCGCTACCACGCTCGCCACTCTTAGATCTCCTCCCTTGAGCAGAGCAACTCCTCGGGACACTGCTCCCTTGTGTCTCTCATCAGCACCTCCATAAGGGTCTGCTCTATATAGGTCTGATACAGCTGCAGCTAACGTGGATTGCCCCTATGTTCCCCCTAAAGGGTGGTGTTCTCCACGACTTATTAATAAACCGCGCCCTGTTTCACAGCACGCCTGCTCAGACCCGGGCCGATCTAGGCTTGGTCTCCGGTAATTGCACGCTTTCGCAGCATTTGGCGGGAAGAACCGCTCATGCAAACCGCTTCATACTTGACATCCCGCACTTGCTTGGGGTTCTCAGCAATACACACGCCAAGGGTGAAGTCGGGACAGACTTATCTAGTTATAGTTAGATGTATTGACATATCACGCTGTATAAATGTTCTCCTGTATGACTGCAGGGCTGCGTTGCAGGCTGGAGGCGCTTTTGCCGTGGCAGAGCTCTGAAGACAGTCCTGACCTGTCTAGAGAATATTCCACTTTGCCTCAATTCCCCAGCACTATTCTGGTTTTCTTTTTGCAAGTGATGTCGTCGTCCTCGGAAAAATACTCTTAACCTGTGTACCCATGGATTCCGAACATTTTAATGTTAGTCCTACCATGTCTGCCAGGTTCTCCACAACAGCTTCCTGGTTCATGGGGGGTTAGAGCATATGGAAAATGCATTTCTGTTGCCAGACCTGCTCTGACCTCCTGACCTCCTGCCGCCCCTTAGAGCATCCTGTCTGCTTCCTCCAACTGCTCTCCACTCCCATTTGGTCCAGATATTGTATCGCTACGTTCACCATTCATGCCTGCACTGTGGGACCCCTGCCTCAGCATGTCCAGGGGGTTCTCAAGCAGCCATTCCGCAATTTCTTTTTATTTTGAGATGCGGTTTTAATGAAACACTTTGCTTTTAATTGTATTAGTTCTGCTACGGCGCTAAAAACGGTGAGCCCAATGAGCTCTCCTGCAGCTGTGAGCTTTTTGTTTCATTATTTCCAATCATAACCATATAATGAAGGCCAGTAAAAAAACACATTGTATGTGTGAAAGCATGCTGATAAGGTATGTCTGTTCTGTTAGTGTGTCTAGTGTTTCTCTGATTCAAAGCGGGTTTGGGTCCAAATCAAACAAAGATATAGAAGGCGAGACATGCAATCACACATATACTAACAAGACACACACACACACACACACACACACACCAGGGCTATAGTCGAGACCACCTCGGTCGATTCCAAGTCCAGATCGAGTCAGTGGTGAAAATAGGAGTGTACTGCCCTTGCAGCGCGTTCTCTAGTGCAAAGCTAGACAGCCAGCTAACATACGAAAGTCCTCCAACAAACACACAAGGCTTGACTTTTCTTGTTCTTTACTGAAGGCTTGATTCTTTGTGTTATTATTTGTAAAACTTTAACATTAGAGATAAAAACATACATCAGTACACAAGCATTAACATATGCATGTAAAGCTAAGCACTATACACACACACGCAAATACACAAAGTATATTATTATACAAGTATATATAGTATAAGTATAAAGTAACGACTGTATTGTATGATAACTCGACCATAACAACCACAACAGCCACAAGTCACAAACAGAGCTAGCTACTGCTGGTAATGCTAGCTAGCAGAGCACACGCTTTATCCAAACAATACAAATGTTTTTAGCACGCTATAGTCAGACATGTTCATTAACACAAGTGTGTGAACATTATATTTACACACATTGCTGAAAGACAAATAGTCTCCAAGGCAGAAGCGTATCCAAAATAAATGTATCAGCAACACACACCCACCGCGGTGTCCGGCCTGTCTGTGGTCAACTGAACAACAGGCTTGACTGAATTCCTCCTGACTAGTAGATGGCAGCACACAGTATGAACCAGTGCGGATCAATCAATTGTTTTTAACGTTTTAACTTAGGAAATTCACCTTGTTAACTTATGATACTCTATTATTATTATTATACTTATTTACTTATCGCAATTATTTCAATTACTACATGAACTGCAAAGGCAGCACAAGGAGTCTGATTTGAGATCAAGACCATGTGCTTATTATATCGATGACCTAAAATAGAAAAGGAAGGTTTCTAAAGGCATATTTCTACAAATGTAGTATGTTTTGAGTACATACATTGAGTACATTGTAGGAAGCTTAGTTTATGTTCATAACCATTACTTAACTGCAATGGACCTTTTCCTATTCAAGCGGCAAGTCCCGCTCCCCCTAGTTACTGTTGCTATGTCCCACAAGCCTTCCCACAGCTCTGCAGCATGTTAGTAATGTCCACTGAACAACGCCCCCCTGCTGATGATTCTCTCTCAATATCGCTGTATGTTATTTGCCAAATGCCGCTACTTTATCTAAGAGAGTTCTACAGAAAGGACTGAACTATTTGACACAAGGATATATCCATGACATTCGGATTTCGGACGGAGCAGACGACAACATAAAACTTGATGCTAAGTGTTAGCGATCTATGCTGAAGACACAAACGCCTCACAAACTCCACATTGAAATTCGTCAGGACGACTTCGTGGAGTCCTACTGCACATGTAAAGCAGGGTGAGTACGTTAGTGATGTGTTTACAATGAAAATAACATCTGCTAACTACTAGCTACAATGGGCTAATCACCTAGCTATGCTAATCACACGATGGCGCGGTAACAATCTGGTCCTAGCGAAAAAAACATTTCACTGCTCAATGTACCTGTACACTGAAATAGGTGACAAATAAACCTTTGAATTTTAACTAATTAGCGAGCTTTGTAGCTTTTTGTGTCGGCGCTGCTGTAAATTGATGTGTGGAGTCGCTATCAACCATTTGATTGCTGCACTTGTGAACTTTCAGTGTTTAAAGTACATCATAAAAACCACTGTGTTCAGTAATTGCCTTATCAGACACAGCACCTGTAAATAACTCTTGGATCACATCCAGTCAATGCTTTGAGGGTTGTGCTTGACTTATAGTCACTATAAAGCTGACTCTGTAAAGCCAGTGCAGATGACACCTGGGTCTTACATTCAGTACCATCAATAATGACTCAAGTAGAAGGAAATTATTTTCTAAAGTTTTCAGGCATGTTTTTAATAATAATGTCTCTATGAGGCCATATGTAGTTGTCCAAATTTTAAATCCATAAGCTCTATCCATGTATTAAAAACAAGTCCTGCAGACTGCATGGATACTACAAATCTGGATGAAACACGCTCCCTGTAATCTCTCTGGATATCTGTGGTCATCACGTTCCCCAAGCGCATCTAAGAACCATGTTGTTCTAACTAAATGTAGCTGTAGTCTAATCTATGAACACATCAACGCGGGACAAGCTTTGTTTGTGGGACATCATGGCGGCTCTGTTGCAAGGGGCGTGGTCTTAAGAAATCAGGCAATCTTATTGGTTATTATTCTCCGCGTGACTGACAGGGTGGAAAGGTCCATTGGATGCATCTACTAAAATTATAGACCAATTCACCGATAGAGACCGATTCAAGACAGTGGAGTCAAATTCAATCCAGCAAAAATGGGTCTGGAGTAATACAGCCCTGACACACACACACACCACACACACACACACACACACACACACACACTACGAGGGTGTCTCTCGTACATCATGCCCGCCTCATCAGCGATGTCGGGGCTGTTTTCCTCTTTAATTGGTGCTCCCTCTCCTCCCCCCCCCCCCCCGCCCCCCTTCAATCCTCCCCCTCCACCTCCTCTTACTGTGGCCTCTCTTACTTACGCCCCCCCCCCCACCCCCTCCCCAACCCACCCACCCAACCCCACTTTGTGCACATATTGCATTTGAAGAATTAGCCACCGAGCCGCTGGCCTTAATTGGTTGTCATTGTGAGCTGTAAAATATGGAACCACTTCCTCCCCATAATCATGTTTACACGTGGAGGCTTGGTGCCAGACTGCTGAGCCTGTCTCTATTGGGCTTGTTTAAGGAGTAATTTACTGTAAAATTGGCTATGATACTCAGTCACAGAAAGGAAGGGAAGGGAAGGGAAGGGGGGGAGGTGAGGATGCGCGCACGCAGGAAGGAGCCAGCTCAGCGCAAAACCGGCGTCGAGAAACAATTTGCTCAGCCAGCCTATTTTATTTATTTATTTTAATAAAGATGTTGAGGCAAAAGGATGACAGCGGTATCAACAGACATCTCAGCGCTAACGCATCGCTCTTCATGTTAATCAATCTATTTAAAATGTCCCCAGAGTTGCAGTCGCGGAATTACAAATTACCCAGAAAATTATGCCACATACAAACCCCGCGAGATGAATTATGTCAGGACGAGGCATCGAGAGTGATAGTCATTCGTTTTGCGGGCGCATTTGTTAACACACCGTGATGCTACATATCATCGTGCTAATTGGAGGAGATGAAAACTGTGTTTCAGAACACCAAATATAGATGGAGGGAAAAAAACCTGAACTGACACCGCCATTGTTATTTATCCATTATGGCGGGAATATGGCAGGAGAGTCGACTCGTTTTGAGCGCAAACAAAACAAATAAACACACTTTATTGCCGTCACTTTATCGTCATCTCATTCAGCGACGTTTAATTCAAGTCTCACCTTTTTTCTTTTTTTTCTTTTTCTCCGGGAAGCGTCAAGAAATTTGAGCATATTTATTTTCCGTTTTAAAAAGCCCTGTCTTTGAAGAGTGGGCTGACCAGGGGCCACCCCTCCCGGCTCCACTTTATTTACTGGGGCCACTAATTCCTATTCCCAGCACAGTGAGAGTCGAGGGCCACCTGAGAAGTCTGCGCGCTATGAAGTAAACCTGACATTTTTCTCCTCTAATTGTGTTTTCTCCTCCCTTTCCCATATTTGTGTTTCCCTACATGTGTGTGTGTGGTCGTGTGTGTGTGTGTGTGCGTGTGTGTCCTAGTGTGTCTAGTGTGTGTGTGTGTGGCCGTGTGTGTGTACTTATTTATCTCTCTGTGTGTGTGCACAGCAACAATGTCTATGTTTTTGCCAATTAGGCACTCAATGACAGGACATGTGGCGAAGGAGCTCGCTAGGCTATTCATGGATCAGCAGTTATGGAAGATTTAAAATACCAACTTGAGGCGAACGCACGCGCACGTACACACACGCTCACGCACATGCACACACACACCACACACACACACACACACACTTATCAGAGGTGGAGAGAGAGAGAGAGACAGAACAAGAGAGAGTAAGGGAGAGCGAGAGCAAGAGAGATTAATTATTAGAAAGTTACCCCAAAACTACAGGCCTATTAACTAAATGCGCTTTACGACTAAAAACTATGACCATGCCTATTGTACAACGTTTGCATGGACTGGCTAACAAATGACTTCAAAACAGACAGAAAGTTAAACGGCAACGGTCACATTTATAGAGTCACCTGAAATAGATTTTACTTGGAAGGGAACAGACAGCAATGCCTTGCTGTCAAATGTTTAAGGAAGTTAAGCAAACGTCTGTTCAACAGACTGGCAGGATTATGCGTGGCTATTCCCGTTTGAGTCTCAAAAAATGTTCCCGCAAACTAAGGTTTTTGCATCGGAACGGTAGCGCTCAGCGAGGTAGGCGGTGGACTCAACCAGCGTGCTCTTCGCCCGCTGGCTGGTGAGGAGTCGTGTGTTGTGGTCGGGGTAGTCAGTCATACAAGTAGGCAGCACATCTATATCAGAGCAGACATCGGCTGTACAGAGAGATGTATGTGCACCCCCTCTGCTTCCATCCTTCAACAGTGTAGGGCCCGGCTCCTAAAGGGACACCATATGGCAGCTCTCTGACACACACACACACATGAATACGCAGGGCCCACACACACACACACACACACACACACAGACACACACACACCATTTAATTGACTTTACCTCTCTGTATTAATCTCGTTCTCCCCCTGCATTCCACTCTCTCACCGCTCGATTGGCTGCGTCTTCCCGGGCTCTGTCTGCCCCGGTGTACATCACAGTCAATCACACCGTACCCCTCTCTACTCTTATCTACTCCTCTCCCAACTCCCTTATACACACACACACACACACACACACACACATTTTACACACACACAGACTCTCTCTCTCTCTCTCCACTCCATCTCTCTCTCTCTATTAATCTATTCCTCTGACTGTATTGTCTCTCGACCGCTCCACAGTCGGTCGAGCAAACCGGGCACTCGTCCAAGCGACACACCTGCCAGGCACCACAAAACGCATTAGTTTGGCATGAGAGGCATACACCCAGAACCCATCCCTTCCCCTCCCCTCCTCTCCTCTCCCCTCCCCTCCCCTCCTCTCCTCTCCCCTCCCCTCCTCTCCCCTCCCCTCCTCCTCCCACCTCCCACCCCCTTCACTTCATCTGCACCCACTGTCCAAGATTTCACTCTCTGATACGGTCTAGTCGGCCACACCACTGAACTCTGCCATCCAGATGTCCTCATCATCCTGTTCTGCTCCTCCTCCTCCTCCTCCTCCTCTTCCTCCTCCGCCTCCTCCTCTTCCTGTCCCCTCATTACCAATGAATGTTCTCTCTTCTTCTTCTATTATCACTGTCTGTCCTCTCTCGCTCTCTCTCTCTCTCTCTCTCTCTCTCTCTCTATGTGTGCTTTGTCCCATTACTCACTTCACCGTGCGGTGTGTTTGAATTTGTACTTTTGTATTCATCAGCGCGAAGGGAGAAGAAGGAACAAGGCCCATTCAGGAAGAGGTGGAGGGAGATAAAGGAAATGTTTAGGAAGCAGAGAGGGTACATGGGAGGGAGGGGGGGGGGGACCATAGACCACTGGGTCTGGGTCTGATCCTATACATTTTGTCACACAAGCTGGACAACAGTGTTTGTTCACTGTGATGGATTTGGCCAAAAGCTGCTCATTTTGACTAAAGTATTAGAACAGTCCTTGCTCATATATCTGAACACTTCACACCACAGCTCATAGCGGTCAAATTAATATACAAACAACTTAAAGTCCCCAGCTCCTACCTCACCAAATGTCCGCAGGGTGAAGCTTGAGAAGTCATCCACTCATCTACATGCAGAAACACAAAATATCCACAGAGGGAAAGGTACAGACATAGATCCAAAAGGAGTAATCCAACATGAACAGAACATAGTCTTCAAAGCACTTTCCTTATAACGTTTTCCCTTTAACATAAACACAGTTCCTGTAGTTCCTGTCTCTCTCACCAAAAGGCATCTCGGATGGCCCGCCGCCAAACAAAACTGAAATGTCGGCGTGGCCAAATGAACCCACACTTACCTCCACCTGCTTCCAATGACTCCCACAACGCAACTCTGTTAGCCGTGAATCAGAACAGAACAGAACGTAACACTGTTTAAACACCGGCTCTGCTTTTCTCTCCTTCGGAAGTGAGAAAGGGACAAGGCCTGTCTCAAGGGATTTCTTGATAAAATACCAGATCATACTGGGTTCCAACAACAGTAAAAACAAATAAACCCTCTTCAAAAACCCTCTACAAGCCATTGAGTGGTTCACAATTCCCCAGGGTGGCGTCATGTTGTTGGCAAGGTGGATTATTGTGATGCCATTTAATTCCGGGGTCATGGCCCCGGTTTGTTTCTCCACGAGCGCAGGAGAAGAAGAAGAAGATATGAGGTTACGTTTGGTTACAGCTGTCCAACACGTGTCCAACAACGGCATAGTTTTACTGCACTGCCCTTCGCTTCCCCCATTACACACAAGCACACACACGCATGCATACACAGACACACACACACACTTCACTGATCCCCCCTCCACCACCACCCCCCCCCGTAGCGCATTCCTTCACGCCTGGTCAGTTCTTCAGCTCAGATTGATGTCAGGTGCCGATGGACAGTGGGACTGGCAGGGGGTCTACAGACGGACAGACAGACAGACGTTGGTAAACTCTCAATGCCCGATGCAATCAGAGAGCTGTCAACACCGGAGTGGTACGCCAGCCAGCCCACTAAACTGCGGACCACGTGCCCCACGTTATGCCAGCTAGAACTAGTGTTTGTGGGGTGAAACTGTTAAAATAACGAATAAATAATGCGTCGTATATGACGAGTTACGAAAAGAGGATGAGGGACGTCGATAGCTCAGGAGGTAAGACATGGTCAGGCGACAGGAAGGTTGCTGGTTCGATCCCAGGGTTCCGCCTGTGAGAGGAGGAGGTCACGCTGAAGATATGCATGGATGATTAGACTCTTCATAGAAGCTTATAACACGTTGGGTTTTTTTCATTCTTTCTTTCAAATCTCATTCTTTCTTTCATGTTTTATGAAATTATGACAGGCGTTTTGTGTCATGCGTGTGTGTCTGTCAGCGGCAAAATTGTCTTTTCAATTTGCCTTTGACATCCGTGACATTTGAGGGCCGATAGATGAAAGTGTGAAGAAAGCCCCGGCATGCAGCGCGTCTGGAGGTCTGACAATAACGTCTCCGTGCTCCACCACTCCCCCATCGCCTCGACTCATTCCACAAAGTCAACACAGCTTATGACAAGGAACAAACTTACACTGTACCAGCTGACACTTGCATGTGCGTGTGTGTGTGTATGTGTGTGTGTGTGTGTGCATGTGTGTGTGTGTGTGTGTGTGTCAGTGAAATCATAGGAATCTGTGGGGTGCTCAAATGTGACAGAGACCCACGTATGGATCTCAGCGGTGCGCCACGACAACCACGCCCACTTTCCATTTCGAGCGTTGCAGCGGTTCGTTGGTGTGAATCGCATACGCATTCGGTAAAATGTGCGCACTTATAGTCAACCCGCATGGTGTTCATTATGGTAATTTAGGGACGTATTCCCGTCCT
>PIJE02000085.1:504621-569621 GCA_002895965.2 Coryphaenoides rupestris | reverse complement strand
TCCCTCTCCCTCTCTCTCTCTCCTCTCTCTCCTCTCCTCTCTCCTCTCCTCTCCTCTCTCCTCTCTCCTCTCTCCTCCTCTCCTCTCCTTTCCGTTTCAGACAGTGCATCTGTTGTTAGAAAGTCCTGGAAGAATACTGACATATATACTCTAGAGGAAATAAAACTGTTTCTGGATAAAACGTTTAAAAAGTCGGTTAAAGTCAAGGAGTATTTCACTGATACGGACAAATTCATCAGGACTGTTGAAGTATTAAAAAGACAGGTCGTTTTAGATTCCCTCCTGGATGAAAAAAAACGGCTTGCCGTCCTAAAAAAAGCATATCACAATTCTGAAGAAAAGCAAATAAAGGCAACAACTGGCTAAAAAGAGAAAGTAAAAATGATCATGTATCACAAGGTGTTGTACTCTCTTCACTGCTCTCGGGCTGTACTACCCTATCTGTTTCCCTTCTCCAACTTTCCTATGCAGAGGCCTCACAATAGGATCCTTGAACAGAAATGGTGGGAGAGACCGGAAAAAAGAAGCGTTAATCACTGAGTCTCCACTCAAAAAGCAGTTGATGTGTTTGTTTCTGCAAGAGACACACACAAATCCGGCAGATGAAACGGATTGGGGGGCTTGTGGTGGGAGGGTTCCGCGTGGCCTTTAGCCATGTACTAACCTTAGTGCAGGGGTAGGCTGGTCCTCTTCCCGAGCAGCTACAAATGCAAACATTCTGTACTCTAGCAGAAGTAGTGAAGGGCAGGCTGATGATAGTGAGGGCAGAGATAGATAGCTCCAGCTTCTGTTTTGTTAACATTTATGCCCCAAATCAGGGGACAGAAAGAATAGTTTTTTTCAACATGCTAAAAGATGAATTGTTAAAATACCACCGGGAACAATTTATTATTGGTGGTGATTTTAACTGCACCCTGGATTTCACTATGGACAGGACAAGTGAGGAACCCCACCCACAGTCATCTCAGAGCCTTAGGAACACCGTCACACAGTTTGACCTATTAGATGCATGGAGGGTCAAGCATCCTGATTCCAGGCAATACACATGGGTGAGGGTTAGCAACAACAGGGTGAGTGCAGCTAGACTGGACAGGATCTACATCTCCAGGAGTCTCAGCTCCAGGTTGAATCAATGCAGCATAAGCCCAGTGGGGTTCACTGATCACCATTTCACTAGCGTGAAGCTGATAATTTTACCAGGTGAAAGGGCCAAGTCTTGCTGGTCTTTTAACAATCAACTCTTGCAAGATGGCACCTTCTGCCAAAGCTTTCAGCATTTTTGGGCAGCAGTGGAAAACCCAAAAACTGAGTTTAATTCCCTGAGGTTGGGGTAGGGGGGGTGGGGAAGTAGGTAAGGACAAAAATTCGGGGTGTTTGGCCAGCAGTACAACCGTCGCCATTCCACTGCCAGGATCAAGGCAGCAGTTCTTACAACTAGAGGATAGCATCAAGGATATTGAGGAGGGGGTTGTATAGAAACTCGACCCTAACACAGGTCAGATGCTGAAGGAAGAAAAAGGTTTGAACTGAGCTCATTCCTGCAAGAGAGAGTCCAAGGGTGCTCTTGTCAGGTCTCGCTTCCTCCAGCTCAAGGACATGGATGCCCCGAGCTCTTTCTTCTTTAATCTGGAAAGATCGGTTAGCAACAGAGGAAGCAGATGACCTGCCCTTAAGCTGCCAGGAGGCAGAGTGACCACCAGTCCGGGCGAGATGAGGAGCCATCGGTGGGTTTCTACACTCGAGCTCTTTGGGCAGAAACGCTGCACTATGGAGTGCCGTGAGGAAGCTACTGGAGGGACTACCTCAGCTCAGCCCGGCAGAGCAAGCTGCCATGGACTGCACATTAACATTGGAGGAGCTGACTGCTGCTGTCAATCAGATGGCATCGGGGACGGGGCACCGGGGAATCGATGGTCTCTCTGCTGACTTTTACAAACATTCTGGAATACCCTTGGACCTGATTTGCATGGTGTGTTGCTGGAGTGCTACAGAGCAGGATCTCTTCCCTGTCTCCTGTCGGAGAGCAGTGCTGTCTCTGCTGCCCAAAAAAGGGGATCTAGCACTACTCAGGAAACTGGAGGCCAGTTGCCCCTTCTATGCACGGATTACAAGGTTCTCTCCAGAACCCTATCAAATAGACTGAAACGTGTGTTGGAGAGCATTGTACAGCCGGACCAGACATATTGCGTACCTGAGCGGACAATCATGGACAATATATTTTGGTTCGAGATATTATTGATGCCAGCAAATTCTGTAAATGTTGATTTTGGAATTGTTTTCTTTAGATCAGGAGAAAGCTTTTGACAGGGTTGGACCACTCTTTATTTGTTTGCTGCACTTAGGACCTTTGGTTTTGGTGATGGGTTTCTGGCTTGGATTGGTTTATTGTACAGTGGGGCTCAATGCATGGTGAAGATGGGGCGGGGTTGAGTCGGCCAATCCCTGTACGGCGAGGGATAAGGCAGGGCTGTCCGATCTCAGGCCAACTATATAGCCTAGCTATTGAGCCAATTAACTGTGCAGGTTGAGAGATCGGCTCAGTGGACTCTCACTGCCTGGCTCCTCCATCACAGACCATCTTCTCACCGTCTCTGCTTATGCAGATGATGTTCACGTTTTTGTCTCCAGCCAGGGGGACGTTCAATGTCTGCAGGATACCCTGTCCCTGTATGAAAAAGCGACGTCTGCACGGGTGAACTGGGCAAAGAGTGAGGCTTTGTTGGTGGGGCAGTGGAGGGAACAGACAGTGCCCAGCCTGCCTGGAGGACTTGAGTGGGGGAACGAGGGACTGAAAGTCTTGGGAGTCTTTCTGGGCACTGAGGGCTTTCAGATAAAGAACTGGGAGGGAGTTAAGGAGAAAGTGTGCGCGCGGTTGTCTAGGTCAAAAATTGCTTCCTTCAGACTCCAGACTACGCAAAGACTGCTGTATGGTTGTGGCCCAAGCTGGTTGGATACAGCTCGTCTGCTGCTGAGGAGAGTGGGGCGGCTGGACTATGACAAACAGCTTTTTCTGCTGCAGCCTACAGAGTTGGATTTTACTGGATTAACCCCTTTTTACAGTTCTGTACTGCAGGCATGGCAGGTTTTTAAGATTACGCGTGTCGCGAATGAGACTCCGGGGATGTGGTTGTTCGAGGAACCTTTGTTTTTTAACAGCTACACAAAGACTCAAGCACTGCAGTCTGCCAGTCTGCGAACCAAATTTAGGGAAGTGGGCTGCACTAAACTGGGCCATCTGATGAAGGTGACGAGAACATCTGTGGACGCCCAGATAAGCAACATCACCTCTATCAGGCTTTTTAACAGGGTGGTGGAGGAAGTCTGTGCTGCCCTGCCACAACCCCAAAGAACATTCGTCAAAAACAGCACTCTGTGTGACCAGTGGAGTGAAGGGTGTGAATACAGTTTCCCCTCCCTGATTATCACCCCAGTTGTGGGGGATGGCACACCACACACCCCACACAACACCCATACAACCACACACACTACACCACACCACACACACACACCCCCCTCAAACACACACACACACACACCACAACACACACAACACACAGCCCACACACACACACACACACACACACACACACACACACACCCCACAGACACACACACACACACACACACACACACACACACACACACACACACACACACACACACACACACACACACACACACACACACACACACACACACACACACACACACACAACCACTCCTCTCCTCCATTCATCAAACTCCGCCCTGGTCTCCACACCTTGGTCAGCAGTCACTCAGATGCCCGGGTCATGGAGGAGGGGGTCAGCAGTCACTCAGATGCCCGGGTCATGGAGGAGGGGGTCAGCAGTCACTCAGATGCCCGGGTCATGGAGGAGGGGGTCAGCAGTCACTCAGATGCCCGGGTCATGGAGGAGGGGGTCAGCAGTCACTCAGATGCCCGGGTCATGGAGGAGGGGGTCAGCAGTCACTCAGATGCCCGGGTCATGGAGGAGAGCCGGCGGGGTTGACGCCAGCGCTGAACTATATGATTAACAAAAAAAATCATATTGTGATTATTTTGACAGATATTGCTGTTGCGATATGATTCAATAATAGTGGGAAAGGTAATTCGTCACATTTGATATTTATACTGAAATATCAGTACAAATGTATACATGACGTGATATTGCATTTGGCCATATTGCGATTCTGATCAGATTTCAATTCATTGTTCTTAGTTGTGTCCTTATGGTGCCTTGCTCAAGGATGCCCAAGGTAAGCCTGTGTGTGTATTGAAATTCAACCATGAATCTTTTCTCTGATTCTCTCTCTTAAGGCTGATTTATGGTCGGGTGCTTTACACTTTTGAAAAGTGTCGCTCGACAGAAATGAAAGTGTTTTCAATTTATGCTTCTGCGAAAGTTTCAGTCGTCTCCACGGTAACCAGACTATCCTCCAGCCGCTCTCTATCTTTCTGAAGAATTACGTTTCACTTTACGTTGCAAAGTTATGTTACAGATCAAAATAAATATAAGGAATAATAATAATAATAATAATAAAATAAGGAAGTGAAAACTACAATCTCCATAGTGACGTTAGAAAACTACCCAATCATATTGCGCGGCAAAATATGACGACGAAGAAAATTCTCCAGGTACGCAACATCAGGTGTTTTTTTCTGTCGGAAGTACATCATTTCTGTCGAGCAACACTTCAAACACTTCAAAAGTGTCGAGCGCCCAAGCCTTTACCTCTCCTCTTCCTCACTTCAATGTGATCTTTTGTACAACCCCCCCCCCTCACACACACACACACACACACACACACACACACACACACACACACACACACTCTTTTTCCCTCACAATGTATTTGTCTCACTGCTATCTCGTCATCATCATTATTATACATTTTCTTTGTCACATGCTGATTTAAGGGAAAGATTCTGACTCGAGAATATTATAATTATTATTATTATTGTTGTTGTTGTTGCTGCCTGCAGGATTTCCTGCTAACCATTTTGGCAACGCAGGAAGCGTTGGCATGTCGGACCGATGATAATCCATGAAGGTTGCACGGACAACAACTTTTTGAAGGGCTTAGAAAAAACAACCTAGACTTTACTTGCTGACACGAAAAATGCCATAGGGTGAGTACTGGTCTGTGTGTGTGTGTGTGTGTGTGCATGCACATCTGTGTGTATGTGTGTGTGTGCGTGTGTGCGTGCGTGTGTATGTGGGCTACCACCACCACCAGAGCGGCGTTGGTCCATCCAAGAGCCTTGTCCTCTAGCGGTAATGTGATTGTGGTGGAGAGAGGGGGGTAATAATTGGCAACAGGTCACTGCATAGCAAGTGATGTGTTGGGAAAGGGGAGGGGGGGGGGTGGGGGGCTGAAGCTGCCAGGTCCAACCAAAATCCCCCTTTTTCTCGCTCACCCTTTGAGGTTTCTGTGCCTCGTCTGCTTTGGTCTTTCTCCCATTCAACCTGCTCCCCTGCTGGTTTAGTCGCCTTGCCTGATTGACGTATTTTGCTTTGTTAACATGTTCATTATTTAATTTAAACTACCATTTAAATAAAATAGTGTTACCTCACTGTCTCCTCTCCTCTCACCATCTCTCCTTCCCATCTCCTCTCCTCTCCTCTCCTCTCCTCTCCTCTCTCTCTCTCCTCTCTCCTCTCTCCTCTCCTCTCCTCTCTCCTCTCTCTCCTCTCTCCTCCTCTCTCCTCTCCTCTCCTCTCCTCTCCTCTCCTCTCCTCTCTCCTCCTCTCCTCTCCTTTCCGTTTCAGACAGTGCATCTGTTGTTAGAAAGTCCTGGAAGAATACTGACATATATACTCTAGAGGAAATAAAACTGTTTCTGGATAAAACGTTTAAAAAGTCGGTTAAAGTCAAGGAGTATTTCACTGATACGGACAAATTCATCAGGACTGTTGAAGTATTAAAAAGACAGGTCGGTTTAGACCTCCTGGATGAAAAAAAACGCTTCCGTCTAAAAAAACATATCACAATTCTGAGAAAAGCAAATAAAGGCACAACTGGTAAAAAGAGAAAGTAAAATGATCATGTATCACAAGGTGTTGTACTCTCTTCACTGCTCTCGGCTGTACTACCCTATCTGTTTCCCTTCTCCAACTTTCCTATGCAGAGCCTCACAATAGGATCCTTGAACATAAATGGTGGGAGAGACCGGAAAAAAAGAGCGTTAATCACTGAAGTCTCCACTCAAAAAGCAGTTGATGTGTTGTTTCTGCAAGAGACACACACAAATCCGGCAGATGAAACGGATTGGGGCTTGTGGTGGGAGGGTCCGCGTGCCTTTAGCCATGGTACTAACCTTAGTGCAGGGGTAGCTGTCCTCTTCCGAGCAGCTACAAATGCAAACATTCTGTACTCTAGAGAAGTAGTGAAGGGCAGGCTGATGATAGTGAGGGCAGAGATAGATAGCTCCATCTTCTGTTTTGTTAACATTTATGCCCCAAATCAGGGGACAAGATGAATTGTTAAAATACCACCGGGAACAATTTATTATTGGTGGTGATTTTAACTGCACCCTGGATTTCACTATGGACAGGACAAGTGAGGAACCCCACCCACAGTCATCTCAGAGCCTTAGGAACACCGTCACACAGTTTGACCTATTAGATGCATGGAGGGTCAAGCATCCTGATTCCAGGCAATACACATGGGTGAGGGCTAGCAACAACAAGTCTTGCTGGTCTTTTAACAATCAACTCTTGCAAGATGGCACCTTCTGCCAAAGCTTTCAGCATTTTTGGCAGCAGTGGAAAACCCAAAAACTGAGTTTAATTCCCTGAGGTTGTGGTGGGAAGTAGGTAAGACACAAATTCGGGTGTTTTGCCAGCAGTACACCGCGCATTCCACTGCCAGGATCAAGGCAGCAGTTCTACAACTAGAGGATAGCATCAGGATCATTGAGGAGGGGTTGTATAGAAACTCGGACCCTAACACAGGTCAGATGCTGAAAGTTCCTTTATTGACCAATTACACGAAAAACCATGCCACCATCACCTTTCCTAAAAGAAAAAATAAATCTACAAAACACAAAAATGTGACTCTCTGATCACATATTCACAATAAGTTCACATTCCCCTCCCACAGAGCACAAAACCCCTCCATGAGCCCATATGTGACTGAAGGACTGCATATTGTCCATCATTTTATAGTAGGCAAACTCGACCCTCAGTCGGGCCTTCAGCAGTCCCTCCAGAACCGGCACCGGCTCCACACTGCCGGCACATTGAGCTCGGTTCCTGCGTGTCAGCCAGATGGCCAACTTGGCTGAGCCAGACAAAAAGTTCATCAATGTATATACAGCCTTTTTCTTAGCACTATATTTTGGGCCAAAAATAAACACCCCAAAAGAAAAAACCTCCCCGAGACCCTGAAACCACCTTTTTAGAAGTTGAAACAGTGCTATCAGCCGAGGACACTGAACAAACAGATGTGCCAGGGTCTCACTCTGAGAACAGAACAGACACTCCTCCCCCACCCCTGGATCCAGGTGCGCTCTGTATCTGTTTGTAGCTATAGCCCCGTGCACAACCCTCCACTGGAGGTCAGCTGTCCGCTTTTCAACGGGCAACTTGTACAGGGTCCGCCAGCTGCCTTTCGGGGAAAAGTCTGGACCAAAGAACTCAATCCACCTCGACTCCTTCATCCCTGCCAAAGGACGTAGATTTAGCACTTTAACACAACTCTGATAAATTGTTTTTTTCCCCGCAGCCTGCAAATTGTCTAGGTGGGGGGTCATAAAAGACAGCAGCTGACCTCCTCCTTCCTGCCATTGTGTGTGTGTGTGTGTGTGTGTCTGTCTGTGTTCGTAGGGGGTGGTGGTGGGGCGCTGGGGGTTGTGTGTGTTTGTGTGTGTGTGTGTGTGTGTGTGTGATGTTGACGTGTTTGCTTATTATCCCGGCACTAATTTTCCCCCTGGAGCTCATTAGAGAAAGGAAGGAAAAAATAAAAAGACAAAAAAAACACACAAAACCATGGAAGCTTAAAAGCCATCATGAGAGGAGGAACAAAAGGAGAAGTAGGAGAAGGAAACACATAAGAGGGTGTAAGGAAAGGACAAGAGGGAATGAAACAGAGGGAGTGAGATGGTAGTGAAAAGGTTCTGTGCTACAGGGGTCAACCGGAAACTTGTTCTATTAACCTCGCAATTGTTTGTATTGTTAGACTCGCTTTTGACAAATGCATTTATTGTAATTCTCTGTGGACTAAACCGTCTGCTAAATGCCCTGAATGTAAAGATAGTGTTAGAAATGGTAAATACATTAAAAAGTGTGATGTGAGCAGAAGGATAACGAAAACATGATATATCATGAAAAACAGGACGTGGACTTAAAACCAAGTATAGTGAATGGGTCGTATACGTTGAAGGGTGTGTGTGTGTGTGTGTGTGTGTGTGTGTGTGTGTGTGTGTGGGAGGGTGAGATGTGTAGAAATAGACTCAGGCTTGAAATAGACAGTGTATTACACGTCACTGTGGGACCAGCACCGGAAAAAAACTGCAAGGCCAGGCATCAAAATTAGGTTTAAGAAAAATAAAAGTACCATTTTAATTTTATTGGTTTCTTCAAAGCAAATAAAAAAGGAAACAGTAGATAAATTGATTTGATTGAATGATAAATCAAAAAGTTGTTGTCATCGTCTAAATATTCACACATATCTTACAGTCAAGTTTATAATAATCATTAATAAAATTCTTATTTTCAGCCTTGTCCTCGGGTAAGGTATTCGTTTTTATTTTTTTGCCACTACTTGGTTTTAACCAAAACAAAATAACAAGAAGCATGGTTTATAATCATAAGATAAGAATCGGCAGCCTCAGATTTTCCACACACAATCACTAGTAGGTTTCCTTTAAGAGTAGTAATTTTTCTTTCATATAACATTGAAATATGGAAATACAGATGTTATAGTCATCAACCAAATTCAGTTGTTGTAAGCATTAGTATCATCAATAACATTATCATCATAATACCAGTAGAATAGAAACAGCTGTGTAGATTTCAATATATTTGTATATATATATATTGTATATATATATATATATATAATTATAAATATATGTATATATCTAATCATATGGTGAGAGACCTCGCAGTTGACATGTCGGTCTCTGCATTAAAAAAGTCAGAAGTCAGACAGTTGATAAAGCAACTTGGAGCGGGGGCGAGAGAGAGAGAGAGAGAGAGAGGGAGGGGAGAGGGGAGAAGAGAGGGAGAGGGGAGGGAGAGAAGGAGAGGGAGAAGGAGAGGGAGAGGAGGAGAGGGAGAAGGAGGAGGGAGAGAGAGAGAGAGAGAGAGAGAGAGAGGGACAAGAGACAGAGAGAGAGAGAGAGAGAGAGACAGATAGAGAAGAGAGAGAGAGAAGAGAGTGAGAGAGAGAGAGAGAGAGACGGAGACAGAGAGAGAGAGAGATGGGAGGGGACCTAGCAGAATAAAGAGGGAGGAGTTAAGGTATGAATAGCAAGACGGACACAAGCGACTGGGGGCTGAAGAGTTTACAGGATGGACAACAATCAAACGAAACAAAATGAAAACTACTTTGTCATTCCATCTTAAATACCGCCCTACAACTGCTCTACAGTTGACAAAACAAGACGCCGTTGTCAAGACATGCCAAAGTACTGCTTTGTTTGACAACATCCTCGCTCGACGCTGAAAAGTGGTACAAAGTTTTAGCCCAAAGCTAAACTGGTGTGAGGAAAATGTGTTAAAAGGCTCACAAACGGTCTCTTAGAGGATTTTTCGTGACACATTTGGTTGTATGCGTGAATGGGTGGGGTTGCTCATAAATACACACACTTAAATACCAACAAATACATAAAGACAGATATTTCTCAATATGCTAGTACTGCTCAAAGTAGCGGCACGGGCACATTTATGCAAATTGTTTTATGGCAAACAGTATTCATTTTCAATCGTCATTCCTACAGCGGGTAGCGATCAGGATATCAGAACACACACGGGATGGCGGGAGGGGGTGGGGGGGGGGGGGGGGGGGGGGGGGTGGTGAGAAGGGAAACATTGACACTATAGGGTGTTGTTTCACTATAGGGAAACAAAACACTATATATAACCTAACCGAGGAGGAAGTTGTAATGTTTAGAAAGGGCAATGTTAACAATGGCATGTGATCACAGCAAGGATGAAAGTTAAAAAGAAAATTATACATGAAGAAATAAATAAATGGATAAAGAAAGAAAGAAAGAAAGAAAGACAGAATGGGTCAGCAGCAGTTCAACACGAGAGGTGAAACAAAGAAACATTCTTCTAAGCTTATGCTGAGACACATGGATGGAGTAGCAGACAGGCTGGAGAGAGAGAGAGAGAGAGAGAGAGAGAGATAGAGAGAGAGAGAGAGAGAGAGAGCGATAATGGAGGAGTATACACTTGGCCTTATTAAGAACACTGTGGAACAAACACATAATCACTTGCTTTTTTCTTTTTTTCTTTCTCCGGCACAGAATAAAAAAAGTTTTGGCTGTCCAAAGCTGCAGCCAAGCCACTGAGCAGCAGATGGAGAATGGAGGGGAGGGGAGGGAGGGGGTGGGGGGAGGATGGATGGATGGAAGGATGGAAGGAAGGGAGGAAGGGAAGGAGGAAAGAAGGTGAGGAAACGAATACTAACCGCTCCCTAATGCTCCCTCTTTTCATTTAATCTCAGTTTGCTCGCACACATTTCTCCTCCTCCTCCTCCTCCTCCTCCTCCCCTCCGCTTCCCCTCCGCAACGACCCGAGCAGAAGTCTGTATTCATCATGGCCTCATTTCCTCCTCATCCTCCTCCTCCTCCTCCCTCTCCTGCACCACCGCCCTCTTCCTCCTCCTTCATCGAATTTCTTCTTCTTCATTATCATCATGGTGTCCTTTCCATGATTCCTGCCAGATGCTCCTCCTCCATCTCCATCTCCTCCTCCTCCTCCTCCTCCTCCTCCTCCTCATGCTCTCCTCTACATGGGGAACACCAGGAAGCCGGAGAAGGTGGAGTACTTCCAGCCGCCCATCAGGTTGCCTCGCTCCAGCTTGAGGTAGGCACGGTCTCCCTTCTCCATCTGGATCAGCACGCCGTTGCTGGCTGCCTCGCGCGTCACGTCCTGGTCGCCCGCGAATGCCGAGATCACCGGCCAGCCGTTGTGCATCAGGCTCACCTGCAGGGAGAGAGACAAGCATGTGTTCTTGTTCTTGTTCTAGTTCTAGTTGTTGTTGTGCTAGTTGTTCTTGTTCTTGTTGTAGGAGTAAGTAAGTAACTCATGTGAAAAGTCATGCTCTCATACACACTCTAAAATGTGTAAATGTTAATTTATAAATTAAGCGCTGTAGTCCTTCAGAGATGCCCTGGTTGACAATGTTCTTCTCCAGATGATGAAAACATGTTTGTTTGGGACAGACCCCAACAAATGTCATGATAGTCTTTCAGTGAAAGATTTATCATTCCCACTAATAGTGAATCATATAGCGATCACAATATAGGTTCAGCCCTACTCATACGTGTGAGGCCAGCACAGTAGCCTTAACTGAAAGAATACATTTTTACAGTTTTCAGTCAATACAGTTTTCAAAGTAATGCATTAAATTAAACGTAATAATTCGGTACATTAGCATAAAGTAAGTAGTGGTGTTTTTGAATGATGATTGGGGTTGTGAGGATCTGTTCCTGGCAAACACATACGCATCTACGTATTCCTGAGAGAAGTTAAACTGTTTCTACCGACAAGCGCTTGTTAGGTGTTATTTAGACAAGTTCATCTAGTTCATCCCCTTGTCAATCAGGTCCTGCGGATGCTGCACCTGTTCGGCGGTACCGTGCTGACACACACAACACAACGGAAACACGGGTGATGATTATTCCGCCTATTGTTCTGCCGAAGCATTATCAACATAACCTCCGCCACCTTGACCTTGCCTTCAATCAAGCAAGGTCCCCGTTGTGTTTTGATGCAGACAAGGATAATTAGTAGACGACTGGTCCGTGAAAACCACAATTTGTCAGGAATTGTTGTCGGCGCTATAGTGTTGAGATCGAACAAAAGAGATGAAGGCGAAAAATAGCCAGTGGATTAGCATGTGGGAAAGCAAAGCGAAGCAGAGCCCATTCTAAGATGTGGACAAACGCTGTGCACACATGCGTGCACGTATACACACACACGCACGCGCACACGCACACTCACACACACACACACACACACACACACACACAGAGAGACACAAGCAGTTAATAGGAGGAAGCCTGCCATCTTCTTCATCTTAATGGCTGCCATCCCCAACAAACACACACACACACACACACACACTCCAAACACATGAAACAAACTCAGCACTTTGAGTCGGATACTTAAAACATCAATGAATGCCATCGCCTTTCAAACCGAAGCCTGCCGGGAGAGTTTCCCCAGCCCAGTGCGCGGAGAGAGAATCAAACCAAACTCCCCATTACGAGACTATAACTCCTATAGCTTCCCCCCCCCCCCCAGCCCCACCCACCCTCCCCAGGTTCCTGGAAGGCAATCAGCCCTAACCGTTCACGGAGGTATACTTGGGAGATACTTGGACATGAAGATCCACTGTGATGATGATAGCCTTCTCTGTGGCGTTTCTGCTTGACAGACACGCGGCGGCTTAAAAGGGACGGACGGATGTGTGTGTGTGTGTGTGTGTGTGTGTGTGTGTGTGTCTCACCTCGCCTCAATTTAGCCTCATTAACCCCGAGGTCAGTGTGAGGGAACATGTGTAAAAGACAGGATAGAAAGAAGCGAGCGAGCGAGAAAGACATGAGTCGAGTTCACAGGTAAAAGCAATAGGAAGGGGAGAGATTAAAAAAAAGGTGAACACAAGAAGTGATTAAAGAGGAGAAGGCGCGTGGGCGGGGAGATAGGGCTCCCTGTGGTTTTTAGTGGAGTGCCGGCAGACAGCGAGACAGACAGACGGAGAGAGATCGTCTCTATTCAGTGTGCATGTAATTCCCCCCCCGAAACACCGAGACGGGAGACAAAGGAGGGTCAGCTACACTACATCAACGTGATGCCTCTGGGAGCACACGCACACAGGCGCGCGCACACACACACCACACACACATACAGGCACACACACACACACCACAGGCACACACACATACACACACACACACACACACACACACGCACAGATGCACACACACACGCACACACACATACACACACACATACACACACACACACACACACACACACACACACACACACACACACACACACACACACACAACACACACACACAGTGACGGCACACCCTGCAGTGCTCTCAGTCACTTTGTCGTGCCCTGACTTTATTTATTCAGTATCTCCCTCTCTCCAGGCCCCCCCCTCTCTCTCTCACACACACACACACACACACACACACACACACACACACACACACACACACCACACACACCACACACACACACACACACACACACACACACACACACACACTCTCTGTTTCTGACTTTCCCACACACATAAACACACTCTGTTTTCCAGACAGCTATACACGGTCATGATGTATGGCTCTAATAAAGAAGCGACAGTGGCTTTTTTGGAAAGATGAGACTGGTCAATAACACACACACACACACACACACACACACACACACACACACACACACACACACACACACACACACACACACACACACACACACACACGCCGGAGTATGTGTGTGTGAGTGTGAATGCAGAAATCCATGTGTTTAATTTTGTGTGTGTGTGTGTGTCTCTGTTAATGTGTGAGCACCATTTAACAGGAAGTGGTCTTTAGATGGCAGGGGGAATTGGGGGGGGGGGGGGGGGTGGATTGGGCAGCGGGGCGGGGGGGGGGTTGGCGAGTTGGTGGCAGGGGGGGGCGGGGCTACAGCATTTCGATGAAGCACTTAATGCCAGAGCCACCATGACACCCCCTCATTACGTCATCATCGTCCATCTCGCCGACCACCCTGACGGGACAATAATACACATATCTTGATGACCTATTTCTCTCTCTTTATCAGTCTCGCTCTCTCTCTCTCTGTCTCTGTCCCTCTCTCTCACTCTCTCTCTCTCTCTCTCTCTGTGTCTGTGTCTCTCTGTCGGTCCGGCTGTCTCTCACTGTGTCTTTATAGCGTGAGTTGGAACAAAGTGTTGACAAAGACACAATGGTGGGTCTGACTGCTTGGCTCCGACCACGCTCGCCGTCCATGAGGCCAATTATTATTTCTGGGCTGCCTGAGGTTTTTTTCTTCTTCTTTTCTTCCAGTTATGAAATGAGTGATGCTTGTTAATGCTTTGTTGAATAATGGGATATCTTTTTTTTCTTTCAATTTTCTTTCTCGTTAATGCTCTCCTTAATAAAGCGTCGGAAGAAAATAATATATTATGGGGGGGGGGGGGGGGGGGGGAAACTGCTTTAAACCACCCCTGGTCAGACACATGGGGTTATCCACGGCCCTGCATACCAGCATTGTTTGAGGGAATAGGAGACACATCTCCTAGCATCAAGCATTAGGATGGAGGAACCCAGAACAGAACAACAACAACTACTAAGCTTACACAAATACCGAACACGCTGAATATCTTCAGCACAAATAAAAACACAATATGTATTCACGCAGCTCGTGGGCGCTGCTAATTAGCCTACTTTAGCGCTCGCTGATCACCGCTAACGTAGCTCGCCCCGAATGGTTTGCTCGTGCACCTCTCTCTTCAAGTTGGAAGATATTCAAGTTCCTAGTGCAACGGGACACCCACTCATACACAACTGGCTCGGAGAGGAGAGGAGAGGAAGGGTGGCCTGAGCGGATCTCAACTTTATATAAACCCATCCCACACATGTGGGAGGTCGGTTTTACCTACAGGCTGGTTGAACACGCTGCCATCATCATCTCCCTTCGTGCTGCTAATCCACATCTGGGCTGTACAGCACCACAGTATCCACACAACACTACCGCTGCTCCTAGAACACAAGCCAACCTTCACTGTGGTGAATGCAGTACATTGTACATACATGGTAGTACAATACATTGTACAGGCTGAGACTTTAAGAGTGTGTAAGCACATTATCTCGTGTATTTCTAGATAGAGGCGATGCACGGTCTGCCTTATCTAACTCTGTTTCACACACACGCTCTACGAGATGGAGATCAAATCATGCATCTCGCATTGAATGTGCGTGTGTGTGTGTGTGCGTGTGTTAACCAATTCAGAAAAGTGTGGAGAGGGTGAGAAGCCATGTTATCGCTCTTTCATCACTGTAGCACTAAAAGGAAGCCCCCCTCAACCCCACCCCCCAATACACCAGCCCATGCAGTCTACCCACACACACACACACTACATGTGTGTGTGTATTGTGTGTGTATGTCTATGGAGAATACACACTGCGTGATATGATCTGGTCTTTTAGCATGTCAGACTCCTGAGCTTAGCCACACGGCAAACATTCGGCTATTACACCGCATTTAAAAGTTTACGATCACAAACGTATTTGCAATACGACAGAAGCACATTCCATACTCACATTAAATATTGTTACTGTGCGAGCACTGATAAATCTAATCTAATCTAAATCTAATAAAGCATTAAAAGAGAAACCCAAACCCTAAAATTACTTGTAGATATAGGGTTGCATTAGATGACGCCTCGATGCGTTAAACACATGCTGTGGAGTGTGTGTGATTGGTGGCTGGTTTAAGCAGCCTCACCTGGCTCCAGTCACGCTGATGAGAGTGATTAGACTGGGTGAGGCTGCACACCTGTGGTGCATTGGCCAATCAAGGCACACAGGATGAAGCAGCCATCACCACACACACACACACACACACACACACTCAAGGAGGAGTGCTGACATATCAAGAATGTACCACCTGTTCTGCTTGCATAGCATATGACCACCTCTACAGTAAACCAGTGTGTCTCCCACAGCATCTACCTGTGCCCTGGTCCTGGGAGGAGCCGCAGAAAAGCCACACTTGGGGGGATGTGTGGGAGGAGCTCTACTGGCCCCACATCCGTGACCTCTGATTGGCTGACGTGGTAACCCGGCCCCCTGCTCGTTAAGCGTTGATGCGACGCACCTGTCTTGCGCTTATTGAAAGTGAATTGAAGGGGCGTGTCCAGGGGAGCCAGCAGCCCAGCAGCCCACGGAATGCATTTTCTTTAAAGGCGAGGTCAGGGAGTTTGGTTCACCTTTAAGCTATGATGTGAAAACAACACTGCAGAATATGGAAAGAGATGCTAACTGAGTTCACATTGACCTTGAAACCCAAGGGCACACAGACCACAGTGACGTGCTCTCTGAATTCAATGGCTGCTTGACATGTCATAGAGACAAAAAAACGAAACAGAATAAGCATCATTATTCCATTATTCCATGTTTCGGAACATTTGGGATATCTGGTTCAAATCCACCCTGAAATATAGATCTTTAAAACCACGACAAATAATTCCAACAGATTAGTTGCAGATTGATAAACCAAGTCTAAAATGCCATTAATAAGATCAATGGGGGAAAAAACAGCAGCTTTCAACTCCATTTTACATATTCTAAATCTGTGACAATTTATGCTTGTGAAACTTTATCAACCCCCTGAAATCGATTCCTGGCAACACCACTGGCGGGAGATAAAACAGTGTATTTATGGCCACACCTCTTGAGAAGACGTCTCTTCTCGCTGATACTATAGCTCTGCAGGCCTTATTTATTCAGAATTTTGTCACCTTAACCTCATTCCAAGTCAAACTCTGTGTATTTTATACATATAAGAATGTACCGTATACTCAATGTTCAATGTCTTTGTTACGACTCTGACTTGTCGGCTTAATGGTCACAACAGCTCCAGTTTTAATTAAATAACTTAAAATTCCATAACCAAGAAAACTGTAAAAGAGCACGACTCCCCTCTGTGATCAGTCGGTTAAGCCGTCTTAACAGATGCTGAACTGTTTCTAAGCTCCCACCAAGCTTATGACTTAGTCTGATGTCTATTTCAATACATTCAGAATCATTGAAAGCTATCTGCTATACTCTCAACATTTTCAATTAGGTTTTAGAACTGGGATAAATGAATATTCCCAACATTTTGGGGCCATTGCTTAGAAGTGCCTTTGAATGGACTATAAAGCCTCACATAAAAACTAAATCAAGCCCTTTGATTTCAGGATATCTAGAAAAGATCTGAGACTGCAGTCTCTTCAGCGAAGTCTTGTGAGGTCAGTGGCAGATTCACTGTTCATTAAATCACCATTGTTTTGCAGATAGGTTGCCGGGAGATATAATAGATATGTCAGCATGGGCTGTATTTATATGTATCCACCATATCCACCAAACTGTCAGGAGTTTGACTAGAGTATTTCGATGCAGTCAAATTGCTTTATTCAGTCCGAAAGTAGACAAAGCAAAGGACCGCAGGGCTAAGAAACAACACAAATGTGGTTAAAGTAAAACTTCCCCACTGGCATGACGTCACATGGAGATGTTGTGGGTATTTTCATTGTTTAGGAAAACCAAATGAATGCAGAACAGAAAGTGCAGAAGGAGCCAAATATAATGCCAAGAAATACATCTTTCCTTGAATACCATTGAGCGCTATAGGGATGTGCAATACAGTGTTTGTGTACGCACATAGTTCTGTGTAATGTATTTTTATGTAAATGGTGTGTTCCATGTCTTATTCATAAACTGTACAGCGGCAGATATATTAGCCTACATTTCACCAAATATAAAACCTCCTTTGTCTTTTCTTTGTTAATTTATTATTTAACAATGGCAACAATGGTGTGCTACCTTTGTGCAAATTAGGCTGGTACTGATAAGAATTTAAATGTTTGGCTAAAAACAGAAATTAAAATGTCTGCTTTGAAAGGGAAACCTGGCCAATGCTTAAGATCAGAAGTGGTGCTTGGGAACGCATTATGAACATCTGATGCGCGTGGGACATAATAATTTCAATGGAAGACCGCCCTGTCCATTCAGACATGTGACAAAAGCATGTGGCGTTAACCGAGGGTTCTTCATAAGGTTCTGCAGAGCACTGTGCTCTGATGCAACGGACTGTGGGAACAGGAATGGGCCTCGCTTGCTTCTTCCCTAGAACCACAAATTCATCTGCCGCCATTTTGTAGCCACAGCGTGTAAGCACACACAGGCAACCTCGCTGGTGGTCAGACGTTGGCTCTCGCATCTCCTCTGCTTATGGCTGCTCACTGTGTATTCTGGGCTTCTGTTCCCACAAACTGTCGACGATTTTTCTATTGAAGCATGCCAAGCCTTTTTATTTGGAAAAATATTCTTGCTAGAAATTGTCCTGACTGTTGTTGTCTTGTTTTAATAGTCAATGTTGACAATTCTCCATGACGTCACAGCCGTGTACACGGTCTATGGTCACAATGTTTTGTGCCCATTTCTTCACATTTCTCAATGATTTGCATGTTTTACTTTACACTCAAGAGAACTGTCTTAGCAGCTGACCATAACAGAATAATAGATGTTGTCTTGAATGATAATTAAGTTCATATTTCACTGTTATTTATTTTTCATTCAATGTTTCCACTGAGTAACATGGGGGAGAGGGGTGTGGGCCTATGACTCCACACTCTCCCTATGACCTCACAGTTCATAGTTTTTTAAATTAAACATTTCCCTTCTTCCCACTTTACCTTACTGCTGCGTATGGTGTGCTGCGCATGTTGTTTTGTAATTGTTGTGGTCCTTGACACGCACACATTAGCAGCCTGTAATGCACACATTAGTGCCTCCGTTCTATCACATGACTGACTTCATTATCCCGACGCCGTGAGTTAACAGTGATGCAGTGTGGACCATTTGCGCTCACCGACGCGGATATGATAGGGCCTATAAACCTGACACAGTGTTTCCCTTTCGGGTATCACCCGCTTGTTCCTGTTGCTGTTGCTGTTGTTGTATTTGTCATGCTAATTCATTCAAGTTCGCAGAAATAATAAATAATATATAAGTAGGCCTATCAGTAGCATAGCGCAATATGCGGAAGCCCCGGGGGATCTCCAGCTAATTATACAACGGTTTAATTAGAGCAAGCTACAGTACAATTAAAGCTTTTTTTAAAACAATGTTGTGTTTGTGTTTGTTGTTTTAAAACATTCATTCATCGCGGCGTACAAGGGACGACACGGAGTGCGTAAAGGCACCATCAGATGTTGTTTGCATGGATGAAAGTGAACGCCACTGGCAGTACTGTGCCACTGTTCCTATAAAGGCGTATGTGGGACACAAAGCCAACAGATATGCAGCCAAATCTTCCATTGGAACGTGTTTTTGAAAGGAGGTCCATTACATCATTCCACATGTTAAAACATTTGTCTGTCGTCTTATTTGGAGTTAAATTGTCCATGTTTCAGATGATATATTGTAATATACAATTGACTACAATTGACTACAATTGACTTGTTCTCTACTATATTTATGCTGGGCAAATATAAATATAAGTGCACAGCCTCTTGTGGCCTTTAAGTGGTTGTGTGTAATGTGGATGTCTGTGTGTTAATTGTCTTTTGTCTTTAATTGTGTTTTAATGGGATTCTTGATTGTTATTTAGATTTTTTCCGTTTACGTCTTTGATTTCTTCTTCTTCACTTTGTTCGTATTGTACCAACTTGTAAACGAGATGGTTCATCTCAGGGGCTTTATCCGATTTAACTTGTATCATCGTCATCAGGTGAAAGTGACGCGCGTAACTGCGCTCACTGCCTGCCGCTGTCCGTGGTGCTGACGGGGGGCTCGGCGCGTTATGTTTGGGCCTGCGGGTGGGCTGCGGGTGGGCTGCGTGGCTTTCATCTGGAGACGCCTCTCGCACGTCTCCCTTCCCGGGGGAGCGCATCAAATGATTTCTCCTTGCGAGTCATTTTCAAATGACTCATAATGAGTCAAAGCGTTTTACAAAGACAGCGACGTGGAACGCGCATTTCCTTCTGATCGCTTAAGTGTCATAATGTGTACAGACAGTGAAGGAGCGCACACACACACACACACACACACACACACACACACACACACACACACACACACACCTGTATGGTTTGGCGGTTGTAGACCTTCACCACGTGGAAGTTAAAACTGTAAATCCCTTTGCGCGGTGCGATGAAGTTACTCCGCTCCTCGTCGAAGTTCCGTCCAACATTGACGAGGATCTGGAGAGAGACATGGGGGGGGGGGGTTACAGCAACATGAGGGAGCAGACACATCCAATTTCAGCAGACATTTGCGGATCATAAATGCTTCACCACTGACTCAAAAGTCAACGCTTTGCCTTTATCTCCTATTACTTTGGGTCAGAACTTCTCAACTTTATTGCGTGTGGAAAGCAACTTAATAAATCTTTTAAATGAGATTTCCATGCCGCGTGTCTGAGAGCCAAATGTCTGATTTTATGAGCTTATGGCGGCTTGGAAGAGGACCGTGGCGAAATTGGATGGGCTTTGGAGGGAATTAACCTTTAACGACACCCTAATAGGATATCACCCCGGCCACCTACCGTCACTAAATTATTTGCCGAGGTGTCACTTTCCATATCCTTCTATTGTCAGCTCAAAAGTTGAAAACTGCAAAACCTCTTGCTCTCAAGGAATAGTTAGGGAGTCTTTATACGATTGTATATCCTCTTTATATCCTCCTATACAATGCGGGATTCGTGGATTCAATAATATATACTGTACGCTCTACTTCATGTTTTATGGTTTAGATCGAGAGACTATAAACCAATCCGGATTTATCGACGCGTTATCTTTACACTTGTCTCTAGACAGATCAACCAACCACGACTGTATCACAGTGGACCACCCGCATCGTTTAAACACTCACAATGTCCATTTCTCAAATAAATAAATCATGTGTGAAGCATTTTTTGCGTATAGCCTTTTGAAAGTCGACGAGTCGATTTAAAACGGCAAAAGTCCGGTCTCGTCTCCAACATCGGATGGGTGTATATTTAAGACCAAAAAAAAAAAAAGACTCCAACATCCAATAGAATAGTATAGGCTGTACCTGATCGAAGTAGATGACCATGGTCCTGTTGCTCATCTCGGAGGGTTCGTGGTTGGTGTTGCGGACGGCGGAGAACGCCACCTTGGCGCTGCCCGAGCGCACGGAGATGCCCAGCGCCGTGCCCGTGGGGTCCGCGGTGGGGTTGGAGTCGCACACCACCAGACACTTGCCCTCCAGCACGATGGGCTCCGTCTCGTTCTGCGCGTCGGTCGGGCTGCAGGCGACCAGCCACACGACGCCCAGCAGGCAGAACGTCCACATCATGCACTGCACGGACGATCGGGCGGGAGGCGACTTTTAATCTTCTTCTTTTTTTTGGGGGGGGGGGGGGGGTGTGGGTGGGTGGGTGGGTGGGCAGGGGGGGGGGAGGGGGGTTGGGATTCAATCCGTGATTTGTTTTTCCACACACACACTTTTCAAAGATCTGCCCGGCTCCTCTTGTGTGTAGGCTACGACCCAGTGAAGAAGAAGAAGAAAAGAAGAAGAAGAAGAGGAAGAAGAAATCACTTCTCTATAGCAGCTATTAAATATTAAAGCGGTCTCTTGGAGAAGGTGCGCGGTGGCTCCGTGGGTGGATTTGAAGCGTTTGTAGTCCTACTCGATCTGCTGTAAAGAAAACCTTTGTCGGCTTTTCCACTTTTTTTTGTTCCCGGGGTCGCAACTTTTCTTCTTTTCTTTTCTCCTTTTGTCGCGCGTCTATGCTGTGTCAGGCCGTGTGGCACCCAGGCGGGCTACTAGGCGGCGGAGGGGCCCTGGTCGCGTCGCAGCAGCAGCGCCGTAGGAAGCATAGCGCACCGCCAGGCTCCGTCTGCTCGCACGCTTCAATTATTGATATGGGAGATATTGGAGTTGAACACACACACACACTCACACTCACACACACACTCACACACACACACTCACACACACACACACACACACACGCACAGAGAGAAGAGGCTGGGAGTGAGCGGCCAGCCACGCATGAGCAAGAGATGTTCCCGCCCCACTCGTTCTTGCTTTTTTTCCCTCCTTCTTCCGTACCACACCCTCCCCTTCTCCTGCTCCTATCGTAACGGGCCCCCCATCACCGGAGAGCCTCGCTCCTATCTTCAATATCCTCCAACCATGCAGCGCGCCGGACCCGCCTCCGATTCAACCCTCCCTCTCCCTCTCCCCCTCTCTCTCTCTCTCTCTCTCCCTCTCCCTCTCTCTCTCTCTCTCTGTATCTCTCTCTCTCTCTCTGTGTCTCTCGCACACGCACACACACACACACACACACACACACACACACACACACACACACCTGGATATTGTCTTTGGTGCGTTTAGGAATGTTCCCCTCGGATGGAGGAGGTGCAGCTCATACTTTTGCGCGGTAACACAACGTGAAAGTGTGTGACGTTGCGTCACATCGCACGCCAACACGCTCATTCTCTAACGCATTGATTTTTTGTGAAGCAAATCCTTTTGAGTTCGCGAAGTTAGGCTCTGAATAGAGTTGAAAAAAAAAAAAAAAAAAAGGACAGAAGGCCAAAAAAAAGGAACGAAGATGACGCAAAACGCGCTGCAGAACTAACAACCAACTATCCAACTATCCGAAAATGAGAAAAGCAAACTTCAACGAGGTAATTAGACAATTAATTAGGCAACGGTTGAACTCATTAACTCATTTTACTTTCAGTTTGCATAACGTGGTGGTGGTGGTGGGGGGGGGGGGGGGGGGGGGGCGGGGGGTAGAGAGAGAGAGAGAGAGAGAGAGGGAGAGAGGGAGGGAGAGAGAAAAAACGAATAATAACACTACATTTTAACTGTGATTTTCTAAAGTGGTGCCAACGTTAGTCAGGCGCAGGCGGGTGCACACACAGTGCCCACGTGGTGCGGCAGGCAGGGAGGCAGGGAGGCAGGCAGGGAGGGAGCGAGGGGTGGTTGGTGGTTGGTGGTTGGTGGTTAGTGGTTAGTGGTTGGTGATTGGTGGTTGCGTTGAGTGACGGAGCATGTCGGTGAGTAAAACGCGCCGCCAGTGAGGAGAGTGGGCGGCTTGTACCTGCGAGGACACGGACACGGCACTCAGGAGCTCGGGCTGTATGAGAGTAACATGGATGTTATATCTGTCACGACAATCATGTTTGCTCACTCTCCTTGTAATCCTGCTGGGAGCCCCCTGCAGCAGTTCGGATCCTGCCGAGGGTGAGACGGCCATATTTCCAGCGTTTCCGGAGATTTCTGCTCAGGACAGCCAATAGGATGTTGGGGTGTGATGCATGCAGGCCTACACTGTACTCGACACTTGTTGACTAATTCTCCTTTTGTCTCTTCCACCATTCTCTACCCCACCCCCCCCCCCCCCCCCCCCCCTCACACACACACACACACGCACGTGCACACACACACACACACACACACACACACCTTCGTCCACCCCAAACGCTCCAGCTGTGTTTTAGAGTTCTCTCACACACACACCTGTATTCCCCCTTGCTGTGTGTTTTTGTCTCTCTCTCTCTGTCTCTCTGTCTCTCTGTCTCCCTCTCTCTCCCTCTCTGTATCTCTCTGTATCTCTCTGTGTCTCTTGCTCCCGGGAGGGGGTGTGTGCTACTCGGAGAGCCAGTGTCTGAGCTCTGTCTCCAGACGCAGGCTGACAATGAGTGACAGGTCAAAGGGACTTCTCTGAGACTCAGCAGGCAGGGGGCGAGCCGCATGAACCCTCTCTCTCTCTCTCTCTCTCTCTCTCCCATTTCCCTCTCTCACTCCATTTCTATTTCCCGCTTTGTCCATCTCTGTGTCATCCTCAAATTCACACATATCGCTGCAGTCATTCGCACTCACACAAGCACGCACACACACGCACACACCCACCCACACACACACAGACACACATACACACACACAAGCCCAGCATCGGGGTCACAGGGAGCCAGAGGAGGCCGGGCTCAGTGTGTCCCGGGGCGACCGTGTCCTGACTGCAGCTAAACACGACTGACAGAACGGAGACCTCCTCCCGCCTAGCATCCGCGCTGCCGCTGCAGTGTGTGTGTGTGTGTGTGTGTGTGTGTGTGTGTGTGTGTGTGTGTGTGTGTGTGTGTGTGTGTGTGTGTGTGTGTGTGTGTGTGTGTGCGTGTGTGTGTAGGTTTTGTTTGTTGGTGGGACTAGAGCAGTACTGTGGAGATTGAGCTTCGTGCATGTGTCTGTCTGTCTGTCTGTCTGTCTGTCTGTCCGCTCCCAATTGACCTTTCTATAATAACAGCAGTGCATATCTGTCAACCTGTCTGTCTGTGTCTGTCTGTGTCAGTGTCTGTCCTCATCCGTCTATCTGTCTGCTTCTGTTCATCTGCCAATCCATGTTTAATTGTGGATATGACTGCCTGTCTGTCTGCCAATGTGTATGTCTGCCCACGTGTCTGTCCATCTGTGTCTCTCTGTGTCTGTGTGTCTGTCAATGTGTCTGTCTGTGTCTGTGTGTCTGTCTGCTCTCAGCCATCTATCTGTCTGTTTCTGTTCATCTGCCAATCCATGCCTAAATGTCTGTCTGCCAATGTGTCTCTCTACCCATGTGTCTGCCTGTCTGTCTATGTCTGTCTGTCCGTCTGCTCTCATCCATTTATCTTTCTGTTTCTGTCTATCTACCAATCCATGTTTAAATGTGGATATGACTGCCTGTCTGTCTGCCCATGTGTCTGTCTGTCTGCTCTCATCTGTCTATCTTTCTGCTTCTGTCTATCTGACAATCCATATCTAAATGTGGATATGTCTGCCAATGTGTCTGTCTGCCCATGTGTCTGTCTGTCTGTCTGCTCTCATCTGTCTATCTTTCTGCTTCTGTCTATCTGACAATCCATGTCTAAATGTGGATATGTCTGCCAATGAGTCTGTCTGCCCATGTGTATGTCTGTATGTCAGTGTGTCTGTCTGCTCTCATCTGTCTATCTGCCTAACCATGTCTAAATTGGATATGACTGCCTGTCTGCCCATGTGTCTGTCTGCACGTGCCTCTCTGTCTGTCTTTGTCTGTGTGCTCTCATCCGTCTATCTTTCTGTTTCTGTCCATCTGCCAATCTAAATGTAGATATGCCTGTCTGTCTGCCCATCGGCCAACATGGCGGATCCAGTGCGGTAGTTCACATTTCCAGTGTGTTAAAAGGACACAAACAGGGACACCAACAAGAAAGGAAGCAAAATGACAACACTGTGTTCTCATCAGCGCCGGGAGAAAGGTGCTTTAAACACGGCAGAGGTGCGAACAACCGAGGAAGTGACTGCGTGTGGAGGAAGAACTCGGCCATGTGGGAGTAACACGCAGAGTGGAATGCAATGTTTGTGCGTCGAGTTTCATCTCGACACGTATTTGAATGCAGACGCATTATGCTGCTTCATTCCAATCCAGCCATTTTGCTCTCTTTGACGCTTTATCTACCAGAGATTTAAGGATTTTAACAGACTTTCTTTACTGATTGTCGAGAGAGTGGGAGGGAGAGAGAGAGAGAGAGAGAGTGAATGTCCACGTGGATGTGCTATTTCTGTTGCACTTGGTGTGTAAGTCATTCAGTAACTGTCATCATTTGTGAGAGCAGTGTTCAGCAGACTGACATTTCTTGATTTTATGATTATTTTATTCACAAATGTCTTCACAATAATTGATTAAAAACATTTAACATGCCTTGAGTTTTTCCATTACCCAACAACACTTCGACTTCAAATTGACTGAATTAAACTAAACCAAACTTCCATGTCAAAATAATAGTAATGGCCCTTCTCCCGAATGACTGTAGCGTCTTCACAGTCCTTATATATTCTCTTAATGTCCTCTTCAGCAAACACCACAAAGTCACTCCACTCCATACCTGTAATTCAGAGCGGCCCTTGACTGCCATCAACATTCGTAGCGTCACTCCGCATTTTCCGATAGATTCATTCAACACAGCTCGTTGTATTTTGCCACTTGATTTCCAGTAGGCCAAACTGTGGACTCTCAGTGGGGTCAAACACAAGACCATCGGGAGATGACCCTAACCAGAGGGCATCTGGGTGCATGAGCCCTAAGCCCCAACGTAGCATTGCTTGTGCTACAATGCCACCGATGTGGCTTTAGTTCGGGGCTCCTCCAAGGACACAGGCAGGTTGTGGTGTTGTAATCCGCTTTATTGTTAAGTTGCAAGTACAATTATATGGAGCAGATGGTAAGTGCTAGCTAGCATGCTAGTGCTCTCCAGTGTGTGTGCTGGTGGCTGACTTAACCTGTGGTGCACTGATTGGCCAACGCAGCACAGGCTGGTAGCCCCACCCCCCCCGGATCCCCGGGGCCACGTGAAGCTAATTGGACCAGCCAGCCACCAACCACACAGTCCCACAAATGTATTTATTTAAATTGGCATTCTTGTCGCGGTGTTTGGTGCATCACAATAATAACAATACATAGAAAAGAAAGTGAATGAAATTGAAAGAGCTCGTTAACTACTCTTTCGTAAGCACTGTAAGTCAAGACATATAACATCTACATAAAATAGAAACATTTACCATAAGAACTATGTTTAACGAAAATATGAAGCGTGGAATGTGCAGAGAGATGTGTGTTAATGTGACCCATTGATACAGATGAGGAGACTCGACACTAATGTAACCTGCAGTGTCCATGAGGGCGGGGCTAAGAGTCAGAGTCTACCCGTTGTTGACGAGGCCGGCAGCAGACAGGAGAAAGTGTTCTTGTTGGTGCGCGGTGTTGGGTCCGTATGGACGACGTGTTTCAAACAGTTTGTGTCCAGGGTGGGAGGGGGGGGGTCAGCCACAAGGTTCCCTGCTCGCCTCAGGGTCCTAGAGGCGTGCAGGTCCTGCCAATCACCACAGTTTGAGCTCCTCCCTTTTGAATTCTCTCTGCAAGATGTTCTGCTGAACTGATGACATGGCAAACCTCCAGACGTGATCTTTGTCCTCCTGCTTTCTGTCGCTCTGCTCCCCTGTAGCAACCCCTGGCAATACATCTGAAGTTGTTTCCAGCGATTGTAGATGCTGCACACAAACTGCCAGCTGGGTGGAGTATCACAATTAAGCTCACTGGCAATGGATGCTGGTGGGAGATGGGACTGCCCTCCTGGACTGAGTCAACCAATGCGCTGATTGCAATGGTGGTGATTAGTGGAACCGTAATTATATATGAAAAAAACATAGCAAATCCTGTGTAAACAGGTGCTTTTTCGGCGTTGTGTACTCGAGCAAGGCAAGTTTAAAACACACAAAATTACCCACGCCTCAAAACTATGATCGTTGTCTTTTTGGGCCGTACTGCAAATCTATTGCCTGGCGTGTGATGTTAGGCAGTGCACCAGGTCAAAGTGGAAATAGTTTAAACTTTGAGTCCCCTCCACAGCAATGTCTTGCCAGGTTGGGTCATGGAATATTTAGCTGACCAAGGTCTTTTGTTTTTTTTAAATGCATAATTTCTTGGACTTGAGTTTACTATGAGTTCTTATTTGAGCATACTGGTAAATGTTGTTGCTGTGTGGATCCCAGGATTGTTTTGTGTTAATCCTTGGTTGGACACACTACATTGTGTGAGATATTTGCTTTACTAACTAATGCCAATTTAGCTGGCTTGAGTTTGCCATGTTATGATTTGAGTATGTCAATGCTCTACCTGTGAGGCTTTCTCTTAGTTTTGTGTTGTTAATTGACCTCCTCTGATCAATATACATACATTTGAATAAAGAAACCATATTTCCACTCCCATGTTGAGAGTACAGGAAGAGTATTAAAAACTTGGACATTTTCCCTTTATGATAAAAATGAGTTTGAATTGTTTATACATTATGATATATTCATATTATTGACTGTAGATCATTGCGGTTTGTTAATACAACGATACCCAAATACATTCGGGAATAGCTAAATAAACAAATACATAAATAGCATATTAAAATGAGCTCATGCCATTTTTTTGTACCCATTTCAGTCCAAAGTGATTGCACTTCGTCCAAATGTGGAACTCAGGAGTGAGAGCAGCAGTTGGCAGTTTGCACAGCAAGAGCTGTGAAGAAAGACCCTCAGAAGTGCACATTGAACACTCTGAAGCCTCGCCCATTCCCCATACCTTTCCCTATGAGGCAGTGCATCTGAAAAACACATGCAGTGATACCACATACAGTATTTAAGAGCTTACAGACGGTGGGGGCTGGAATAACCTGCAGCTATAGAAAAGCAGAACATAGAAAAGAAGACTATGAAAAAGGGTGGAGAGGCGGAGAAGAAGTCATCGGAGTGTCCCCTCTTGCTGAACCACAGAAGCAAGACAGACTGCCATTCTGTCTGAGACACCACCACCATCACCACCACCACCACCACCACCAACAGTGGATAGGTGGGAAGAGGAAACTATACACATGTAAAGACAACATTTGAAGACTGCGTGACACTGTCTGTAAGTGTTTACACAAAAATTCTTGGTCAAATGAGAAAATACATGTGGTTATTATATATAGATTATATATTGAATTAGCAGAGAACATGCTATATCGTGATATGTATTGCCCAGGCCTAGGCCTCATCAACGTCAATCAACTGAAGACATTATGAGGAAGAATTACAAATCAACTTGGTTAAATATAGTCTGTCCGGGCGGGTAGCGCCTCAGTTGTGGTCTATCATTAACAATAAACACACGTTGAGATATATTCTAAAACAGCATGATGTCATTCTTTTGTGGTTAGAACTATTCCTGATGCTCCTTTCCCAACTGACAGCTCTAATTATAAGTTATTATATATAGATTATACTGTATTTTGACATGCAGCCCTAGGCCTCATCATTGTTTCTTTTCTTTTTTGAGTATAGTGAAATAACTGAAGACGTTATGAGACGTTCCCATTGATGGCACTATTTCCTCCCCCAACAACCTCCTGGTCTGGGAACAGGGAACAGTTTGGGAATCCAAACTTTTCTCGGGGCCCCTGCCAAAGCGTGCGTTGAACTGGCAGATGGTGGCACAGTGGGTTGTGCCGTTGCAGCAGAGCTCCAGACTCTCTCTACTGCGGCTTCCTGTCTGTGCGCAGGGCTTCCTGTTTGTGGAGCGTCTCCCCACTGGGCCCTCCTACCCCCCCCCCTCGTCCCCCCCCCCCCCGGCAACAGATTCAGGCTCAGGTTAGGATTATTGGAATGCCTAATGTGCCCCACCGGTGTGAATGAAGACGTGTTTGTGCAGCGTGTGCGTCTGTCTCTGTCTCTGTGTGAGCATGTGTGTGTATGTTAGTGCGTGTTTTCACGTTTGTGTGTGTGTGTGTGTGTGTGTGTGTGTGTGTGTGTGTGTGTGTGCACGCGCACGTGATGAGTTCCTTTACTGGAAAACATTTTGGGGGCGGGAAACGTGTTTTTCCTTGGCCTCATACTGATATTTTTCCAATCCTGTATTTCCTACACGTGTGAACGTGCGGTCTGAAAATAGCCAACGTGTATATTTATCGACGATAAATGAAGACGAGGGGAAAAAAATAAGCGAGGACCGCTAGCGTGAGCTCCAAGCAGCCAGTGACTCATCATGCCAGACCTGTTTGTTTGGAGTCAGCGACAGCGCAGTCACACACCGGGCCAACGAGGACAGGATAGCATTCAATTACACCGTGATGCATGAGTCAGTCTCCTGTCACCCCCTCCCCCCGCTCCCTTTGGTTTCCACAACCACACTGGCTTTATGAGTCCAATGCGGATCAGGGGGACTCAATTAAATTGTGTGTGTGTGTGTCGTGTGTGTGTGTGCTGTGTTAGGAATGGGTTGTGATGGCAGGTTGATATTGAGTCTATATACCCCGTTTGTGAACTGAACGATGACCAAAAATCTTGTACTATTTATTCAACGCTCCAGTTAACCATGTCTACCTCCGTGGCTATAAGCAAAACAGTCTCCCCAGGTTGCGTCGGCCCCCAGGGGCCCCTCCTGGTGGCGTGGTGTGGGGGAATTAGTTGACAAAAATAAACCCAATAAGTGGAAGGTGGAAGAATTACAAATAAACTTGGTTAAATATAGTCTGTCCGGGCGGGTATAGCGCGGGTATTGCGGTCTCATCATTAACAATAAACACACGTTGAGGTATATTCTAAAATAGCATGTAACAATAAAAATACATTCACCATTTAATCATGATATCATCCTTTTGGGGTTAGAACTATTCCTGATGCTCCTTTTCCCAACAGACAGCTCTAATTATAAGTTGTGTGTGTTTTCTGTGAAGCACCTGATGCAGCATGTTCATGCAAATTCAACACACACACACACACACACACACACACACACACACACACCGTGGAACGTCTTTCAGTCCTTTATTACCTCGCTCGCTGGTTATTTATACACACACACCACACACAGAGACACACACACACGCACACGACGCACACACACACACACACACACACACACACACACACACACACACACACACACACACACACACACACACACACACACACACACACACTATTTAGACAAAATAAACTGGGGGAACGCAAGTGAAGGCGACCTTCATATCACGACAGTATTAAGAAACAAAACAGTGATTAGTGAGTGAAATGTATATTGTATGAGGGATGATCTAAGCATTCAGAACACTGAGAATCCCTTCCGCTGAAAGGAAACCCGGGCATTGGATGTGATTATTCGCAGTTTGGTGCTCCGTGTTAAAATCAAACTCTGCGAGACGATCGCCGTCCCATTTGTGTGTGTATGTGTGTGTGTGTGTTTTTTTTAATCCATTTTCTATCTGGTGTATCTGCTGTGATCTCAATGCTTGTTCGTGGCGACCCCATGAAATATGAAGCAGACTCCCAGTGCAGTGTAGGTATTCCATTAGGCCCCCACTGTCTCTCCGCTACAAAGCGTGTCCTTGGGGAGACTGTACGCCTCGGTCGGCGCCACGAGCACCGCTAGCAACACCACGAGCACCCCGCTAGCACACCACGCGCCACACCGCTAGCACGCCACGAGCACACCGCTAGCACGCCACGCGCACACCGCTAGCACGCCACGCGCACACCGCTAGCACACCACGAGCACAGCGCTAGCACGCCACGAGCACGCCGCTAGCACGCCCACGAGCACGCCGCTAGCACACCACGCGCACACCGCTAGCACGCCACGAGCACACCGCTAGCACGCCACGCGCACACCGCTAGCACGCCACGCGCACACCGCTAGCACACCACGAGCACAGCGCTAGCACGCCACGAGCACGCCGCTAGCACGCCACGAGCACGCCGCTAGCACGCCACGAGCACGCCGCTAGCACGCCACGAGCACACCACTAGCACACCACGAGCACAGCGGCTAGCACGCCACAGAGGCTAGCACACCACGAGCACGCCGCTAGCACACCACGAGCACACCGCTAGCACGCCACGAGCACACCGCTAGCACGCCACGAGCACACCGCTAGCACGCCACGAGCACACCGCTAGCACGCCACGAGCACACCGCTAGCACACCACGCGCACGCTGCTAGCACACCACGAGCACACCACTAGCATGCCACGAGCACACCGCTAGCACGCCACGAGCACGGAGAGCAAAGTGATTCTGGAAAATCCACGTTCTATTTGGTCGGAGCAACAAAAAAAAAATGTGGGAACCGAAATAGTATTTTGTCTTGAGGTCTTACTTCAGCGCGATACGGACAATTTTATAACGATTGACCCAAGCCGACTTCATTCATCACAGTATTATTGGGAAACGTCTTTTTTTTCTACTACGAAATGAAAAGCGAATATAATTCAAATGAGGCAACGTTGTTCATGTGTATATTTTTTATTTTTGTTCATTGGAATGGAAAATCTAAATCTAGTCAAGTATTATGCATGATTATAAGTTTCTCTTTCCTACTAACCATCTCCTCTCAAGGACACGTTAATGTCTCGCCAAGAAATGGTGGTGCCATGTCTGATCGTAGAAGGGAACAACAAGTCTCTATGCTCCCTCGAAAACCAGATTTATCCGGTTTTATGTAACGGTCTGAGAAGGGAGAGCTTTCCCGTGGCCTTGTAGAGTATCTATCACAGCCTGCCATGTCTGGGCGGGAAAATGACTTAAAAGCTTATGAACTCCTATGTCTCTTTGGCTCCTTTGCTCTCAGACCCCACTGTTAGTGTGTCTGACTGAGAACGACCCATCAGCGCTGATTATATGTATCGTTGCTTATGTTGTCTACTATGCTGGTCTAAAATCCACTGGGGACGGAGTTGTTTCTTATTAGTGAACAGATTTCCACCACAGCCATCCTAAAAATATTGCAATGCCAAGATCTACATTATTATGCACTATTATATTGTATGATATTATTTTTACCGGGATGCAGGCTGCAACCACTCCTCCCTGCATACATACAGAGCTGCATGTGCAGAAGCATCTAGAATAATCGTTCAACGTTCAGGACTAACTTTGCATGTTATCAAGCCTTTTCACAATTTGATCTCACAATTAAGGCAGAAGCTGCCGGTGGGAATGATGAGGTGTGTCCGGATCTCTCCCCTGGGTGCTGGGTGTGCTGGTGTGCTGGTGTGCGGGTGTGCTGGTGTGCGGGTGGGTGGGTGTGGGTGTGGGTTTAGGAGGGGGGGGGGGGGGGGGTGGAATATTCAGCCCATCGAGGCCAACGTGAACCCAATTTGCTGCATCTTAAAGGACATGACAACCTTGCGGTGCGCGCGCTACAGCGTGCTACCGTTACTGCTACTGCCGCCAACACCACCGCTGCTGCTGCTGCTGCTACTGCTGCTGCTGCTGCTGGCACGGCCGCCAGCCACCCGGCCTCGCCTGCGTCCTGTCAACACAGCACCGTAATCTGATTGTGGAAATGACATTAGGCTCAGTGTTTTACATAAGTAATCGGATTATTATGACAGAGGTGCGCGATGTGGCGATAGACATTAATTCGTTTAATGGCGTCCTTTCCCTCAATCTGTGTGTGTGTGTGTGTGTGTGTGTGTGTGTGTGTGTGTGTGTGTGTGTGTGTGTGTGTGTGTGTGTGTGTGTGTGTGTGTGTGTGTGTGTGTGTGTGTGTGTGTGTGCGTGTGTGTGTGTCTCTGTGTGTGGTGTGTGTGTATAAATAACCAGCGAGCGAGGTAATAAAGGACTGAAAGACGTTCCACGGTGTGTGTGTGTGTGTGTGTGTGTGTGTGTGTGTGTGTGTGTGTTGAATTTGCATGAACATGCTGCATCAGGTGCTTCACAGAAAACACACACAACTTATAATTAGAGCTGTCTGTTGGGAAAAGGAGCATCAGGAATAGTTCTAACCCCAAAAGGATGATATCATGATTAAATGGTGAATGTATTTTTATTGTTACATGCTATTTTAGAATATACCTCAACGTGTGTTTATTGTTAATGATACACCGCAATACCCGCGCTATACCCGCCCGGACAGACTATATTTAACCAAGTTTATTTGTAATTCTTCCACCTTCCACTTATTGGGTTTATTTTTGTCAACTAATTCCCCCCACACCACGCCACCAGGAGGGGCCCCTGGGGGCCGACGCAACCTGGGGAGACTGTTTTTGCTTATAGCCACAAGGTAGACATGGTTAACTGGAGCGTTGAATAAAATAGTACAGATTTTTGGTCATCGTTCAGTTCACAAACGGGGTATAAGAGCTCAATATCAACCTGCCATCACACCCATCCCTTATGACACCACACACACACACACACACACACACCACACACACACACACAATTAATTGAGTTCCCCCTGATCGCATTGGACTCATAAAGCCAGTGTGTTGTGAACCAAAGGGAGCGGGGGGAGGGGGTGACAGGAGACTGACTCATGGCATCACGGTGTAATTGAATGCTATCCTGTCCTCGTTGGCCCGGTGTGTGACTGCGCTGTCGCTGACTCCAAACAAACAGGTCTGGCATGATGAGTCACTGGCTGCTTGGAGCTCACGCTAGCGGTCCTCGCTTATTTTTTTCTCCCTCGTCTTCATTTATCGTCGATAAATATACACGTTGGCTATTTTCAGACCGCACGTTCACACGTGTAGGAAATACAGGATTGGAAAAATATCAGTATGAGGCCAAACAAAAACACGTTTCCCGCCCCCAAAATGTTTTCCAGTAAAGGAACTCATCCCGTGCGCGCACACACACCACACACACACACACACACACACACACACACACACACACACACACACACACACACACACACACACACACACACACACACAAACGTGAACACACGCACTAACATACACACACATGCTCACACAGAGACAGAGACAGACGCACACGCTGCACAAACACGTCTTCATTCACACCGGTGGGGCACATTAGGCATTCCAATAATCCTAACCTGAGCCTGAATCTGTTCGTAGTAGAAAAAAAAGACGTTTCCCAATAATACTGTGATGAATGAAGTCGGCTTGGGTCAATCGTTATAAAATTGTCCGTATCGCGCTGAAGTAAGACCTCAAGACAAAATACTATTCCGGTTCCCAAATATTTTTTTGTTGCTCCGACCAAATAGAACGTGGATTTTCCAGAATCACTTTGCTCTCCGTGCTCGTGGTGTGCTAGCGGTGTGCTCGTGGTGTGCTAGCGGTGTGCTCGTGGCGGTGTGCTAGCGGTGTGCTCGTGGCGTGCTAGCGGTGTGCTCGTGGCGTGCTAGCGGTGTGCTCGTGGCGTGCTAGCGGTGTGCTCGTGGCGTGCTAGCGGCGTGCTCGTGGCGTGCTAGCGGCGTGCTCGTGGCGTGCTAGCGGCGTGCTCGTGGCGTGCTAGCGGTGTGCTCGTGGCGTGCTAGCGGCGTGCTCGTGGCGTGCTAGCGGTGTGCTCGTGGCGTGCTAGCGGTGTGCTCGTGGCGTGCTAGCGGTGTGCTCGTGGCGTGCTAGCGGTGTGCTCGTGGCGTGCTAGCGGTGTGCTCGTGGCGTGCTAGCGGTGTGCTCGTGGTGTGCTAGCGGTGTGCGCGTGGTGTGCTAGCGGTGCTCGTGGCGCCGACCGAGGCGTACAGTCTCCCCAAGGACACGCTTTGTAGCGGAGAGACAGTGGGGGCCTAATGGAATACCTACACTGCACTGGAGTCTGCTTCATATTTCATGGGGTCGCCACGAACAAGCATTGAGATCACAGCAGATACACCAGATAGAAAATGGATTAAAAAACACACATACACATACACACACAAATGGGACGCGATCGTCTCGCAGAGTTGATTTTAACATGGAGCACCAAACTGCGAATAATCACATCCAATGCCCGGGTTTCCTTTCAGCGGAAGGGATTCTCAGTGTTCTGAATGCTTAGATCATCCCTCATACAATATACATTTCACTCACTAAGCCATCACTAATCACTGTTTTGTTTCTTAATACTGTCGTGATATGAAGGTCGCCTTCACTTGCGTTCCCCCAGTTATTTTTGTCTAAATACTTACTGGAGTAAAATGGCTCGTTGACAAGAAACAGATGTATTAGATATATCGTGAAACATTGTGAAACTCTATATTTCGGCGTCATACACGACTCCAAGTCCACCGTTGAAAGCAGGCTGAATCATTTTTGACCTGGAATCGAACTACGTTGAAGATACGTTGAAGCACTTTATCTTATCGAGACTTGCTTTGCGTCACCGCCGTCCACAAATACCTGGTTGTGGGATCTGGTCTGTGATCTGCGTAGCGTGCAGATCGGCGGCGCGCTAAACGGCGCGTTGTACACAACAACACCTGGCCGACGGCCCCGTGGGGCGCGGCAGACAAGAGCTGCTGGAGCTGCTAGACCCGACCCAGCCGCCAGGGACGCTTCCCTTTGTACAGCGTGTTACTGTTTGTGTTGTGAAACCAGCAGCCGAGCCCTTTGGGATGGCTGGCATCAATTTTACAGAGCATTCGGTCACCGCCGCAAGAACTGAATGCCACTGAAAGACACACACACTCACACACACACAAACACAAACACATACACACACATACACACACACACACACACATAGAGCACAAGGCACACGTGGACCTAACCCTGATGCTTTTATGCTGCACCGCGCGCTTTGCTTTGTACAACCCAAAAGCATACGGGTTAGATTCACATGACGTGGGTTGAGTCTGGTTTTCTGTTTTTAACCAAACAGCCGTGATTGATGGGACGGTCTCCGAGGCGATGCCGCTGATCTTCCTCGTCATCGTAGAATTGTATAAAGCGCAAAGTTAACCGATCTAAAAGTCCCGTGCTCTGTATCATGCATAATGTTCGCCACGTTTCCACTTCCAACCGCCGTCTCATCTGTATTTTATCTATGGAAACACAGAATTCTCATAAAATGTCATTTAGCAACTTCACAAATAAGGTGCTTAGAAGAATTCTCTGTTATTGCTATGCAGGGGAAATATATCATCCTCTTTGACTCCTTAAATAGTTTTTTAAATGCCCCCTCCAGCCATTTTGACTTCCTGCCTTTTCTGCTTATTTGAAAGCTGCAAATGAGTGATAATTTATGGGCAAATGTGTCTGCGTCAAAAACAGAGCCGGCAGACTTCTGTGAAATAATAAACAGCGATACGTTTGATAATATATGTTAGATAGCGGAAACTGTCAACAGAGTACATAACACGTTTTATAATTACGTTTTTTTAAAGTATGGCGACCAGTAAGTACAATCTTTTTGTAAAAGCAATATGTAACAGCGATGAAGTTGTGGAGTGTAGAGTAACACTTCAAAAGGAGTAAAAAAAGAATGTAATGAATAAAATACATTAACATTAGGAAGGGTCGCAAGGGTCGGCGTGACATACTGTAAATCTTGGTGGCAAGTACACGATCAAGGTACAAGTTGAAATGTACTTTATTTTAAGATAACTTGTTGTTGTTGTTATTGTTGTTGTTGTTGTTGTTTTTGTTGTCAGGCCGCCATTTTCTTTCCAAATGCGCATGTTTCGTCCTCTTTTTGTTCTGTGATTTGTATGGGGGTTGGCCAACAACGCTACGGTGTGTTAGCGGCACCAACTGGAATCAGGAGTGTGGATCGGGAAGCGCACACGCGTGGAACGCCGGAGCGACGCGGACGCCCAATCGAAGCAGAACACAATCCACAACGACCCGTGTGACCGCAGCTGGTCTGGTCATGTCCCCGTGTACGGCTAATATTAGAACACAACAAAGCAACGACAAACTTTAAAAAATCTCGCTCGCCTTGAACCACATACTTTCTCAGCCACGGTTAACTCTACCATTCACTCTCTCGTCTGTAAACCGCGCACGAGGATGACGGCGACGGTTTTGCGACGGTTGTTCGCTGGTGTCTGAGCACATGCCCGGGTGGCAGTCTGTCAACGGTCATCCGTGGGTCCGCGGTGGAACGGCGAGATCACATAGATCCAATGAGAGCGGCGGAGGAAGAGGAACGTGACCGAGACGGCTCCGAGTCGCGCTTGTGCTCTGCCATCTCCGCCCCTCTTTGATAGAAAATGTAAGTCTCTCCTGAATAAGTTAGCGACGATGAAAACATGTCGCCTCTAAAGGGTCTTGATCTGTAGATCTGCGCGTTTGTGTCATGTGGTGCTGTAGCGGCGAGGGACTTTTTACAGCCGTTGGTTATTTAGCAGCACGACAGATCTCTCTCTCTCTCTCTCTCTCTCTCTGTTGCCAGATTCAAATAGAAACTTCTAACGACGCAATGATGTATTTTTTCCTTTTCAAATCCGTTCAATCTTCATACAAGAAATGACTGGTTGGGTTACAAATGTACATGATTTTCTGGGTTTATTATATTTATAAAGGGAGACTCTGAATTTTGGACGGAAATGAGGCACAAATACACATTTGCGTGATGACACTAAACTGGTGTATTTCAGTGTCAACGGTCCAAGTATATTCTGCAGGGCATACTGATCATTCTTATCTCCAGACAGCCTTAGTTCCGCGCCATTATTCTGTCTGTTAGGCAACGTGATGATAGGCTATGAGGTTCAGGACCCCAAATACTTACATTGAGATTGTACTGTAACATTCATAATAAGCTCCAAAGCTCGATGGATATATAGATATAAAGCAGACAAAATATCAAACTACCATACAAAGAAAACAACATTCAGGATGTCTGGTCTTGAATTAGCCGGTCCAATCCAAATGGGAAACAACAGAATTGCGACAGCCACAGAGTGTTCAGACTGCTATGAGACAAAATGTGAGGAAGAACATCTTCAATATTCACCTTTGCCTTGCTCTCATGTTTTAGATTCACACCTCTAGTGGATAAAATCCTGCTTTTCCCAGGGTGTTAACCTATGATAGCGTGATAGCTTGTGATAAGGCGGTAGAAGAGATAGCATTTAAAGGGCCAGTGAACCCCAAATCATTTTTGGTTTGAAACGCAGTAATCTAGTCGTCTTGATATGTGATCGTCAACATAGTGATCTATGCCATTTTGTCACTATTACCAAAATAGGATCGTTATTTTGAGAAATCAGGAGTCAAGCAGCAGTCTCTGCCCACCAGTTTGTGAACGTTCAGCGACACCGTAGGGTGCCTTCTTGGACACACTTCGTCGTCATGGCAAAGGGACACCGACGCGGAGGTGTGTGTGATGTGTGGAGGGCTACGTGTTCATTGTACTACTGTACAAATAGTTATATTACATGACAATGACAGTAAAACAAAATACACTTCTTTCCATTCTAGTTAGATACTCTTTTTTCTACTTTTTTTTTTATTTTATCTCAATAGTTATGAAGGTATAATTAGCCAGGCATTACATGGGGGTTGGATGAATAATAATAATAAGAAGAAGAAGAAGAAGAAGAAGAAGAAGAAGAAGAAGAAGAAGAAGAAGAAGAAGAAGAAGAAGAAGAAGAAGAAGAAGAAGAAGAAGAAGAAGAAGAAGAAGAAGAAGAAGAAGAAGAAGAAGAAGAAGAAGAAGAAGAAGAATGAGAAGAAGAAGAATGAGAAGAAGAAGAAGAATCATAATAATCATAATCCTAATAATAATAATTAGGTAGAAGAAGAAATTAATTTGTAAGGATCAGAGAGGGAGAGGTAGAAAAACAATTCAGAGGCGCTGGCGTGTGTAAGCGATCTGCAGTGGGCCTTTGGCTTTTATAGCCGGATGCACATGAGCCCCGCGTGTGCAGTGTGTGTATGTGCACACCTTGTGCACAAGGTGCATGTGTGTAGCACACGTGTGTACGGGCGGACCGGCACACACACCGATTCAGCCTCGTGAACAATAATAACCTCCCGCACACGAACACACCCAGACAATTAAACCCTTCACCTTGCTCTGGTCCCCATAGCCCTTCACTAGACACACACACACACACACACACACACACACACAGTGCTGAGTTATGCAAAAACTTAACTGTCAGGGAAGTAATCCCCTCTTTTATGCTTACTGTTGTCTGTGTGTTGTGAGTTTGAAATACAGTCCAATCTGAACCAAGTCAACTGCGTATCATCATTTTATTTACCATCTGTGGTACCATCTTTACCATCATGATATATATTATATTATTTTTCTATATATAGATGTCTCTCTCTGCATCTCTCCAAGCATGTCCCTATCATGTATTTGTGTGTGTTTGCATATAGGTGTTGCGTGTATATGCGTGTGTGTGTGAGTGCGTGTGCCTGTGTGTGTGTGTGTGTGTGTGTGTGCGTGCGTGTCTCGGTGTTTGTCTGTGTATGTGTTTACCTGAGTGTGTGTGTGTGTGCGTGCGTGTGTGTGTGTATCAGTGTTTGCCTGTGGGCGCGTGCACGCTTCATGTAATAAAGGTTTTCATTTGGTTACGGGGCGGCAGAAGAGGCGTCCAGAGAAGCTTTAGATTGGACGCGGCGCGTGTCCGAGGAGGATGGGAAATAGCATCAGCTGTCAAGAGAGGAGAGGTGAAAAATAACCTGTCATCACTTCTCCCTCTTGTCTCCATGGCTCCACCCCTCACCCTCCACCCATCTGCCTCCACCCTCTCGCTCTCCCTTATCCCTTATCTCTTCTCCCTCTCCCTTTCCTCTCTCTCCCCTTCTCTATCCCTCCCTCTCTCTCTCTCTCTCTCTCTCTCCCTTATACCTTCTCCCTCTCCCTCTCCTCTCTCCCCTTCTCTCTCCCTCCCTCTCTCTCTCTCACGCTCTCCCTTATCCCTTTTTCTCTCTCACTCTCTCTCCTTGTCTCTCTCTCTCTCTCTCTCTCTCTCACACACACACACACGCACACGGTTTACTGTGTAAAAGCGCTCCTCTCTTGTCTCTCTTGTCTCTCTTGTCTCTCTTGTATGTCTGTGCCTGTGATAAATCACCGATTCATGAGCACGTTTTAAATATCACCCGCGGTCACAGTTTGTTTAATTCTTTAACACGTCGCCCACTCTTAGTGATGACACCTGCTCCATTCGCAATGCATTCATCTTTTCAAATAGCTTTATTTAAAAATGGTAAATGGTAAATCACTTAATTTCACAAACATTGTGAAGCAGTTCATGCTCCTCAAAGGGGAACGCAGATCACCTGTAACACCTGTTGCCTGTTAGCTCTCCGTGTGTAAAGCCGCAAAGTTGTGTTCGTTTAGCTCCGGCTTCAAGGAAAAGCTTCAACATTTTTAGAGCAGCTGTCTGTTGCAGTAGCGGACACGCCCACACGGGGCCCGCTGCGGTAGCGGACACGCCCACACGGGGCCCGCTGCGGTAGCGGACACGCCCACACGGGGCCCGCTGTCAGCATGAGGCAGGCGGGGCCACGCAGAAGATGACATTGATCTAACATCTTCAAACACTGCCTGTTGGCAATTCCAACTGTTGTTCCAATTGTTGTTTTTTCCTCAATGAAATGTTTAAACTGTGAATACGGTCAAAGACATACATGTTCAGAGACATTCCCACACATTTGCACACACATTGCACAACTGTGTCTGTTTATCTGCCTGTCTGTCTGTCTTCCTTTGTCTCTGTCTCTGTCTCTCTCTCTCTCTCTCTCTCTCTCTCTCTCTCTCTCTCTCTCTCTCTCTCTATATATATATATATATATATATATATATATATATACTGCATATATACATATGTATATATATACTGTATATATATGTGTGTATCTCTCTCTCGCTCCCCCTCTGTATATCTCTTTGTCCCTCTCTGTATCTCTCTGTATCTCTCTCTCTCTCAGTATTGGCACTCAGAGAGAGACCGACAGGACCCCCCCCCCCCCCGCCCTCCCTCCCAGAGACTATATCTGTCTGTGCTATTCTCACCCCTCCCACACACTATCTTTCAATTTACCACCAGCCCTCCCACTCTCCCCTCATCTCACAGCACTCACCTTAGTACACCCCCTCCTCTTCTCTCTTCTCTTCTCTCTTCTCTTCTCTCTTCTCTCTCTCTCTCTCTTCTTCTCTCTTCCTTCTCTCTCACACACACACACACACACACACACACACACACACACACACACCACACACACACACACACAACACACACACACACAGAGACACGTGCGCCAACCCGGATCTGACCTTGGTGAAGCTTTGGTTAGAATCTGCATGTCTGGTCTCCCTGCCAACCTGTAGGGATCGGTGTTGTCTAACTCCTGAGAGAGAGACTCCACGCACAGCAGAGTATCACAGGCACAGACATACAAGAGAGACAAGAGAGACAAGAGAGACAAGAGAGGAGCGCTTTTACACAGTAAACCGTGTGCGTGTGTGTGTGTGTGAAGAGAGAGAGAGAGAGAGAGAGAGAGAGACAAGGAGAGAGAGTGAGAGAAAAAGGGATAAGGGAGAGCGTGACAGAGAGAGAGAGGGAGGGAGAGAGAAGGGGAGAGAGAGGAGAGGGAAGAGAAGGTATAAGGGAGCGAGAGAGAGAGAGAGAGAGAGAGAGAGAGAGAGAGAGGAGGGAGGGATGGAGAAGGGGAGAGAGAGGAAAGGGAGAGGGAGAAGAGATAAGGGATAAGGGAGAGCGAGAGGGTGGAGGGCAGATGGGTGGAGGGTGAGGGGTGGAGCCCATGGAGACAAGAGGGAGAAGTGATGACAGGTTATTTTTCACCTCTCCTCTCTTGACAGCTGATGCTATTTCCCATCCTCCTCGGACACGCGCCGCGTCCAATCTAAAGCTTCTCTGGACGCCTCTTCTGCCGCCCCGTAACCAAATGAAAACCTTTATTACATGAAGCGTGCACGCGCCCACAGGCAAACACTGATACACACACACACACGCACGCACACACACCACTCAGGTAAACACATACACAGACAACACCGAGACACGCACGCACACACACACACACAACACACACACACAGGCACACGCACACACACACACACACGCATATACACGCAACACCTATATGCAAACACACACAAATACATGATAGGGACATGCTTGGAGAGATGCAGAGAGAGACATCTATATATAGAAAAATAATATAATATATATCATGATGGTAAAGATGGTACCACAGATGGTAAATAAAATGATGATACGCAGTTGACTTGGTTCAGATTGGACTGTATTTCAAACTCACAACACACAGACAACAGTAAGCATAAAAGAGGGGATTACTTCCCTGACAGTTAAGTTTTTGCATAACTCAGCACTGTGTGTGTGTGTGTGTGTGTGTCTAGTGAAGGGCTATGGGGACCAGAGCAAGGTGAAGGGTTTAATTGTCTGGGTGTGTTCGTGTGCGGGAGGTTATTATTGTTCACGAGGCTGAATCGGTGTGTGTGCCGGTCCGCCCGTACACACGTGTGCTACACACATGCACCTTGTGCACAAGGTGTGCACATACACACACTGCACACGCGGGGCTCGTGTGCATCCGGCTATAAAAGCCAAAGGCCCACTGCAGATCGCTTACACACGCCAGCGCCTCTGAATTGTTTTTCTACCTCTCCCTCTCTGATCCTTACAAATTAATTTCTTCTTCTACCTAATTATTATTATTAGGATTATGATTATTATGATTCTTCTTCTTCTTCTCATTCTTCTTCTTCTCATTCTTCTTCTTCTTCTTCTTCTTCTTCTTCTTCTTCTTCTTCTTCTTCTTCTTCTTCTTCTTATTATTATTATTCATCCAACCCCCATGTAATGCCTGGCTAATTATACCTTCATAACTATTGAGATAAAATAAAAAAAAAAGTAGAAAAAAGAGTATCTAACTAGAATGGAAAGAAGTGTATTTTGTTTTACTGTCATTGTCATGTAATATAACTATTTGTACAGTAGTACAATGAACACGTAGCCCTCCACACATCACACACACCTCCGCGTCGGTGTTCCTTTGCCATGACGACGAAGTGTGTCCAAGAAGGCACACTACGGTGTCTCTGAACGTTCACAAACTGGTGGGCAGAGACTGCTGCTTGACTCCTGATTTCTCAAAATAACGATCCTATTTTGGTAATAGTGACAAAATGGCATAGATCACTATGTTGACGATCACATATCAAGACGACTAGATTTACTGCGTTTCAAACCAAAAATGATTTGGGGTTTGCACTGGCCCCTTTAAAATTGCTATCTCTTTCTACCGTCCTTATCACAAGCCTATCACGCTATTCATAGGTTAACACCCTGGGAAAAGCAGGATTTTATCCACTAGAGGTGTGAATCTAAAACATGAGAGCAAGGCAAAGGTGAATATTGAAGATGTTCTTCCTCACATTTTGTCTCATAGCAGTCTGAACACACTGTGGCTGTCGCAATTCTGTTTGTTCCCATTTGGATTGGACCGGCTTAATTCCCCCCAAGACCAGACATCCTGAATGTTGTTTTCTTTGTATGGTAGTTTGAATATTTTGTCTGCTTATATCTATATATCCATCGAGCTTTGGAGCTTATTAATGAATGTTACATACAATATCAATGTAAGTATTTGGGGGTCCTGAACCTCATAGCTAATCATCACGTTGCTAACAGACAGAATAATGGCGCAGAACTAAGGCTGTCTGGAGATAAGAATGATCAGTATGCCCTGCAGAATATACTTGGACTGTTGACACTGAAATACACCAGTTTAGTGTCATCACGCAATGTATATTTGTGCCTCATTTCCGTCCAAAATTCAGAAGTCTCCCTTTTATAAATATAATAAACCCAGAAAATCATGTCACATTTGTAACCCAACCAGTCATTTCTTGTATGAAGATTGAACGGATTTGAAAAGGAAAAAATACATCATTGCGTCGTTAGAAGTTTCTATTTGAATCTGGCAACAGAGAGAGAGAGAGAGAGAGAGATCTGTCGTGCTGCTAAATAACCAACGGCTGTAAAAAGTCCCTCGCCGCGACAGCGCCACACGATACAAACGCGCAGATCTACAGATCAAGACCCTTTAGAGGCGACATGTTTTCATCGTCGCTAACTTATTCAGGAGAGACTTACATTTTCTATCAAAGAGGGGCGGAGATGGCAGAGCACAAGCGCGACTCGGAGCCGTCTCGGTCACGTTCCTCTTCCTCCGCCGCTCTCATTGGATCTATGTGATCTCGCCGTTCCACCGCGGACCCACGGATGACCGTTGACAGACTGCCACCCGGGCATGTGCTCAGACACCAGCGAACAACCGTCGCCAAACCGTCGCCGTCATCCTCGTGCGCGGTTTACAGACGAGAGAGTGAATGGTAGAGTTAACCGTGGCTGAGAAAGTATGTGGTTCAAGGCGAGCGAGATGTTTTAAAGTTTGTCGTTGCTTTGTTGTCTTCTAATATTAGCCGTACACGGGGACATGACCTTGGCCTTCTACATACTCCCAGACCAGCTGCGGTCACACGGGTCGTTGTGGATTGTGTTCTGCCTGCGATTGGGCGTCCACGTCGCTCCGGCGTTCCACGCGTGCGCGCTTCCCGATCCACACTCCTGATTCCAGTTGGTGCCGCTAACACACCGTAGCATGTTGGCAACCCCCATACAAATCACAGAACAAAAAAGAGGACGAAACATGCGCATTCGGAAGAAAATGGCGGCCTGACAACAAAAACAACAAACAACAACAATAACAACAACAACAAGTTATCTAAAATAAAGTACATTTCAACTTGTACCTTGATCGTGTACTTGCCACCAAGATTTACAGTAATGTCACGCCGACCCTTGCGACCCTTCCCAAATGTTAATGTATTTTATTCATTACATTCTTTTTTTACTCCTTTTGAAAGTGTTACTCTACACTCCACAACTTCAATCGCTGTTACATATTGCTTTTTACAAAAAGATTGTACTTACTGGTCGCCATACTTTAAAAAAACGTAATTATAAAACGTGTTATGGTACTCTGTTGACAGTTTCCGCTATCTAACATATATTATCAAACGTATCGCTGTTTATTATTTCCACAGAAGTCTGCCCGGTCTGTTTTTGACGCAGACACATTTGCCCATAAAATTATCACTCATTTGCAGCTTTCAAATAAGCAGAAAAGGCAGGAAGTCAAAATGGCTGGAGGGGGCATTTAAAAAACTATTTAAGGAGTCAAAGAGGATGATATATTTCCCTGCCATAGCAATAAACAGAGAATCTTCTAAGCACTTATTTTGTGAAGTTGCTAAATGATCATTTTATGAGAATTCTGTGTTTCCATAGATAAAATACAGATGAGACGGGCGGTTTGGAAGTGGAAACGTGGCGAACATTATGCATGATTACAGAGCATGGGACTTTTAGGATCGGTTAACTTTGCGCTTTATACATTCTACGATGACGAGGAAGATCAGCGGCATCGCCTCGGAGACCGTCCCATCAATCACGGCTGTTTGGTTAAAAACAGAAAACCAGACTCAACCCACGTCATGTGAATCTAACCCGTATGCTTTTGGGTTGTACAAAGCAAAGCGCGCGGTGCAGCATAAAAGCATCAGGGTTAGGTCCACGTGTGCCTTGTGCTCTATGTGTGTGTGTGTGTGTGTGTTGTGTGTGTGTGTGTGTGTATGTGTTTGTGTGTGTGTGTGAGTGTGTGTGTCTTTCAGTGGCATTCAGTTCTTGCGGCGGTGACCGAATGCTCTGTAAAATTGATGCCAGCCATCCCAAAGGGCTCGGCTGCTGGTTTCCAGCTAAGTGCTGCCTGCACGCCCCCCCCCGGCCCCCCCGACCCCCCCGACCCCCCGACCCCCGACCCCACCCCTCAACAAAACAACAAAACAACAACACAACAACCTGTTACATGCACAACACAAACAGTAACACGCTGTACAAAGGGAAGCGTCCCTGGCGGCTGGGTCGGGTCTAGCAGCTCCAGCAGCTCTTGTCTGCCGCGCCCCACGGGGCCGTCGGCCAGGTGTTGTTGTGTACAACGCGCCGTTTAGCGCGCCGCCGATCTGCACGCTACGCAGATCACAGACCAGATCCCACAACCAGGTATTTGTGGACGGCGGTGACGCAAAGCAAGTCTCGATAAGATAAAGTGCTTCAACGTATCTTCAACGTAGTTCGATTCCAGGTCAAAAATGATTCAGCCTGCTTTCAACGGTGGACTTGGAGTCGTGTATGACGCAGAAATATAGAGTTTCACAATGTTTCACAATATATCTAATACATCTGTTTCTTGTCAACGAGCCATTTTACTCCAGTATGTATTTAGACAAAAATAACTGGGGAAACGCAAGTGAAGGCGACCTTCATATCACGACAGTATTAAGAAACAAAACAGTGATTAGTGATGGCTTAGTGAGTGAAATGTATATTGTATGAGGGGTGATCTAAGCATTCAGAACACTGAGAATCCCTTCCCGCTGAAAGGAAACCCGGGCATCGGATGTGATTATTCGCAGTTTGGTGCTCCGTGTTAAAATCAACTCTGTGAGACGATCGCCTCCCATTTGTGTGTGCGTGTATTTGTGTGTGTTTTTTTAATCCATTTTCTATCTGGTGTATCTGCTGTGATCTCAATGCTTGTTCGTGGCGACCCCATGAAATATGAAGCAGACTCCAGTGCAGTGTAGGTATTCCATTAGGCCCCCACTGTCTCTCCGCTACAAAGCGTGTCCTTGGGGAGACTGTACGCCTCGCTCGGCGCCGCGAGCACACCGCTAGCACACCACGAGCACACCGCTAGCACGCCACGAGCACACCGCTAGCACGCCACGAGCACACCGCTAGCACGCCACGAGCACACCGCTAGCACGCCACGAGCACGCCGCTAGCACGCCACGAGCACATCGCTAGCACGCCACGAGCACCGCTAGCACGCCACGAGCACACCGCTAGCACGCCACGAGCACGCCGCTAGCACGCCACGAGCACGCCGCTAGCACGCCACGAGCACGCCGCTAGCACGCCACGAGCACACCGCTAGCACGCCACGAGCACACCGCTAGACACATTTGCACACACATTGCACAACTGTGTCTGTTTATCTGCCTGTCTGTCTGTCTTCCTTTGCTCTGCTCTCTGTCTCTCTCTCTCTCTCTCTCTCTCTCTCTCTCTCTCTCTCTCTCTCTCTCTCTCTCTCTTTTATATATATATATATATATATATATATATACTGCATATATACATATGTATATATATACTGTATATATATGTGTGTATCTCTCTCTCGCTCCCCCTCTGTATATCTCTTTGTCCCTCTCTGTATCTCTCTGTATCTCACTCTCTCTCAGTATTGGCACTCAGAGAGAGACCGACAGGACCCCCCCCCCCCCCCCCCCTCCCCGCCCTCCCTCCCAGAGACTATATCTGTCTGTGCTATTCTCACCCCTCCCACACACTATCTTTCAATTTACCACCCAGCCCTCCCACTCTCCCTCATCTCAGCACTCACCTTGTCCCCCCTCTCTCTCTCTCTCTCTCTCTCTCTCTCTCTCTCTCTCTGTCTCTCTTACACACACACACACACACACACACACACACACCACACACACACACACACACACACACACACACACACAGAGGACACGTCGCCAACCCGGATCTGACCTTGGTGAAGCTTTGGTTAGAATCTGCATGTCTGGTCTCCCTGCCAACCTGTAGGGATCGGTGTTGTCTAACTCCTGAGAGAGAGACTCCACGCACAGCAGAGTATCACAGGCACAGAGTTGTGCAATGTGTGTGCAAATGTGTGGGAATGTCTCTGAACATGTATGTCTTTGACCGTATTCACAGTTTAAACATTTCATTGAGGAAAAAACAACAATTGGAACAACAGTTGGAATTGCCAACAGGCAGTGTTTGAGATGTTTAGATCAATGTCATCTTCTGGCGTGGCCCCGCCTGCCTCATTGCTGACAGCGGGCCCGTGTGGGCGTGTCCGCTACCGCAGCGGGGCCCCGTGTGGGCGTGTCCGCTACCGCAGCGGGGCCCGTGTGGGCGTGGTCCGCTACTGCAACAGACAGCTGCTCTAAAAATGTTGAAGCTTTTCCTTGAAGCCGGAGCTAAACGAACACAAACTTTGCGGCTTTACACACGGAGAGCTAACAGGCAACAGGTGTTACAGGTGATCTGCGTTCCCCTTTGAGGAGCATGAACTGCTTCACAATGTTTGTGAAATTAAGTGATTTACCATTTACCATTTTTAAATAAAGCTATTTGAAAAGATGAATGCATTGCGAATGGAGCAGGTGTCATCACTAAGAGTGGGCGACGTGTTAAAGAATTAAACAAACTGTGACCGCGGGTGATATTTAAAACGTGCTCATGAATCGGTGATTTATCGTGGGTGGGGTTAATCAATCTATATATATATATAGATTCTGTCTGTATCCGGTGTGTGTTTGTCTGTCAGTGTTTATTATCGACTAATAAACACGTGTGGAGTTGCTAAGTGTTTTGTTTGCCAAGAAGATCCGAGATCCCAAGAAAAGCCGATATGTCCCAACTGTAAAAACCAAACCCTGCAGGCGGAGGAGGTGGAGCCAGAGAAGGCTCTGTTCAGAACAAGGCTCCTGAACATTGGCTGTTGATAAGGTAATCAATGTAGCCTCGTCCATACACACACACCACACACACACACACACATGCACTCGCACTCACACACACACACACGCACAAACCCACACACACACACACAACCACATGCATGCACACAGAGTTCAGTGTGTTCCTCTGTTTCTCTGCTACATAACTTCTTCTGCGCATCGTGTTCGACTCCAGAGGCTGGATAAAGAGGTTTGCCTGCACAGTGACTTCTCTCAGAACAAGGGAACACGAGAGAACCTGCACCTTAACTGTCATCTTTGCGGTCGCAGTTTTGTTGTGGATGTCTTTGTGGAATACTCCCCCCACCCCGATGTGTACTACAGGGCATGTAAATAACCTCGCACAGTCTGTTCGGCAAAAAAAGATGTTCTTCAGCACTCCCAGACACACCGTGTATCGTGTGTCGTTACGGTCACAGTCTCAATAAAGATGTGGCAACAAGGTAGAGAAACAGAGTTTTCTTGAAGCTCGCCCAGTGTGATCCCAGTGTGTGTAGCGCTGCAGTGTTTTAAAAAGTCTGTTAAAACTCTATCTGTGGATATGAGCGGAATATATAATGCATGTTTATATAATGTGTGTGTGAGCGCGCATGCATGCCTGCGTGTATCATGTGTGTTTGACCGGTTTATTGAGATGAAAATTTGGGTCTGCTCCTCACGTCCCCAATTAATTTAAATGTATGCAGAGCGAGGAACCTGGCCGCCTGGCTTTCTAAACGCAGAGGTTGGATGGGTAGAGGAGAGAGAGGAGAGGGAGAGAAAGAGAAAAAGAGGAGAGAGGAGAGAGGGAGAGAGGAGAGAGGAGAGAGGAGAGGAGAGGAGAGGAGAGGAGAGGAGAGGAGAAGAGAGGAGAGAGAAGAGAGAAGGGAAGAGAGAGAAGAGAGCAGAGAGGAGAGGGGAGAGGGGAGATGAGGAGAGGGGAGAGGAAATTAGGAGAGGAGAGGAGAAGAGAAGTGAGGAGAGGGGAGGGAGAGGAAATTAGGAGAGGAGAGGAGAAGAGAAGTGAGGAGAGCGGAGGGAGAGGAAATTAGCCGGCAAGGGGAGGGGAGGAGAGGGAGGGAAGGAAAGAGTAGCGGAGAGACGAGGAGAGGGGGAGGGGGAGAGGAGATGGGAGGGAGGAGATGGGAGGGGAGAGGATAGAAGGAGAAGAGGATAGGAGTGGTGGAGGGGATAGAGGAGAGAAAGAGGGGAACATATGAGAGGAGAGGAAATGAGAGAGAAGAGGGAAATGAGCGAGGATAGAAGAGAGAAAGTAGACATGCGGGAGGAGGAAGGGGAAATGAATGGGGAGAATGGCAAGGTGAGAGGACAGAGGAGACTAAAGTGAGTCGAGTGGAAAATAGAGGAGACAAGTCAAGGTGAAGAAGGGACGAGGGGAGAGAACGGGAGGGAAGTCTCAGCCTAGGAAGGAGGGAAGGAAGGAAGGAAGAAAGAAGGGGGAGGGAAGAAGGGTGTAAGGGAAAAGTGGGGCCGTGGGAGAAAACAAGTGAAAAGTGAGAGAGAGGGAGGGATTGACAGAGATGGAGAAAGTAATTAAATAAAGAGGACAGCCGTAAGGAGGGCGTGGGGAACAGCTCCCAGCAGAGAGGCGGTGTCTCACACATGTCTTTATACCTGCTGATCCAGCCCTCTGCTCCTGCCACTCCACTGTGTGTGTGTGTGTGTGTGTGTGTGTGTGGGGACAGGTAACCACGGAAAACATCATGGAAGGAGCTAATCATAGCAGATGGAGGATATTATAGAGTATGAGAAATCAGCGAAAGAGATGTCATACGGATGAAAAAAAGATGGAAAAGATATCGTGTTGAAGCAGAACCCTGAAGAAAGATGATCCATGGAGGCTATGTGGTGTTTCCGACTTGCTCATAAGATTTCTGTTTGTAAATGATAATCAAAAGTCTGGTAACATAATTGATGATGTATTTAAATAAATATATACACACTGTATGTATGTCTTTTTTTTTTGACTTTGAGTTTAATTAGTTACTGAAACTATTACAGTAAAGTGATGGATGGACCTCACAGAGGCATCTATCCACTGCTCAACTCGCAAATAAAATGGAAAAAGATATACATTAATGTACTATAACAATCTTAATGTCAGCTAATAAACTCAGGCTTGGAAAAAAACTTCAGAGGTCTGTAGCTGGAGAAGGATGAGAAAGAGAGAGAGACAATGGTCGCGTGACACAGCCAATGGGAAGAGAGGGGGAGGAGGGGGAGGAGGAGGAGGAGGAGGAGCTAAGAGGCACACATGTAAAGCAGAGCTATTTAAAAGGCGGGCCAGCAGCGCTTTGTGTGACGAGTCAACAGGGGATGGAGGGAGATGATGATGAGAGGTCAGGTGAGGCTCAAGAGGAGGGTGAAGAGAACACAGAAATTGCCTCTCAACAAGATGGAGAGCGGGTGGGTGGGTGGGGGGGGGGGGGGGCTTGGCGTGGGGGATGATGGTGGTGGAGATACACACCCAACAAGGAGTTAAAGTCAGAGGAGGCTGGCATGACACATGGCCTGACACACACACACACACACACACACACACACACACACACACACACACACACTACAGCACACAACGATCCCATGAAAAAAATAAATGAAAGTTTTACTATGAAGTCAAAGGGGAGTACTTTTGATGGGATAGTCTTGTATAGGAGGCGACACTCTATACAGTGGCACATCCACGCAGGCGGATATATTTATATAAAAGATGTCGAGTGCTTTTAATGTTGAGGGACACATCAAGTCCAGGACATCAGATCTGAAAATCTGTTAACTGTCCTCTGCTGCATCATCTGCCACGCATTATTAATGTCCACACTAGAAGTAACTGGAATAATCCACACACACACACACTCACACACACACTCTGGAAGCCTTCGTAGCAGCCCCCCCACGCACCATAGGATCTACATTATAACTAGAACAACAACACAAACGTGACAAACATGACTGAAGACAAACATGAAGGAAACTCAAGTCTCAACAGAAGCAGGGCGCCACTTGCACCTCAGCAGCAACGCAACACTCACGGGCGTTATGCTGAGTTCCATTTGCAAGTCGGAAATTGCAACTGGGAAGCCCCCTGAACTCGGATATCCGACTCGGAAAAAGTCCGAAGAATCTCACAACCCCGACTTAGAAACCCAAGATGGCTGCTCCGCGCATCAGCAGTAGTGAAAGCTGTAGTAATATACTGTTTTTTTAGCACTTCTGTCTATTTGTGTCTCATTAAATCAGTCGTACACACAGTACCGTCCAACTTCTATCCGTGGACATGTTGCCGCAGTGTTTGTATGCGCAAAATGCCGGGCAATACGTTGTTGTCAACTGGTATTGCTAACAATGGCTAACGTGGCCGGAGCAAACCCAAGCACAATAAAAGTTTTCCTGGAGGCATCCGTTTTTTGACTTGTTGCAACTGGAACGCGGTCAACTCGGGTATGATGTCATTCCCAGCTCTGACTTCCGACGTAAATGGAATACATAATTATCATGGCGTATGTTGACGAGATGGTGTCAAAGTCTGGCGGCTGCCATTTGAAACGGCCGGAGAGTTGTACCGTTCACCGGCCAAACCAAAGGCCAGCTCCCTGTCCGTCAGCGGTGGTCTGGACAAAGCGAATGCTTCTGCCGCGTGGCCCCTGCCGACCCCTGCCAACCTGTGTTTACTCTTTCCCTCCTCCCTCTTATTGCTCCGTCTCTTCCACTTCCTCCCTCTTTTGGTTTAACCCACTTAGCAGATATGTGCAGTTCTTCCTCTATCCCCCCCCGCCCTCTTTATTGGTTTAACCTCCCCAGCCGAAGGCTGGAAGAAGAGGAGGAGGAGGAGGAGGAAGATGATCTTTCCTCTCTCGCTCTTCTTCACAGCGAGACGTCCGGCAGCGCGCAGGTAAAAAGGTCAGTCCTGACAACTCTTCTCACACACACACACACACACACACACACACACACACACACACACACACACACACACACACACACACGCAGAAAGGATGCATGATGGATAAATAAAAAGGTGGAGCGATGAAAATAACCATAACATAATGATCCTATCCTAAGAACAATGGCAGCACTAGTACAGGGGCTGGGAGCTGGAGCCAACTGGAGCTGACTGGGGTGTGGACTCTGTCATAGAACCGGGGAATATACAAACAACCACGGTAGGCCTACTGGTAGGGCCCCGGAGCCTGTTGTCATGGTCCTGTGTATTGTGTGTATTGTGTGTATTGTGTGTACTGTGTGTTCTTTGTGTGTACTACAGGTCCTTAACTGGGAACACCTGGCCAGTGATCCCAGGTTATTCAAGCCCCCTTTCCCAGTTGGTCCCCTCACCCTCACCAAGCTTGGATTGCTTTGGTTGCGTTGCTTTCTTTTCTTTTACACTAATTACATACCCCTCACATTTGCCACTGCACTCATGCACCCTCTCACACCACTAACCCTGACTTCCACACCTCACCGTACCTTTCATTTGTGAACCTGGTTAATACGTTTCGGTTTGTTAGCACTGAGTTTGGCGTGAATCTCCCTCCTCCTCCCTTCCTTCATCCCCTCATCTCAAACAAGCTTCATTTGTTGTGTCGTGCGTGGCGGGGGGGCGGCAGGACCACCCGCTAGGCGAGACATGCTAACGGCCCTCGGGGGGACCGGGGGGATGAAGAGCGAGGAAGGTTACAATGAGCGCACCAGAGAGTCTTCCTCAGATCAGAGCGCATGGACGAGGCGGCTACATCAGATGCATGGATAAGGGAGGGGGGGGGGGGGGGGGGGTGGAGGAGGAGGGAGGGGAGAGGAGGGCAGGGGGGAGGAGGGAGGGGTGGGAGGGGAGGGGTGGGGTAGTCGTGTGATTGGTGGAGGATGGGGCCAGGGGAGCGAGACACTCCGACGAGCACATCGGGGGGGAACTGAGGTGCAGATAGTGACATGCCTCAGGTGTGTGTGTGTGTGTGTGTGTGTGTGTGTGTGTGTGTGTGTATGGTGTCTGTATGTGTGTGTAAACGCATGCGCATGTGTTTGTGTTTGTATATGTGTGTGTGTGTGTGTGTGTGTGTGTGTAGGTGTGTGTACGTGAGTAGGGATGTGTGTGCATGTTTCCCTGTGCGTGTGTGTGTGTGTATGCGTGCATGCATGTGCGTGTGTCTGTTTGTACGTGTGTGCATTTATGTGTGTGTGTGTGTGTGTGTGTGTGTGTGTGTGTGTGTGTGTGTGTGTGTGTGTGTGTGTGTGTGTGTGTGTGTGTGTGTGTGTGCGTGCGTGTGTGTATGCATGTTATGGGTGGATGCGCAACAAGAAGGGGGAGACGGATGAGGGGCCCTGACTGGGCTGACACCACATCCCTCCTCTCATCATTCCTAACACTCAGGAGACACACACACACACACACACACACACACACACACACACACACACACACACACAGGTACACAGCAGAACATTAAATCTTACACACTCAGAATTCAGTGCGGAAGGCAGACGTGTTCAGGTCTGCGTCCAGGCAGCAGTAGTAATGGGATGCGGAGGCATAAACACAGGAAGTATTAACTTGTCATACACACTTTGTGTTGTGAAGTCGTATCCTCACTATATTGCTGTTTACCAGCGAGGGGTGGACCTCGCAAAAGAGTGTTTGAAACTTGTTCTATTAACCTAGCAATTATGAGTGCTTCACTGCTTGAAACTTGTTCTATTAAAATCTTGCTGTGTCGTCAGCTATACATTGTTGTTTCACTCTCTTTGGACAAAAGCGTCTGCTCAATGCTCTAAAAGTAATTTTAAATGTAAAGTAAAGTAAAGTGAATGTGAATATGAATGCTTTAACATGCAATCGGAGGTCTGGGTCAGCTGAGGGCTCACTGTGTGATTGGTTGGTTACTAGTTCTGTTAGTTCCATTTGTTTCAGTGTGTGTGTGTGTGTGTGTGTGTGTGTGTGTGTGCCCCCGGCATTATGGCTTATCTACTATCACATCCAACACCCCTTCCCTCCCCTCCCCCACCCCCACGCACCGCACACACACACAACACACACACACACACACACACACACACACACAGTGACATTTGATCAATACGTGTCATCCATCCCGATACACTAATCCGATCTAATCAAAGGCTCACAAGTTTGGATGCTGTGTATGTGTGTGTGTGTGTGTGTGTGTGTGTATGTGTGTGACTAATTCTGTGTGTGTGTGTTGTGAGTGTCTGTGGTGTGTAAAGGCAGAAGCTGTTTCCCGTTGTATAATATGTGGCTTCGTTCTGTAGCGAACAGGAAGAGACTCAAGACGTCAAACAGAAACTTGACGGCTGCCGTCCCCAATTAAATGTGTGGAGAAAGGTAGGTCACCAAATTGATTTTGAAATAATTGTCATATTTTTTTTAAAGACTTACAATTATATACGACTGGGCTTGTATTTGTAATGCAATGTGCACACGCGCAGACCAACAAAAGCGCACTTGAGCGTAGCACCGGAGCTACCGTGAATGGCAAGCAGATCGGCATGTTGCGGACACGTCGAGCCGCGAGACAGACAATCCTGAACGGGGATGATGGACAGCCGCCTCAACGTTCGGTTAGCATATTTAACGTCCAAGAAGGAACCCCAAACTACAGTCTCTCACCTGACACCCCCCGTCACTTCGTCAACATTGGCTGAAGTAAACATCCGCAATGAAAGCACAATTCAATCCATCCACAGCAGTCACTCATTAAAGGTGCCATGAGTAAGATTTGAGAGTTTGTGAAGAGAGAAGCGAGAGCGAATTTTTCGAAACGAAAGAACCGCAAAAGTCCCCTTCCTCTCTGCTCCCTCCCTCCCTGCGTTTCTCCACCATTGAGCAGTGCCGCATTTCACGCACTTGTGTGATTGACAGGCGAGATGGACTCCCGCGAACCAATTACAGAAACAGAGGCCCTAATTGGTCCAAAATTAGCCGGGGGGCGGTCTGAAATCGAAATGGGCTCATCCAGAGGCCGGCGCAGTCAAAACTAAACAGATATTCTTTACAGCGCATTTCACTTACGGATAACTGACGGATAGCTCTGCCATTTCGAACAAACCTTACCTGCAGCTCTCTTGGCGTCGTGGCTTCTTCAAAATATAATTGTCCAGCAATTGTGCCAAAAAGGCGTGACCAAAAAACGCGAATTTGTGTGGACGGCTTACTGAAGTCGTGATTTCTTCTTCTTCTGTCGCCAAGCAGGTCCCATGATGCACACATCGTTGGCAGTTAACGTCGACACGTTGCGCCGAGGCTCACACCTGACGCCAGACAGGCCCGGCTGCGCGCCCACACACCAGACAGAAACATGTTATTTTCACTTCCAGCGTACGGCTGCTTCACAATTACATAACCTGTCATAATGTACAGCTTTCAAAAATAACTCGGCAACTACGACGTGGGAGCATCGGTGGCGGCGGCCGTCGGCGGTTCGCCCCGGCCGGGAGAATTTATCTTATCTTAAACCCTATTGTTGTAGGATGACAGGAGAACGTCGAAACAGACCATCGGGAAAGTGTTAGGATGTAGCGGCGGGAATCAGCGAGGGCGGGAAGCTTTCTTCATTATTTCTTCATGACGTATATTACATGACATACGTAAATAAACACACACACACACACACACTTTCCTTTCCTATCTTCACTCTCTCAACTCCTTCACCCCCCCCCCCCCCTCCCCCCCCCCCCCCCCCCCCCCCCCCCCCTCACGTTCGTCTTTCCATCACAGAATGCCCACTCGTAGCGAGACAGAGATCTTTATGCCCATTGGGATGCGTCCAAACACACAATATAGAGGGGAAGAAGTTGTAGTAACTCATGGGCCTGTTAGTATTTTTTGTCAGCTGTGTTTTCTCATAGCAGGAGGCCAGCACCACGGGCTCCATGTTGTTCAACCTCTCGGGAAACTTGACGGATTCCCAACACAATCTTTTTGCACGTTTCTCTGTTACAGAACTGCCTTGAGCAGGAGAAGCTTGGGCGAGAGAGAGGAAGCACACACACACACAACAACACCACCACGCGTGCGCCACACACGCACCACAGCACACGCACGCACACCACACGCGACACACATTCTTCATCATCCGGGGGTGCGTTGGGGTGGTCTCCATCGACAGCCATTCACACATTCATTAGAAGCACTCGGTCTCCAGGTGTTGTGTTATCCACATCTAGGCCACTCAGGACGTGGCGCTTTCCACGAACCCAAGCACCACTTACACCAGAACACAGTGCTACATGATAGTAGGCCTGCACCCCCAACAAGCAACACACAACACACACCACACACACACTAAACACATACACAACCACACACACACAGGCAATGACATGCGCACACCACTACACACCACACACAGGCGACGCATGTGCACACAACCACACACGCGGCACGCACACACAACACACACACACACACACAAACACACAGCTAGACAGTGATGGATGTATATCACTATCGATCGCTACAAGACACACACATCTAATCTACATAGAGACATTTGGTGACTTTATTAGTAGTGACTGACCAGTCAATTAAAACATAATGGAAGCAACCCCCCAATGTTCTTCTGTTCTGCTAGGGTCCACAAGTCCCCCCCTCTCTCTCTCCCTCACCCTCTCTCTCTCTCTCTCGCTCTCTCTCACCCACCCACACACACACGCACACACACACACGCACGCACACACGTACGTGCACAAATACACGCGCGTGCACACATTTATAAAAAGAGGACTTAAAAGCTCAACAGTATGTATGTATGTATGTAAACAAGATAAATCATATCCTGTGTGTGTGTGTGTGTGTGTGTGTGTGTGTGTGTGTGTGGTGTGTGTGTGTGTGTGTGTGTGTGTGTGTGTGTGTGTGTGTGTGTGCTCCACTCAGACAGATGGCTAACCTTATTGTGGTGGCTGCCAGCTGGTTGCTGGTGTGATCAGTCGCCTGCTCTTCCCGTGTGTCTGCTGCTAGAACACAACGGGTGGGTGAGCAGGTCCTGCACACACACACACACACACACACATCACACACCACAGCACACACCAGCACACACAACACACACACACAAACACACACACCACACATCACATACACACACACACACATATTAATGGCAGGATGGTGCGAGAGCAGGAGAGATAGACGAACAAAGAACACATGGGTAAGGATATGAAGGAGGGAGAGAGAGAGAGGGAAGGAGGGAGGGAGGGAGAGAGGGAGGGAGAGAAGAAGGGAGGGAGGGAGAGAAGAAGTGAGAGAGAGAGAGAGCGGGGGAGATAAGGAGAGAGGGAGGGAGAGAAGAAGCGAGGGAGAGAGAGAGGAAGGGCGGGTAGGAAGAAGCGAGGGAGGGAGAAAGGGAGAAAGGGAGGGAGAGAAGAAGGGAGGGAAAGAGAGAAGGGAAGGAGGGATAGAAGAATGGAGGGAGGGAGAGAAGACGGAAGGGGGGAGAGGGAGGGAGGGAGGGAGAGAGGGATGAGGTAAGAGCGTGGTAATAAAGAGCAAGCTGTATGAGGAAGGAAGAGGGGATCAAGAGAAGAAGAGAGGAAGAGGAAGAGGACTTTTCATCTCAACCCTTCTGTTTGTTCCCGCATTGATCCACACCTTACCTCCAGCACTCAGGTCAGAGCAAACACACACACACACACACACACACACACACACACACCCGTTGGGCCTGGACTTCGATCGTCTGACTGGTCAAATTAAAACCAGATCAGGGTATGGCTCCAGAGGAAAACACACACACACACATTGAAACGCACACACACACGCACGCACACATGAACACACACACACACACACATATACACAAACACACACACACACCAGATATAAAGGACACAGCCCTGACACAACACTGTTGTTATGAGCATCTCCTCACCTTCGTATCGACGCTCCCTCTCAACACATCCCTTTGACTTCCAGTTCTTTCCATGCCTTTGCCTAGGCTGTGCTGTTGAACGATTGGCTGTCGTGTGTGTAGTGTGTTCTTGTGTGATGTGTGTGTGTGTGTGTGTGCCGATGCAATGTGGTGAGTGAGAAAGCTCCATGACATGTCTGGAGTAGAGGATGCACCTGCACCGTTTACGCCATGTGCATGTTTGTGCAGTAATGTGTAGATCAGTCGTGTGTGTTGTACGTGGGTGTCGTGTGTGTCGGTGTGTGTGTGCTGTGTGGGTGTGTGCGTGTGTGCGTAGTATGCGCAGCGTGCATGCGATAGCGGCTCGTGCTGTGCTGTGGAGTGGTGGGATCGGGCAGAAATGGATTGCCATTGTGATGCAATGTGTTTGGTACTGTGTAGTGGGATCGTTGGCGTGCACTAGTAATGTTGTGTGTGTAGGATGTTTGCTAGAGTGTTGTTGTGTGTGTCTTGTGTGTGTGTGTTGTGTGTGTGTGTGTGTGTGTGTGTGTGTGTGTGTGATGCCCGCTGGTAGTTGTGCTGTGTCAGCGTTGCAGACGGACAGCGCTGTGTTGTGTGGCCACCGAGGAAATAAAGCAGCATCCCACGTCTTCTTAACTCACTGATAGCTCTCTGTCTGTTCCTCACTCCACTGTCTTTAATTCACCTCCTCTCTCCTCCTCCTCTCCTCCTCTCCTCCTCCCTCCTCTCCTCCTCCCTCCTCCTGTCTCTCCGTTCCTGAGCCTCTATCAGTGAAGGGGAACATTTGGAAAAACACAACCAATTATTGTTCAAGCACAATAAGCAAAATAAAAAAAAATCTACACGGCAATGAAATGAAAATTTGTGTGTGGTTAGGTTGGCTTGTGGATGTAGGCAACACACACACACACACACTCATACAACACCCAGCACTTTCAGTTATTATGATGCCAATGCCAATAAAAAGCATAACCTTGATATAACCGTGATGACCGTGGCTCAGTCCCACAACGGGGCGAATAGCGAGGACACCGCTAATGGGATGCTACTGGGTTAGACGTGTTAGACAGGGAGCGCCAGCCTGTCAGACATCGCTAACATCTGGTAAGGGAATACATTAAAACACAAGAAATACACAGCGTTATACTGTCTCTTTGGGGAAAATATATGAAACAACCTTTGTTATGAATGTAGACCTAGAAAAGTATCAGGAAAAGTATAAATCAGCATAAATCTGTAATAGTAAGAAGAAAAGACTCAATAGAAAAGAGGGAAAAGTGAAAGAATGGATGAATAGCCGGAACGAGAGAATGAAGAAAATAGGAAAAAAATAACAACTGATAGAGTTAGAAATACTGCAACAGAACTACAGTAGATCCAGGCTCCATTGTTGGTTGTTATTATCCGGGTTTCCACCAAAAGTACCCAGACCATTGTTTGCCATATTCTATTCTCTGGTACAATGCTGCCACCTACTGGCCGTTCACAGCAATGACAGCATAAACATGAGGGCACTGGGACCCAAACGTGTTTGGCCCGTCAGCCCAGTAGCTCTGAAAATGTTTGTGACCCCAACTTTAACTTTTGTGCATCTGTTCCGCACAAATACTTTTGACCCAATCAACATCTGGCAGTAATATCAATGTCCCGGTTAATATAACCACATTGCTCTCCTACACACTAACACATAAGTAGTTGTAGGCAGTCAGTTTGTATATACATGACGTCTATGACGTATTTTTTTAAAAGTGGTTTGCTAAAATGGATCATTAAATATCTGTAGTTTATGTCAGCAATCTTCTACGACCCCACATGGATATCAGGGGCCTCAATTGAAGGAAGGAATTGGGTCAATAACATAGCCTTGGTCCCACTGCCTTGATTACAAGTCGATGCGATTGTACAGATAAGTCATTCATCTAATGACTGTAATGCAATCTGCAGAATCCCTCTCTACCTGACGACTTAACTCGACTTATCGACTTAACTCCTGAACTCACTTGTGCAGTTTTGTGGACTCACTTTTCTTCTTGTTGATTTAGTCCTACTTTGTTACATCTCCACGCATTACATTGCTTATTATTCCCTTATTATGCACTAATTATGCATCCCTTATAGAGAACCACCAACTATAATTCAGTTTCCTATACCTACTCTTCACTCTGCCCAGTCATCTTTATTTAAAAATGTTTAAAACACGCAACACTTTTTACTCCAAATATTGACGCTTTGATTGTTCTCAGCCCCTAAGCGTTGGAGAAATGACGACATGTATTTAACTCCACAGAACTGAACAGAAGGGCCAGGCCTTGCTGAACCCCGACAAGACTGAGACCACCCTGGCAGACCACTCAAAGCCTGGATAATCCACTTCACTGAAACCCCAGCCAGCACCCCACCCTCTCTGCCGCGCTCTCATTGATTATAAAGAAGATATAATTCTTTATAAAGAAGATATGCATGGAGAAAATGAATGCAATGATTTCCTTTGTATTTCTTTAAAAAACGATAGAGAAAGTGGAGATATTTTCAATGTGTCATTTTGAGAGAAATTGAATCTGTGGTGGAAGAAAATCAATGATTGCTTCAGGGTAAGTTTGTGTGCAAAAACTAATCTCTAATTGGCTTCCTCACTTCCTGAAGCACCTGCAGGTGAGGCTCACACACACACACACACACACACACACACACACAGACGATCAGTGATGCACAGTTCAAAGGTGCACACTGTTCAACAATACCAAGTGAGAGCGACACACACACACACACACACACACACACACACACACACACACACACACACACACACACACACACACACACACACCAATGAGTGTGCACTCCCACCCACAGAATACCACAGTCTGCTATGCCAGAGGGTGTAAACACACCATTATCTTGGTTCCTAAATCACTGTAGGATTCTCACACCTCGTGTGGAAAATGTCACAGGTGACAGAGTTAGCAGACGGGTGAGGGAACACACACAGCAGGTCTGATCCTGGGTGAGTTGTGAGTGAGTGGGGGGGGGCGGGGGGCTCCTGTTGCTTAACAGGACCCCCGGCCCTCACTCAACTCACTCATGTCAGTGGTTGTGTGTCAGTGTATTGGAAACTACTTGACTATTGCTATTCATTACAAAGCATTGCTATACGTTTGTGTGTGCGACACTCACAGCCAATGGATGACTGTGGAGTGTGTGTGTTTGGTGGCTGGTTTAAGCAGCCTCACCTGGCCCCAGGTAGAGTCTGCATTGCCTTATCAATGCACACAGGTTACACCAGCCATCACCACACACATGTGGCCTCTTGTGCACAGATTCATCATGATCTAATATATTCTTGTTTGTGAACAATAACTTTGTGAGACCATTTCGATTTTGCAAGTTCACATTTAGTTAAATCTCTGAATATCGGTCTGGCCAGGGTTCAAGTGATCCACTAATCAGTGTCCTGCGAAGAACTACTGGCTGCTGCGGGACTGATGACAGACAGATGGCTCATCCAATCACCTGCCAAGTCCTTCTATTGGAAAGTGCCTGCCCTTTACCAAGCGCTTTCAAAGGACGACTTCCCAGATGTTTCTGTGTAAACAAAACATCTGGCGCGTCAGGATAAAAAAACAATGGCACACAGAGATAAAGAATATATACACATTATACACACACACACACACACACACACACACACACACTGAACATCTAAACATCTGAACCACGGCGGAGCACCACAGGATCACGCTTCTTGAAATCCACCTGAATACAGTGTTCCTCTGTTGCGCGTTAACGCCATCCTCGTCTGCTCCTCACAGCTCCCGTCCACACGCACAGCTGCCTCTGATCCACCCCCGTCTCCGCATGGCGCCTACTGAAAATACTCACACACACACACACACACACTATCACACACTCACACACACTATCACACACTCACACACACACACTATCACATACTCACACACACACACACACACACACACACACGTTCTTGTGTTGCGGACGCTGGAGAACATATGGGTTCTGTTCGGGAATCCCTACCCCCCCACCCCCGCCCCCCTCAACCCCTAACCCCACACACACCTCTCTTCTCCCTCTTCTTTATGTTATTCTTATTTCTTGGTAATAATCCTTAATAATTCTCTCTCTCTCTCTCTGTGTGTGTGTGTGTGTGTGTGTGTGTGTGTGTGTGTGTGTGTGTGTGTGTGTGTGTGTGTGTGTGTGTTGTGTGTGTGTGTGTGTGTGTGTGTGTGTGTGTGTGTGTGTGTGTGTGTGTGCGTGCGTAATTACCTTGTTATCACTAACTGGAAGTAACAGCTCAAGTGATGACAATAATGTGACAGACCTGCAGCTTCCACTGTGAGGCTATAGCAAGGCTCTCTCTCTCTCTCTCTATCTATCTCTCTCTCTCTCTCTCTTCCTCTCTCTCTCTCTATCTATCTCAAAACCAAAGTCACTTAATGAACGAAAAGGTTGCAGCTTTAAGGTTTCATTCTTTGAATTACCTTTCATGTCTCTTGCATTGTGTTGATTTTGGATTCTTATAGGATCTTTTAACTATTGCGTATTCCATTCACAATTAATTATGTTTAGTACGTGTGTGTGTGTGTGTGTGTGTGTGTGTGTGTGTGTGTGTGTGTGTGTGTGTGTGTGTGTGTGTGTGTGTGTGTGTGTGTGTGTGTGTGTGTGTGCGTGCGTGTGTTAGTGTTCACCAGTCTCACCACAACAAGCCTGCATGTCTTAATGAAGTTCACCTGGCCTAGTGCTTGGCATAAAAATACCCTAAACATCACCATCGAGACATATAAAACATCATTGCTTTGTATAATACATACATCATGTTGGTATTGTTTGGATCTTTATGCAGGAACAGAAATATAAAGCATCACCTTTCCAAGTGCAATAACAAAAGGCGCCACTAGAGGGTAATGTTGGCCCAGGTAAGCGTCAGGACAGGACATTGTTTCAATAATCAGACACAAGCGCCACCAAAGATACTTTTGCAACAGAACTTCTGCAAAACAAAAAGGACAGACGGTTATGATGTGGGAATTGTTGTTTGAAGATTGTATTCATCATCTGTTAAGGAATACGTATTTTCATGTTCCTTGTGCCTGGGAGGCGAAATTGTATAATAATAAAAAAAACCCAAGAGGAAATCTGAACAAATTCACATTTGCAAAAAAAACGCAATCACACGCACAAAACAAGACAAATTAATAAAAATGTGGATTAGCTGCACTACAAGAGATACTGAATACTGTAGACATGGAAGCTAAAATACAGAGGCTACCGAGATCAATTCATAAATAATTGAAATTAAATAAAACATTTAAATGAATGAAGAAACATGAAGCATCATGACTGGAATGTCGATGATGACGTTGTGGCCTCGCCTTCAGGCACAGTGTGAACCAATCATATTTATAATCATCATGAGACAGTAAAATGACGACCAGACCAACGATGGGATCTCAGTTTTGAGCTTGATTTATTTGTAGCTTTATTTAAACCAAAAGAGCATATGAAAACTGTTAAGGCAGACAAGCAGTAAGCGCTTTGGCTGAGAAATGAAACGTCAGAATACATACAAGGCCTGATCCTTTCATAAAGACACTAGAACATGAGAGACACACATGAGAAAACAGCAGGGGGTGTGAGAGAAAATAAGACACAATTCTTCTTAATTAAGGAGTGTTTGACTGTGTCTGCAGGATGCCTGCATGCAAGTGCTTAGAATACTTTGCATACATGTGCGTTTGGGCATCAGAGCGTGTGTGTGATGTGTGTGTGCGTGTGTGTGTGTGTGTGTGATGTGTGATGTGTGTGTGTGTGTGGGCATCATATAAGCATTTGCATGAATTTATCTTAGTGCTTGGGTTTTGTAATTATTAACCCTTGAATTGAGAGGATTTAAATAAGAGTATATAATAATAATAATAATAATAATAATAATAATAATAATAATAATAATAATAATAATAATAATCTCAAGCAGCATTCTGTAGTACAAACCATACCCGCCCATGGAAATACACTTAATGAACATACATTAATCTACTTAACCTAAACCTTACTTTTAAGTTTTTGTGCAATCCTATAAATTGTTTGTTTGAGAGCAACGTGCCTGTGAATAAAGCAGTTGTAATGGTGGTTGTGTATTCATGTAGTCCTTCCTAACAGAATGTGAGGGGAAACCCTGAAACCATCTCCTGGTTTCCATATCAGGTCGAGCAGCAGAGAATGAAATGTTAATAGGAAAATCTATTGACATGTGATGACTT
>PIJE02000085.1:485721-499596 GCA_002895965.2 Coryphaenoides rupestris | reverse complement strand
CCCCCCCTCCTCCCCCCTCCACTGCCGGGCCCGGGGACCCGTGTCCCCCCTACCGGGGGCCCCGCCTGGCTGCCTTTATGTATCGCCACCGACTGACAATCCCATGTTATATTTAATGTTAACCGCGTCTATCCCAACAAATAGGAATTAACAATACTGGGTGTGTGGTCTGCTGTCTGTCTTTGTAGTGTGCTGTGAAGTGCTGTAGTGTGTGGCGTGTGGTGTGTGTGTGTGTAGTTAGGAAACAGGAAGGTGCAGGGAGGGGCTGAGAGGAGACGAGAGAACCGGAGGTAAGGGATCCAAGGGGGAGGCGGAGAGTGAGAGGAGGAGCGACAGAGGTAAGAGGAGGGTGAGGCGTAGAGGGGACGATGGAGAGAGAGAGGAAGGTAGAGAGCGAGGAGGAGGACTGAGGAGGAGACACTCTCGAACGGAAAGCTAGCGAGGGTCAGGGGTAGGAAGCATGAAAGGTTTTCGTACCAGTGAGGATGGCTGGGTGCAGTGGGGTGGTAGGTGTGGGGGCGGCGCTCTCTCGCCCTGTCCTCAACTAGCAGGGACTGGGTCGTTGGAGGGACCACACAACCAATCACCTTAGACTATCGACAACACCAGCACAGAAAAGCAAGTGGAACAAGTTGCACACTGACAGCGACACCACAAGTACACACAGCAGATCATCGTAACAATTTGAGGAAGACACATCTCCTCTTCGCACCGCGAAGCACACAACTAAGCACAAACCCACAGTTCTCGAGTGTGGCTGCGAGAAGGTGAGAGGTGGTGGTGGTGGTGCTGGCGGTGCTTTGGCTGGTGGGGGACCTTGCGTGGTGCTGGTGGTGTGCTGTGGGGTGGTGAGCATGGTGGCCGGTGCTGGGCTGTGTTCTAGTATGAGACAATTGAAGCCTTATGTACACACACAGAAGAAGTGCTCTAGCATTTAAGTCTGGTTATTGCGCACAATGCCACGTGCTACAGTCAGGGGGTAGTACACGCATGCACGCGGCTGGTTACGTGCACAGCGTCAGATCCACGACGCAACACTTGCAAGCGCGTCTTGTGAGTACACGTATCGGTTAACTGGGGAGTATGTATCTCCATGCATCTCAAGTTTGCGTAACAATCTATATCATTGTCTGTACGTAATCCTTAAAGTACCAGGTGCGGGTTGCCGAGGAACCCTAGTTGAAGGCCTGGTCTTCTACAGACTCGTACAGCGTGCATGCATACATGTATGAAGCACAGTTTTTCCTAATATGAGTGACGTATAGCTGTGCATCCATCCCACATTTAACAACACTCAAGCTATTATGCGAGCTCTGTGACTGCACGCACCTGGCGCTCTCCTGAGGATTGTGTCGCATTGTCGTGGTGTGTGGGCCGGAATATGCGTGTGTGTTGTGTGTGTGTGTGTGTGTGTGTGTTGTGTAGTTTGTGATGTTGTTTGCCGTTGGCGTCTCCCACTCTGCCATTCACTAGTGGGTCGGGTCTAAGAAGACTCCTTGGCGATAAAATGATTCTCCTGTGAGGGGCCGACGTTGCCAGTAATTCATCCATCGGGCTATGAGGAAGAAGTGAAAGACCGAGATGTGGTTTGCGTTGTGTGTGTGTGTGTGTGTCATGTGTGTGTGTTGTGGGCCGGAGTTGCGTGCTGAAGTGGCTAGTCCGTGCGCGTGTGTGTGGTCTGCTGTGGGGGGACGGGCGGAGAGGCGCCCCAGTGGAATAGAGGTAGGCAGAGGGAAGTCGTATTGTCTGATGCATCAAGAAGGAGCAAAGTGAAAGGCCAGAGATGAAGAGAGAGGAAGAGACCGAAGGGTTCTGTGTGATGTAGGCCAGTAAAACTGGCCTCCGATTGGTGGGAGATGGAGAAGGATGCGGCGGCAGCGCTGACCGGGAGCAAATATGGTCTCACAACGTCATCTACTCCAAAGTGAGAGAAGACTGAATTTAATCACAGGCGAGAATATATATGTGCACAGAGATCTTGAGATGATATATTGAAGATTGAGTATTATAGTATACTCTATATTTTCTGGAGAGATCTCCACAAGGGCTCACGAGAGTGCCATGTGTGCTACACTGTGTTCGTGTGTATGTGTGTGTGTGTGTGTGTGCGGATAGCATCTGTGTGTGTGTGTGTGATACTATGTCATCTGTAAATTATATTGTTGAATTTGTTCTGAAGCCGTAGCATTAAATAGCGTTCAACACATGCACATACAGCCTTGCGTGACATTGGCGTACTTGGCGAAAGTATCAACTATGATCACTCCATAAGAGTGTTCATTTTCACCAACCAAACTCACATAATTTTCAGCCGTTCCTCTCGACTATATTCCTTGTACTATACCACCTCTATTTTAGATGTCTGTTACAACTCTTATCTCTTGGCTGTGTCCATCTCTCACCGACTCACATCCACTCATGACTTACACAATTCCCATCCATACATTCCTCATGAACTGTGACTGTCTCTTTCTTCTTTCCTCCTCCTCCTCCTACTCCTCCTCCTCCCTTCTGCTCCACCCCCTATGGGTCCATCAATGGTAGTCGTGTCTACATGCCGCCGTGCCACGCGGGCGGTGTCCTGGTGGTCCTGAGGCGTGACCGGTGCGGGCTGTTGTGGGTGTGGTTGGGCTGGTGTGTGCGCGCTGGGTGGGTCTGGCTCTGGTGGTCTGGTCTGTGCTCTCCCCAGGCTGGTGGGTAACTACCCCCCTGACACTTGTCCTACTGGAGACCACCGCACGAGGAGACTGATGCACCTGCCTCACGCAAGAGGGGACAGGCCACCGGCCACACTCCGGCCACCCCTGGCTGTGTGTTGCCAAGGAGGAACTCGAGCTGAAGATAATGCGTTTACGGTATCGCGCCAACAGTATGCTGCTACAATCTGCGCAAAATTGCACACACACACACAGCACACACACACACATCAACACACCACCACTACGGACCATGTGGCCACAGCACGCGAACACCAACCACAAATGAAGCCATCGTGGAGAGGCTGCACAGGAGGCGCACGGCGAGGAGGTTGGAACACTCGTCAGCGAATGAAGCAGCCTTGATATTGCTAGGGGGGGTGGCGGCCGACCGCAAACGTAAGAACCTACAGGCACGTTTTCCCGGGTTCCGATCTGAAAGTTTCTTCAGGGTCAAGTCTTTTGGTTGGTTTGTTTCGGCGAGAGAGAGGAGGGAGCCCGTGACACCTGATTGGGCGTGTAGCTCGGGGAGAGAGGAGAGCGGGCGGGTAGTATGGCTGGGGACGCGAATGGAGCTGGAGGAACACCACGGGGCGGTTGTCGGGAGATGGGAGGGTGAGCGGTGCTTCTCTGGGGGAAATAGCACTTGAGGGGGGGAGGACGCACTACACACACACAAGGCGCACACATGACACCACACACACTGCCCGACATTCGCCTGAGTGTCGGAAATCCACCAATCTATCTTATTCTTCCTGATTGGGTTAAGAACCCCTGGTGCAACGCGACATCCGTATCCTCAGCTGATCAATGGAAGGATGGGGCAGCCTCCAAAGCCACATACCACACATAAGCAGAGCTCTGAATTCAGTGAAGCTCTAGTCCTGGTTGAAAGTAAAACATGGACTTCTGAACACCGGCCTGGCAAGCGTGTGGGGCCTGGCCGCTCGGGCCTAGGCGAAGAGTCCCGCCTCTGACTCTGGATAGTTCAAACCTTACACTCACACTTGAGCACTGAAGAACCGCAGCTCACGTGGACGAGAGCAAAGCTTGTAGGACGAAAAATGTGGCCACCCGAATTCCAACAGAAGAAGGTAACTTTTAAACTGTTTTTTTCCCCGGTTCCGGCACAGATCACTTGAAACATCTCGTGAGGAAACTGTCAAGTACGGTCACAAATTACACATGCGGTGCCACGGGCAACTTGGTTACATTGCTATAAAAAGAGGACTTAGAAGGCTCAACAAGGTATGTATGTATAAGTGTTGACTTTAAACAGAGTCCATAAATCATATCCCTGGGGTGTTGTGTTCATGTGGTGTTGTAGTGTTGGGGTGGTAGTGAGGTGTGTGGTGGTGTGCGTTGATGTGTTGTCGGTAGTGGTGTGTGTGCTGAGTGTGTGTGTGTGTGGTGTGTGTGTTGTGGTGCTGTAGTATCAGTAACATGTAGTCCCCGCAATCGTGTTTCTATTGTCCTAACTTACTGAACCCTACGCATTCGAGTTGCTGAACAAGAGAAGAGGACAGAAGTGACACTAGTGTGAGATGCTTTTTGACAGTGACTGTAATGGCTAATCATTGTGTCTCTGGACTGCTGTGGAAGCAGATAACAGTGAGAGTAGAGCGGTAAAAGGGTATATAGTGCTGACTCGACTTCTGGGCATGGTATACCGGCCAGGGGACTGCTATTCAAAAGTTTAAACCCTCAAGCAACGGCACATGGGTCAAACAATTTCATGGGGGGGTTCATGATCAATAATGATTAAGAGAGGTTTGAAAGGCCCGCGACCAGTCCTTCTTACCTGTGGACTACAAGAACTCGTCGGCGGGATGTGAAACAGCCTTTCTCTTTCACCCCTTAACAAGGTGCCAAAATCAGAACAAAAGGGTTAGCATTCAGGATTTTGCTTCTTAACACTGCTTCCGAGAAACAACAAAGCGAGCCAGAGTGATCGGTCCCACAATGCCCGTTCCTACCCCACCTGGGTTGGGCTGAAAGGTTATTGTTCTCGGAAATGGACTTGGTCAACATTCATATTTTGGAATGTTATTAGCCACACCGCAGATCGCCTTCTTACCTGTTAACACAGGCCCTTTATTGTATGGGTTTTTCTCTTATCATGTCATTTCCATTTTTTTGTGATCCTTAAGCCTTAACATTTGTCTCTCCAATGGCGTATGGATTGTGATTACCTGGAAAAAATGTAAACCTGCCATCCTCTTCGTGTGTGTGTGGTGTGTGAGGTTGTGGTGTGTGTGTGTGTGTGTGTGTGTGTGTGTGTGTGTGTGTGTGTGTGCGTGTGTGGCGTATGTGTAAATGTCCTTATCAAACACATAATGGCCAATCGATTGGAGTCAAGAGTTCCTGGAAGATCAATCACATGTCAAATTAGATTTTCCTATTAACTTCATTCTCTATGCTTGCTCGACCTGATATGAAAACAGGAGATGGTGTTCAAGGGTTCCCCTCAACATTCTGTTAGGCCGAAAACGAGCCCTGACTATGAATACACAAACACCCATTACAACTGCTTTTATCACAGGCATCGTTGCGTCCGGGTCGAAGGCGGCTACCGAAAAACAACAAATGTTGTAAATAGATTTGATACCAAGCCAACACAACTTTAAAAAGGTAAGGGGATTGTACTGAGGGGTGTAAGCTTTGAGGTAGATTTAATGTAATGTTGACTCATGTTGTATTTCCATGGGGTGGGTATGGTTTGTACTACAGAATGCTGGCTTGAGATTATTAGAATTAGTTATATAAGACTTCAATTGAGATATTATATTATTATTAATTGGGCATTAGTCCTCTATTAATTATATACTTCTATTCTTAAATACTCTCAATAAGGGTAATAATTACAAAACCCAACACCTAACATAATTCATGCAAATGCTTTATATGATGCCCACACACACACACACACCACCTGTCCCGCTACCGGATGGCCAATGAACTGGCGACCACTAAAGCCAGACACAACGGCTCTGGCGGGCGGATGCCCAGCCGGAAACGCACGATCCGTGACGTTACAATGAGGGTATATCCTACACACGTTTGTGCATGGCAGCCATCCTGGCAGACGCACGCCTCCAGGGGAGCAGGACCAAGCACACCAGGTCAAGAAACAAGACCTCCCTATGTAATTTGTAAAAGGAGCAGATTTCCGTGGGAATGGTCTGGTCCGTTACTTTCTCGCTCACCGCGAGCCTGCTGGCGAACACGTTGTATATTAGACGCGGAACCTGTTCGGAACGGACCCTCCAAAGAGAGAGTGGGTGCTAGCATGCTGGGGTGCCATCTGCTTCTGTCATTCATTTTTTGCTTGTCACGTTGGGGAGTAGTAGCAGCCTAAATGCTTACACCTGTTTATTCAAAATATTTTTTTTTGCCCGGTGAAGGTGGTAATAGAATTACTTAGAATGAATCAGAGAAGACGTTCCGATATGAAACACGTTTAATATATCATAATTTGGGGAGGTTTATAATAGGGTGCACGTGCCGATACCGAGTTAGTCTTTTTTTTCCAGGTTTGCTGGTACGATAAACTTGCGGTTGGGTTACTCCTCTTTCATTCATGTGTCACTTCGTATCGGTACCTCAGTTAAAAAAAAAACTACTAAATTCTATTGTGGTCTTTATGAAAGATCCAGTGCCTTGTATATATGCGACGGTTTCATTTCTCAGCCCAACACGCTTAATGGCGTCTGCCTTTACCGATACAAGGGGGGGGGGAGGGGCTCTTGTCCCACGTGGCCGACTCCCAACCCCTTCCCAACCCCCCACACATACACATTTTCACTGGTTCAATCACGTGTGTGTATCTGTGTGTGTGTGTGTGTGTGTGTGTGTGTGTGTGTGTGCGTGCATGCATGAACTAGACAACTGCAGAGAGCATGTGCATAGGCATGCTAAACAGTAAAACCAATATACATATAGACACGCACACACACGCACACACACACACACACACATGCACACACACACACACACACACACACACATGAACACAGTGTAATGTTGAGGGGAGTAAAAAAAGATGGCAAGGTACCCCCACACACACACACACACACACACACACTCACACACACACACATCCGTAGGGGGCAGAGGGTGACGCGAGCGGGGTCCCTCGGGTGCTGCTTCTCCTCGGTGCTCGTCCCCGTGGCTCTCCCCCTCAACCAGATGCACGCTGAATACTCAATGTGGAGCCATTACCAAGACCTAATGTCTCTAAAGACACACACTCCCTCACACACACACACACACACACACACAAGCACCAGCACACCTTGACACACACACACACACACACACACACAAGCACCAGCACACCTTGACACACACACACACACACACACACACACACACAACATTCTCACTCGCTTGTTTAATAAATAAATAACGATTCCGCCAAGTCGGCCATTTTGTTCAAATCAGCGGAGACTGGTCATTGGAATAATTTCAGGATCACCAGACCAGTTAAGATGGCTGGTCTTGAATTATAACCCAGTACCAGTAACTGTTACTGGCAACAGTAACTCTCGCCTCGACGCACAAGGGTAATAAGCCCTCATATTTTTATAGTTTAAACATTTTAATTTCATAAACTAAGAATCCAATACTGCAAAGATAGCTTAGTGTTTTTAAATGATTTCCTCCATGTTGAAGGTGCTATTGATGTTGATATAATGTTGACAACATTCAGATGTTTTCCATTCCATTCCAATGGTTGCCAGGTTGGGCCATCCTGCATATTTCATGGTCAAGAGGAGGGAGACTAAGACAGACTCAGGTGCTTACCATCAAACTCAGACATTTCTCCTTTTTTAACTGACGACACACAGACATCACGTCAGCCATCTTGACATTCATTTTGGATCTGTCCATATTTTTTTATTATTCAATCATATATATATTTTTTAGGAAAAGTGACTTTTATTTTGCACTTTCTAAAGGCTCACATTTAAAAATATATGTCATTAGTACATTTAAAAGTAGAATAACGCTTTGCATAACACCCTCTACTCTGGTAATAGTAGATAAATAATCATAATGTAGTAGCAGAGGTGTTTTCATTGTCATCCTGGTGTTAGATACATATTATTGAAGGTTGATGTCACAGTATTAACTAGGGCTGGGCGATATGGAAACATGTATTGTTACAATAAATATGGTGGATTTTACACTACATCGCTAAATATCACGTTATGCTGATAAGAATTCAAAATAGCATTCTAAACAGTCTAACTGAGGGCCATTACATTGATGTATATGGAGATTTAAAGTGTGGTGTTGGACTAAAACTAGTTTTCCTTTCTTACTGACATCGAGGGTCACAGTATGAATATTGAAATATTGCTTTAAGGTAAAAAAGTACCTTTCAGCTTTGTGTTGTTTGTCTTCACCAGGACTCACCGGTGGTGATGCCGTAGTAGGTCTGGTGTGGCCAGACGTGGTGGATGCGGTGGTGTTGCCGCGGCAACAGCAGGTGCCGGTCCTGCAGCAGCGTGACCCAGCGCGCGGCACCGAGTGGGAGTGGCTCCACCAGTGGAGCTGATTGGTCAGCGTCACGAAGGGCGCCGGGGCTAAAACATAGCACTCCCACGGGTAGGATGCTGCCGGGGCGTCTGGGGGAGGGGAGGGGAGGGGAGGGGAGGAGGAGGCGAGGCGAGGAGAGAGGGAAGGAGGAGGAGAGGGAAGGAAGCGACGAGGATGTGTTGAGCGTCAGCCGTCCTGACAGGCGGAGGTGCGGCGCTCCGGTTAATACAAGGACTCATTCATGCTGGTGAGCGGTCATAATAGCACACAAGGACTCATTCATCCACCCGGCAGGGCGCTTTATCACGAACACGGATGTCTTACTATCACCCCCCCCCCCCCCACCCCCCACCCCACCCAGTCGTCTAGCGGTGATGACCTGTTGAACCCAGCGAGACGACTCAGCACATGACAGGTGGAGGAGCCCCTACCCCCCCACCCCACCCCAGATCAACGTGTCTCGACTCACCGTGTGACATGACAGGTGTAGATGTCGCCAACCATTACAAGACCCTTTGTCTATTCTCAGAGAGGGAGAGAGAGAGAGAGAGAGAGAGAGAGAGAGAGAGAGAGAGAGAGAGAGAGAGAGAGAGAGAGAGAGAGAGAGAGAGAGAGAGAGAGAGAGAGAGAGAGAGAGAGGGGTGAGAGAGAGAGAGAGAGAGAGAGAGAGAGAGAGAGAGAGAGGAGAGAGAGAGAGAGAGAGAGAGAGAGAGACAGACAGACAGGAGAAGAGAGAGACAGAGAGAAAAGGAGGGAAAGACCGAGAGAGTGAGAGAGCGAGAGAGATGTGGACTCTTTGCAGATTCAGAACATGACAGGTGTGGATGTCAGGCATCCCCTCAGTTCCCCCCAGGTCCGTGCTCTCTAAATAACACAACTATAGGACTAAATATTAAGTCTTTCTACCGCCCCTGAACTGCCCCATTGTAATATGTTCTCCATCCGTCTCGCACTCTGTCTTTCTGCTATGTCCTGTCAATCATCTCATGCATAACAATGCTGCTGTGGCCTCAGAGATGATGGATGAAGGAAGGGATACTTGAGAGTGTGAGTGTATGTGTGCATTTATTGTACATTTCATTATTCCAAAACAAACGTAGTTCCAATATAATTCTTGTTCTGCGTGCAACCTTTTACTTCACACAGTTTAATTAGAAAGAACTTATATAAAACAAATGCTTGTTGTTTTTTAATGATGAACAGACACCAATATGCCTGCAAGAGAAAATGCACAAACCCCAGAGCGTACCTTCACTTAATCACACACACACACACACACACACACGCACACACGCACACACACACACACCCCAAAGCGCATATCCACAGCATCCTAATAACCCACAAAACAGCAGTGGGCTGTAGAACACACACATACACCGACACACACCCACACCAAACCAAACCACAGATGACCCAAAGACGCCGCACGCCAAACTGCAAAAGCAGAAGCTTCACAGCGTGCACAGGCACTGGCAAACGTGCACGCCCACACCACCTGTGCTGTGCAGAGGCAGACACCTGTCTGTGAGAGCACGGGGGTCTCGAATGAAAGACAGAATCTTCTAAGCATGAAGACACACACACACACACACACACACACACACACACACACACACACACACACACACACACACACACACAATAGGTACAGAATAAAGATAATTTATTTCCCGCCGGCTAAAAGGCAAGAAAGGAGATGGTTTGCATGGTCATTACCATAGTGTGTGTTTCTGTCCCCGTCTCTGTTCACAACGACAGATGTGTGTGTGTGTGTGTGTGTGTGTTGGGCATGTGTGTGCGTGAAGGCGTGCAGCCTCTCGGCATTATCGTTGCGTGGGCGGGGCCCCGGGGCCAATCACGCGTGTCCATCTGCGTCAGGCCCTCGCTAGGCGCGGCGGGGGGGGCCAGAGGCGACTTATCTACAGATATGTTCACAATTACCCAGAGGCCACCTTTGGTCCTTCTGCCGCCTCTCCTCTGCCTGCTAACCCTCCTCCTCCTCCTCTTCCTCCACACACACACACACACACACACACCCCTCTCTCAGCCCCACCCTACTCAGGGGGATGAAAGCGTGGCTGAGAGACAGAGGTCATGCCGAGCGGAGCCGGGCCTACCGCCGCTCTTCTAATCCTACATCGTTTACCACCGGCCCACCTCCACCCACCTCCACCGGCCCACCTCCGCCCACCTCCACCGGCCCACCTCTGCCCACCTCCAACCACCCGCAACCGCCGATAATCACAGGCTGGCCCCTGCCCTTCCCCCGTGCCCATCCGCCCTCGCCACGCTCGGAGCCGGTGGCGAGGGGGACGCGGCAGCGCAAACCGATGTGTCCTCTTCCCTCTGACACACACACACACACCACACACACACACGCACACACATCCCTCGATAGAAGGTTCACTTCTTCAGAACTATCGGTGAGCATGGGAGCTAAATACTGGCACAACACCGTACGTTGCATTGCAATACGCTGTAATATGTTGTACTATATTGTCAATGTTCATGGGTTGTTGTGTTTCATTCAATTCTTTCATTCGTCAAGAGCGAGAGGCTAGTGTGTGTGTGTTGTTGTGACACGGACACAGCTCATGATCACAGCGGTTGAAGCATCCCGGTAGCGTGGTAGAAGCTCAGGTACAAGCAGCGATCCAAGACGCGAGACACGAGACACTGCGCTCACTCTACTGCCTTGCTCATGGGGCAGGAGCACCCCTCGACGTGACACATCGCACACGTGGGACTCTCCATCCCCAAAGCGATGGCGTTCTGACAGCCACCTATATGCTCTCGTTTTGATCCCGCGGAGCGCCAGGCGGAGATCCTTTAGATGCCTAAACTACCGACTGCACCTGAGACGACGGCGTGGATAGTTTACAAAAGAAGGAACAAAAAGCGGGACAAAAAGTTTGAAGAACACACGCACAAAGCACACCGGCGTGTTCCCAGCGAGTCAGTTACACACGCACACGCACACACACACACACACACACACACATACATACACACACACACACACACACAAACACATACAACAAAAAAAAAACGAGCAAAAAAGACGCAGTGGTGTTGTGATGTGGGTTCCCTGTCATCTGGGGGCCCCGCGGTCGGAACCTCAGGTGTCCCTCGGGTCCCGTGGCCACTTTGATATTCAAATTGAAGGCATGCAAGGCATTTCAGTCTCTCAGCCCTTTAAACACATGCACACAATCACCTACGCATAGACACACACAGACACACACAGACACAGACACTGTGTTTCTGCTGATGGTGGCTTCTGCTGGTCTGGCGGAGGCCTCCTATTAGAGGTCTCCTACGGAGGCCGGCCCGCCATGCAAATAGACGGCCAGCGCCGCCGCCATTAGCGAGACCAAAGGCTCAGCGGCACACACACACACACACACACACACACACACACACACACACACACACACACACACACACACACACACACACACACACACACACACACACACACAGCGGCACACCGGCAGAAAGCCACAATAAATAAACAAATAAAAAGGAACAAATAAAGGAATGGACATTAAATCACCGAGACACCCACGTGTGCACACACACATACACAAGGGACACGCACACACAGGGCGTGCAGACACACACACACACACACACACGCACACACAGGGTACATGCACACACACACACACACACACACAAGCGCGCACGGGACACACACACGCGCGCGCGTCTCAAGATAGGACGGCAAAATGTGACTGTTAATAACATGAAGGGAATTACATGGAGACATCATTAAGGGATATTAAAACACAAAGACGCGCGGCTCACGGTTGAGGGGGAGTACATAGCCCCCCACTCTCTGAGGGGGGTGGGGGGGTACATGAGTGAATTTCAATGGGGCCATCCATTATTAAGCATGATCAGTAATTACAGGGACTTGGGATTTCAACGTGTGCGCACACAACAGACATCTTCGTCTGGCTATTCTGCGAATAATGAATGATATTGTAATGTATGCATACGGCTGGATTTCTCCACTTCTCAGTTGCAGGTGTTTGAGGTCACACAAATAATTTACTACACACACACACACACACACACTACAACATTTTAATGATTTCAATAGACACACACGATAACACAAGGTACCGGGTACCACCGCACACACACAGCTCTCCCATCCAATTAATCAACACAAAGTTCACACTAAACCAATCTGCATACGGCACCTGAGCACTAATTTTAATTGGCTGAAACGAGGCTAACCTTTCCTCTAATTGGCTGTGAGGACTGTGGCTGTGGCTCAGTGTGCATTAATGTGCCCTTCATTGTTGGCACTCTGCAAGAGTTGCATGTGTTCGTATGTATGTGGGGAATGGACCTCAAAAGCATTCACTTGAAATAACTTTTTTTTTCTTTTTAAATTTGCTTGGCCTTAAACGCTGATATTTTAAATAGTTAGTGCTAACCTATGTGGTATGTGGTGTGTGTGTGTGTGTGTGTGTGTGTGTGTGGGACAGGTACTCAGGGCAGAGTCCCGTGGGAGTGGTTGACATTTAGCTCCACCATTGGGCGGTGGCTAAGTAGGGTGGGTGGCATCACTGGAGAAACAATGGCAATTCACAGAGAGTATGTGTGTGTGTGCGTGTGCGTGTACGTGCGTGTGCGTGTGTGTGTGTGTGTGCGTGCATGCTTACCTTGCCAATTACAGGGATGTCGACGGACCCCCGGGTGTCTGCCCCCTAGTGCACCAACCCAGATGCAAAGTCGACCATTTCTAGCACTGACGAGAGGGCACAGGGATAACAGTCTTAGATAAAAACCTGGACGTCCTGTGCTTTGTCCTGTGGTCAGTTGTAGGTTAAAACCAGGCCCACGTCGGAGGACCACCCTTCAGATCCTCTTGGAGAAGTTGCCACTTCCCCTTCCCTTTCCCCTTTCCCTCCCTGTCTGTCTCACAGTGCGTATAATGATGAAATTATCATAACATATGCTAATTCCTAGACATTGTTGTTCTGATCCTGGTTCAATCAAGACAACACAATTGAATGGCCCTATTAGATATTTCATCAGCACAGTGTTATACAATACAATATATACATCTATAATAATAATGAGAATGATAATGATGCATTTATCATTTAAGTTTGAAGGTTTCAACCAACGTCGTATCGCTTCATTTTCCTCCATGTTGCCCGGACCCAGATCTCCCTGCTACTCAGTAAATAAGGAAGGGGACAGGTATTGCATCTGCAGATGATGGAGAGATAAGCAGCTTTACGGAAGCCAGCGCCTTACTGTCGACAATTCAAAGTTTAACTACATATGCATAGTTGGGTGAGATCGACCAACCAGGATTCTTGTTTAGCAAGTCATGATTTGAATTTTTGACGAATAGGAGAAATTAATACTGACTAAACTGCCAAAAATCATACACAATACGACGTACTTGATAGACATGCAAGGATCTGCTTTTACTGTGACAAAGACACCAAGGTACGGCCGATAAAAGCAACATGAAAATCAAACAGATACAGAAAGAGTTGTTGGACAGAGGAAGAAGGAGGAGGGTTGTGGTGGGCAGGGGGGAGGGTGGGGAGAAGGAGGAGCAGGAGGGTGGTAGTAGAGGGGAGGAGGAGAGGAGCAGGAG
>PIJE02000085.1:468221-480721 GCA_002895965.2 Coryphaenoides rupestris | reverse complement strand
AGTCAATGATCCGCTTTTTCAGATCCGTGCTGAGCTCCTTTGACTTTCCCATTGTAGTGTTTGTGTCTGAGTCTAATGATCGTATCAAATGAGTCATATTTAAATGGGACTGAAGTCACCAGCTGTAGTCAATCAGAATCACTCACAAGAAGTTAAGAGGCCACAAAGATCATTTGATTGACACAACTTTCTACACCTCATCACCTAAATTGATCATTCATGTTGCTGTATGTATATTTTTGACCCAGCAGATTTGATCACATTTTCAGTAGACTCATAATAAATTCATAAAAGAACCAAACTTCATGAATGTTTTTTGTGACAAAGAAGTATGTGCTCCAATCACTCTATCACAGAAAAATAAGAGTTGAAGAAATTATTGGAACTCTGGACTGTGATGACATACATGTTCTTTACAAGTGTATGGAAACTTTTGACCACAACTGTACATCACAACACAGGGCCATCCTGAACAGTGAAACTCTTGTGAGATAGCAGACGACAGGAGGTAGGAAGAAGGCAAAAAATACAGTATATATGTATGCATTGAAAAATGTATACGTATACATATATATACAGATATATGACAACGGCGCAATATACATAATATAGATAAGACAATATACATAATAAAGATACAAATTTTAATGTTGTGTAAAAAGGAAAACATCAGCTGTTCTAGAAAATGTAAGAATGGGGAATATACAGAATGCATCCGGAAAGTATTCACAGCGCGTCACTTTTTCCACATTTTGTTATGTTACAGCCTTATTCCAAAATGGAATAAATTCATTTTTTTCCTCAAAATTCTACACACAACATACCATAATGACAACATGAAAAAGGTTTTTTTTAAATGTTTGCAAATTTATTAAAAATAAAAAACTAAGAAATCACATGTACATAAGTATTCACAGCCTTTGCCATGAAGCTCAAAATTGAGCTCAGGTGCATCCTGTTTCCACTGATCATCCTTGAGATGTTTCTACAGCTTAATTGGAGTCCACCTGTGGTCAATTCAGTTGATTGGACATGATTTGGAAAGGCACACACCTGTCTATATAAGGTCCCACAGTTGACAGTGCATGTCAAGCATGAAGTGAAAGGAATTGTCTGTAGACCTCCGAGACAGGATTGTATCGACAGATCTGGAGAAGGGTACAGAAAAATGTCTGCTGCTTTGAAGGTCCCAAAGAGCACAGTGGCCTCCATCATCCATAAATGGAAGAAGTTTGGAACCACCAGGACTCTTCCTAGAGCTGGCCGGCCGTCTAAACTGAGCGATAGGGGGAAAAGGGCCTTAGTCAGGGAGGTGACCAAGAACCCGATGGTCACTCTGTCAGAGCTCCAGTGTTCCTCTGTGGAGGGAGGAGAACCTTCCAGAAGGACAACCATCTCTGCAGCAATCAGGCCTTTATGGTAGAGTGGCCAGACGGAAGCCACTCCTCAGTAAAAGGCACATGGCAGCCCACCTGGAGTTTGCCAAAATGCACCTGAAGGACTCTCAGACCATGAGAAACAAAATTCTCTGGTCTGATGAGATAAAGATTGAACTCTTTGGCGTGAATGCCAAGCGTCATGTCTGGAGGAAACCAGGCACCGCTCATCACCAGGCCAATACCATCCCTACAGTGAAGCATGGTGGTGGCAGCATCATGCTGTGGGGATGTTTTTCAGCGCAGGAACTGGGAGACTAGTCAGGATCGAGGGAAAGATGAATGCAGCAATGTACAGAGAGATCCTTGATCAAAACCTGCTCCAGAGCGCTCTGGACCTCAGACTGGGGCGAAGGTTCACCTTTCAGCAGGACAACGACCCTAAGCACACAGCCAAGATAACAAAGGAGTGGCTTCAGGACAACTCTGTGAATGTCCTTGAGTGGCCCAGCCAGAGCCCTGACTTGAATCCGATTGAACATCTCTGGAGAGATCTGAAAATGGCTGTGCACCGACGCTTCCCATCCAACCTGATGGAGCTTGAGAGGATCTGCAAAGAGGAATGGGCAAAACTGCCCAAAGATAGGTGCGCCAAGCTTGTAGCATCATACTCAAGAAGACTTGAGGCTGTAATTGCTGCCAAAGGTGCATCAACAAAGTATTGAGCAAAGGCTGTGAATACTTATGTACATGTGATTTCTTATTTTTTTATTTTTAATAAATTTGCAAACATTTAAAAAAAACCTTTTTCATGTTGTCATTATGGGATGTTGTGTGTAGAATTTTGAGGAAAAAAATTAATTTATTCCATTTTGGAATAAGGCTGTAACATAACAAAATGTGGAAAAAGTGACGCGCTGTGAATACTTTCCGGATGCACTGTAGCCTATGAATCGAGAAGTAATGAATATTGAGTATTATAAATGTACAAGTAAGTAAGTAAGGGCAGATGCACAGTAGCAGAAATATGGGATATTGTCATATGTCATGTAGTATGATGATGCAGGTGTGATGATGTTATACAGAGGATCAGACTGAACCAAATGATCATTTATTTATTGACACGCAGATTTTCTTGAAGCACATTTTGGGAAATCAACATTCATACTAAAAATTATACCCCCATTAAAATAAGCTAATTGGACAAAACAATAATACCAGTTTCAAAACAAAGTCAGTGGCAAAACAAACCATCAGTGGCAATGGCTCCTGCCACATGCCACCTAAAGTGGCTTCCTCTGGGCTCCTCCAACACAGGACACAGGAAGATGGTGATAAGATAAGATAAGATAGAACTTTATTAATCCCAAAGGAAATTATTGTGCCAGGTTGCATAGCAATACAGTACAATAAAACAATAGAGAAATAAACCAGAATAATAAAAATAATAGGCAAGATAAGGTATTCAGACGGCGAAAACAATTGGTCAAAATTGAAGTGTCATACAGCTGTGATAATAATAAATGGTAAAAGGACGTATTGCACATAATGTTGAAAGGTAATGTAGAGTTATTGCACATGACATTAAGACGATTGCACACGATGATGAATAGCACATGATATTGAGGAGTATTGCACATGATTGGTTTATTGCAGAGTTTGTAGGTGATTGTTGACAGAGCAGGTTGGTAAACAGCTAGCACGCTAGTACTTCATGTGTGGTGATGACCTATTTAACCTGTGTGCACTGATTAGTCAATACATTACAGGTGTGCAGCCCCAACCAACCCCAGACTCTTAAGGCTGATCCATTACTCCGCGAGAAGCGATAACTTTGAGTTCTGGTGGAGTATGAAATGTCCAGGGCTGCGAGAACAAAATGACGTCATTTTGTTCTCGCAGCCCTGGGTCAGGAGTTCTCGCAGCTTGTTCTCGACACGTCATCCGGGCCGAACTTTGTTCTCGCGTCGTGTCCGAGAACTATCGTGTGATTGGTCAATTTGAAGTGGGCGTGGTTAATGCGCTTTCCGCCGGCACGGAAGTTTGCTGCTGTGGGCGGGGCCTTTGAGTTCTGCACTTGAGTTCTGGCGGTGTATGAAATGTCCAGGGCTGCGAGAACTTTGTTCTTGTTCTCGCAGCCCTGGGTGCGAAAACAAAGTTCTCACTTCTCACGGAGTATGTAGCAGCCTTTACTCAGGCCAGGTGAGGCTGCTTAAACCAGCCACCAACCACACACACACTCACTCACTTCACATATCCCCAACACCGAACCTACTCCCCCCACAACAATAAACTGGACTCTCTTAACAGGGTTGCCTTACCTAAAATTACAAAAAATCCCCACCCCCACCAGTGCTGGCCAGCCAACCCCCCTCCGCCCTCCGCCCTCCATCCTGGAGACCGGAGGCACGGGCCGCTGCCTCCGTTGGCAGAGGTGTCGCTGGGCAAGGGCGTTGCAGAGTTGTCTGGATAGGCTGGGAGGAGGCTGGGCAGCTGGGCCTGCGGTGGTAGCTGCTTGGAGGGCCCGACGCATGATCCCACCTCCCTCCTGGAGCACGGGGGGGCCTTCGGCTGCTGCGCTAGCTGGTGGAGGCGCGGCTGGTCCTGGGCTGCTCCAGGCCGGTTGCAGGGGCGGCTAGCCACAAGCGCTGCCGGCCCCGTCCTCCGCTGGGCTCCACCTGCAGGCGTCGCTGCCGTCAGGGAGAGGACTCATGCTGGGAGGAAGCTTCTGTGTCCTTCCTGGTGCCAGAGGAGTTCCGTCTGGGGGGCCAGTGTGACACATTTACACATTTACGGTGAGTCTCAGCCTCAGAAATATAAAAATATAAAAATATAGGTAAGATATTCAGTCAGCAAAACAAGTTGGCAATGGTATTGCACATGAGAAATATTGCACATTTAACGTCCGAAAAAACTATGAATAATCAGCCAGCGAGTGTTTAAAGCCAGCGAGTGTTTTGTAACCACTACGTTTTTTTCCATTATGAGCGCCAAACTCGATTGAGCAAACAGAGTGTGCTGTACAGTTAGCTAGAAAATGCGACAACAAGCTAGCGAATAGCAAGATTATCAAGTGCACCGAGATTTGTTTTAAATATGTAATAATATCCCAAATATAGCTACAAAAATGACCATTATTCATACATTGTTCCTTTCCATTCAGACTAGGCCTGAATGCTCCGACCATGAGGGCTAACGGGAGAGAGACTTCCTGTGATGTCTAATGAAATAAAACGTCGTATTCTTTTATTCTGTAACTTTGGCGATATGTCAAATTATTTCTACTGGCCACATGAATCGCCGATTGTCGGGTAAAGAGAGTGAGCTAGCTCGCCAATTCTGTCATTACCATTCATACATGGTCACAAATGGTCAGAAATAACAGGCTTTCTGTCAAGTAAGGTAACACTGACTCATAGCCTTTGCTGTTCACGAAGCGATCATTCCTGTCACACATAGTCACCCCCACAAAGGCTCAATCTTGGCCAGGAAGAACCCTGGTGTGTGTTAGCTGTAAATGTCTGTCCTGATTGATGAAACGGTCGACCATTCTATCATCCTATTACGCTGACCGAGTTGAGGGAGAGGCGGGATACACATTCCATCTGTGTTGTCTCTGGAATTGGTATTATAGATAATTGTGATCGTATCAGACTGAATCAAACTCTTTCAACAAGAACTGCGACACAATGTCACCCTAAAAGAGAAGTCTTCCATTTGAAATGCCTATTTAAGTTGCCCAATTCCCCTGATTTAGTCGTTACGACTACCAGTCAACTACCATAACAAGATTTTATCTGAAACACCTCCTCCAAAAAAGCTCCTTAAATCGGTCAAACTAAAAAGACGTGATCATCCGAGCTTCCGTGTCCACTCGTCCTGAAGGGAATCACGACTTCACAACGATTCATTCACCTCTACACAACCGCAGCAGTACCGTACCGACCACCGCTAAAAGATGTCTGGCACGACACTCACAGAGGTCTGAAGGAAAATCGTAGTCATCCCGTCCTCCGGTCTTATCAAATATCAATCTCACAAGCAGGAGATGGCTCTAACGTCAACCATCCATCACCCGTCGTCTTGTTTGGCAACAAGACGGTTGCCATGACGCTGATGAATGATATTTAATTATCCAAACCACTGATGTGCGGTTTGAGGAAATATTGCTCACATTAGTCGGGTGCTGCCTTTTTCTAAATGTTGTTTATGCCCTTCCAACCATTTTGTCTCCCCTCGCTCTCTCTCTCGCTCTCTCCATCTCACTCGCTCCCCATGGTTTGCTCTCAGTAGACTGCATTCAGATAGGACCTGGGGAGGGAGGGAGGGAGACAGGGGAGGGAAGGGAGGGAGGGAGGGAGGGAGGGAGGAGAGACAGGGGGAAGAGAGAGAGTGTGAGGGAGAGACGGAGAGAGAGGACACAGAGGCTATGGGGATGGGGTAAAAGTGGGTCACATGTTCAGAGAGAGTATGGGAATTGGTGAGAGGGGACGGAGGGGGGGACGGGAGAGAGGGAGAGAAGAAGGAGAGAGAGGGAGAGAAAGAGAGAGAGAGAGAGAGAGAGAGGAGAGAGAGAGAGAGACGGGTAGAGAAAGAGGAAACAAGAGAGGTTTGGGAGTTGAATTCCCTCGTTCAGGAGGAATGGATCAGTCACGGGCCTCAATTCTTTTCATCTGATCTCAGTGGACAATACAACCTGGGACACACTCACACACACACACTGATAGATGCATGTGCATGTACACACACACACACACACTTTCTATACGTGGAAACTTGCATCCAGGCAAAAAGCCATCGCACGCGCACACACACACACACACCCCCACACACACACACACACACACACACACACACACACACAGTCCTGCTGGACAAACTTAATAAACCCATTACCCTGTAGGTTCACCAGCAACAAAGGCATGAATGTGGCACATGAGATTCAGTAATGACATACCCACACAAAAGGCAGACAGCACACACACAAACACACACATAATGACAAGCACACACACATACACACAATAACGGGCACACAAAATGATTAGCACACACACACACACACACACACACACACACACACACACACAAATAAGTACACACAAAAACAGAGCTAAACCACATGAGAGCGACTGTAACTTGGCCCTGTTACAATCTCCACCAAAAACAACAAAAATACTAAACATGGTCAGAACCACCAGTGTGCGTGTGTGTGATGTATGTGCATGAATGCATGAATGTGTGTGTGTGTGTGTGTGTGTGTGTGTGTGTGTGTGTGTGTGTGTGTGTGTGTGACCCCTCCCGCCAAATTAATCACTGACACTCATTATGATGAACACACACACACCTTTGTAAACCTTTGTGTGGTAGACGGCTACACAGATACTTGTATGGAGGTGTGAGCGTGTTGCTTGCAAAGTTAGCAACGTCGCCACGTGTTTGGAGGTTTACACCTGGTGGTTTACACGTGGTGGTTTACACCGTGGTGGTTTACACGTGGTGGTTTACACCTGGTGGTTTACACGTGGAGGTTTACACCTGGTGGTTTACACGTGGAGGTTTACACCTGGTGGTTTACACGTGGAGGTTTACACCTGGTGGTTTACACCTGGTGGTTTACACCTGGAGGTTTACACCTGGAGGTTTACACCTGGTGGTTTACACCTGGTGGTTTACACGTGGAGGTTTACACCTGGTGGTTTACACGTGGTGGTTTACACCTGGAGGTTTACACCTGGAGGTTTACACCTGGTGATAAAAGCATGTCATGTGTACCGCCACAGTGTTCTAGTAGAGGTTGTTTCAATCTATCCAGTATTGGACTATACTGTAAGTGTTTAATACACGTTCTGTTCTATTCTGATCAGTTAACCAGTTGGTACAGCCCACTGGGTGGTGAGACTGATCTAGTCATCATGCATCTAGGTGGACACTCCCACTTGTGATGTCACTCAGTCACAATGACAATTTTAGTCACCTGACAATTTTGAAACAGCTTGTAATGGATAATCACGCTCACACCTGGTGGTATAATAGGGCCCCTTTAACACTAATCAGACATATGCTATTCTTGGCCAGGTCTCCCTGTAAAATATATTTTATCTCAATGGGACAAACCTGGTTGAATAGGCTAAATAAAAAAAGAAGAAATTGGTTCGCCAGAAGAATGGGACACTCAATCCAGCACCCTAACCACTATACTAACCAATGGCAGTTTTCAACATGTATGCATATTCCGTTGACTCAAACACATCAAATTGCAGATCCAAATAATAATGGAGACATGAAGAACACAGCCGAGCAGAGCAGGAATACAGAGCGATGGAGGTCTCCGGGAGACTTGAGAGGGATGACTAGAGAGAGAGGGAAACGCGTCTCCACAGCGATTATTCTCTAGTTGGCCGTGCAGCCGAGCCGACGTGAGTTTTGACGTTTGACAAGACAACGCTCCTCACACGCTGCAGCTGTGGAACCCAATGTTTCCATGTTTTCCCAAACCTTTATGAAGTTGTTTTTTTTTACGTAGTTTCGTAGGTGGAAGTTATTCTGCAGAAATTGTGGTTATCTTAACAAGACTTTTGCATAAGCTGCATTGCAACATGACTTTACAATTACCTCACTGAAAATGTAAGATAATGGTACAAAAGCTAAGACAACATCTTATTTAATATAAACATGTCAAGAAGCTCTGGGTGACTATCGGCTCAACGCATTGCGACAAATACCCAAAACACAAGCAAATGAAGAAAACATCTTCAGCAATTCCACAACACATGCACAGCATTGAGAAATGACAGAAACGTGCTGCAATTACACCAAATGACAACGCAAGTGTTTCCAGAGGACACAGTGATGAACACGTCCTGCGATCGCATTCACTAAACAACGTGGAATGTTTTGTCGATGTTGGTGACGGTTCTGAAAGTAACTGTTAGTCAGCTAATAAAAAGTGTGTCTTGCACAAGGGGCAACACACACTCATGTAGAGGGGGACATTTTCCCATTGGACTTGATTGAAGGCATCCTTCTTTATTATTTTATAATTGTGTTATTGGCATCCACAAAAAACTAATTTGCACTTTGGGGAGTGAATGACGAGCGGTTGCATTCAGAAGGTTTTTAAAAACAAAAGTTTTCATCATCTCATGTACAACAGTTTGTGTCGTTTGAGGACAACGTCACTCTCCAAATGGAGGTTTACACTAAATCTCAATTTGAATCTTGATCATAAAACGCACATACATCCATTTGACAAAGTTTGGAAATGGGCTCACCTAATTGTGTTGACTGCTGTATTGTGCTGGTCAGCAAAATTACATGAATGTTACTGCAATTATGAATGTAAACATTCATCTTTATAATAATGCACCTGGTTAATAGGTTCCTTATACAATGTACAGCATTGGTTCTCTGAGAATCTCTCTGAGAATCACTATAGACAAGACTTGTATACAAGTCTTGTCTATAGTGGATTGAAGACTATGCTAAACTATGGTGTCCTGGTGGGTGTCACTGGGTGTTAAGAGGGGAAACTACTAGAACTCTCTGTGTTTTGCACTCCTATTTTTAAAACAGTAAGCAGCTCGCCTGAAGTGTCCAAGAGGTGCTTAGTAAAGTGCTAAGGAAGGCAGATGGTCAACAGCATAGAGGCAGGCCTGCTGGGTGTAACACAGTAACTTCTAAATCTCTGACCCAGAAAGTCGACAATGTTACAGCCACCTTTCTGGGGGGGAGACCTGAACAGGAAACCAGAATGTGTGAGGGGCGGAGTTACGCAGTGTTGTTACGGTTTCCTGTTTTGCTACGGATGTACAGATAATGATGTTTGTGTTCGCTGTTGGCCAAGGCAGGAAACCGACAACGGGAAGACGATGTATATTGTTTTAGTTATCAGTCCTCTCCTCTAAATCATATCACGTTGGTCTTGGTTCCACTGGTCAGGTGGTTTCCAGTAGAAACACATTCCACGTAACAACCGCCCGATCCGTGACCCGAGCAACATGATTGGTCAATTTTAGATGAACAACTTTAGATGTTAATCTAAAATCTGATTTGTGAGACTACACAATAACTAATGCCACGGCTGTTCATCTGGGGAAGTATACAGATTATGTGTTTGAAACAAAAAATATAATGTGTATATAATGTGTATATAATGTGTATGAACATGTAGATAAGTATAGTCTATCCGAAATTCTATACTATAATTACTAATATTGATTCTACATTGTTAAAATATTTTTTTTTAAGTTCAAAGCAACACCCACCCACACATTGACACTTGTGAGATCAGCTGGTGTGTGTGTGTGTGTGTGTGTGTGTGTGTGTGTGTGTATGTGCACTATTTAAACAAACACAACAGACTAGTGTTGCGGACTGTAAGTCACCTAACTTGCTGGTTGTTCATGAGACATAAAGACCGACAGCACGTTCATCACCACGTCAGTCATCATGAAGCTCCCTGCAGTGTTGCGTCGAGGCCTGCGAGCGCGTCTCGTTCTTCAACAAATGAAGAACACAACAGTCGCCATGTTGTGAACCGTCTCGGCGGGAGAGTACGGCCTCGCCAGCTGCATGGCACCGGTCCACGGCTTCGGATGCTCCTCCAGCCGCGGACCGGTGGGGTGCAGGACCATCACGGTCTCCAGGAGGAGCCTCGTAGCCGCTGCCAGACTCTCTGCTACCTACCGCCCGCCGCTACTCACAAACCCGGCTGTGCTTTAAACCGTTCTCCGTGTCTCCTTCCTCCCCGTACAATATAATACAACATATTACCAGGTTCAAATACACTTGACTGAACGCACTTTATTTTTTACTGCATTTGATGTGTAGCCTTATACGAGTCCAGCACTCAATCATGTATTATATTAAATATTGTAATGTTTGTTCCCATGTGATGTGTGTTGCTTGTATGTATGACTGCACCAGTGTGTATCCAACCATCTCTACACTCGCTTTTATATGTGATAATTAAATATCCCATGTATTGCCTCTTTTATATATTGGTCACTCAACTGTTTGAGTTACTGACCATCCACACAACCCATCTGAAAACTGTGCCTTTATTTAAATAGTAGCTGAGTGCTGCTCTTATTACACATTACACCATATGAACACGGCTACATATGCAGGATGTGACAAAAATAACGGATTGCAATGGATTGCATCAAAATAATAGCAACCTATATATACAATAGGCCTATACATCTATTTTTGTGAGTCTATTTACACTACATTTTATACACTTAAATACAATTACTGATCTGTGCCTACAACGCCTGTGAGAAACAAGCAATTAGGCTGCAGTGTCCAGTAATGTAAAGGCTGCAGTTGACAGAAGGGTTGGAACAGAGCACCAGAACAATACCATTCTCAATTTCCACACTCATGTAAAGCCTGCAGTAATAACTTACAATTGTTATAAAATTATTTCAAATCCCAGGTGTAATTATATTTTTGGCTAACAATATGGAAATAAGGTACCCTTTTAGCAATATATACTGGATATATATATATATATATAAACAAATAGATATAGGCCTAAAGATATATATTTAATGCACACATGCCATCTTGCAGACAGACCAAAACAAACCCAACTGAAATAAAACAGACCAGACATCGTCTTTATTTAAGATTTATTGGTGTTCTCCTTTTTTTTAAATCTACTCGTTTTTGCAATCTGGTTATATCACATTTAAAAGTCAGAAATTGACCAGATACGCTAAAATTCATATTTTGTTTATTGTTTTTTTTTGTTTTTTGCTTTTTTACAATAACCTAGCCCCCCCCCACCATCCCACCCACCCCATAAAGACTTAGAACAAAACAGAACAAATCAAATATAAGTATGTTTTTCTGCACTTTATTTAGTTTGATGTATTTTTCCATAGTAATTACAAAAAGGAAAAAATATATATTTAACAATCATAAAAAGGAGAGGCTTGTGGGAAAGGGGACAAAACCTTGACTGGTAAACAATCACAATACGGCACAAGTACCTACTTACAGAGAGAAATGAAAGATCCAACCATGAAAATAAGGAGGAAAAATAAGCGCATATGACGACAACAAAACAAAACCAAAAAAAAGTCAAATAGAAATTGGCACCTGTCATGTTGAATACGATTTTCCTACAATTTTAAAAACAAAACACAAAACAAGATTTTTTTTCTTTCGTTTTTCTTCCAGGGGGTTTTTATTATAAAAGAGGAGAAGTATGACAGGGGGGCGAGGAAGAGGTGTGATGAGGAAGAGGGAGGTAGAGTGTGGGGGCGGGGGGGACCAGGGGGGGGGGGTATAGGGACAAATATAAAGAATACTGCTTGTACAATACCTTTCTTCCTCACTCCTTTTCTAGTTTCTCCGCATCTATCTCCATTCATGTTCATGTTTCTGTGTGGGTCTTTAATAGCATATCCCATTAATACCCTCCCCCTCCCTCCCCCCCTCCAGTCTCTCCTAATAGCCGTGCCCAGCGGCGCAGTCGTTACGACTTTTACATGGGAGTCGCAAATGACACTTTGATTGGCTGCGATGTGTGGAGATCCCACCCGCCCGCCCGCCCGCCCACCTCACCCCCCCCCACCCCGCCCGCCGTCTCCGGGTGGGGTGGGGGGAAGGCGATGGGGTGTGGAGGTGGGCCCGGGGATCCTGCCGGGCTCGGGGGCTCACTGCGCATGCTGACTCAGCGTGTGGTTCTGGAGAGAGAGGGAAACACGGGGAAGAAAAGGGAGAGAATAGTCAGAACACATGATGGGAGAAATAATGGGCTTTGTGAGCGCATGCTACACTCTCCGCCCGCCGCCACCCCACTGCTGCTGCCGCCGCCGCCACCCCCAGCACCACCCCCCCCTCCCCTCCCCTCCCCCAAACACACACACACACACACACACACACACACACACACACACACACACACACACACACACACACACACACACACACACACACACACACACCCCTCTACCTCTCTACCCCTCCACACCCTTCCCTCCTCCACCTTCCCTGCCGGAAGTGTAAAGCAGAGCGATAACAACACCGGCCATCAAGAGACAGGTAACAAGCACTGCTCTGTCTCTCACACAGGAGAGAGAGAGATAGAGACAGACAGAGAGACAGAGA
>PIJE02000085.1:445721-460721 GCA_002895965.2 Coryphaenoides rupestris | reverse complement strand
GTGTGACAGAGCGGAGGGAGCTGGGGTGTTTTAGGTCCCCGTTCTAATAACACAGCGTCTCCCAGTGAGGTATGGGGGGGCAGCTGACTATGCTCCTTTGGAACACCACTGGGACACCCAGATCTAATCCACACACACACACACACACACACACACACACACACACACACACACACACACACACCACACACACACACACACACACACACACACACACACACACACACCCACACGCGCGCGGGAACAAAGGGCAAGAAGAAGACAGAGCCCCGGAACATCCACACACACACACTCGCGAGGCAGAATCTCTCTCTCGCACACACACACACACACACACACACACACACACACACACACGCGCGGATAGCTGGCTTAAATGGTACACAGTTAGAGCCTGACGGAAATCCCTCATCCAAACAGAAGGAGAGAAACAGACACAAACACAAACACACACTGCCATTGACATTGCATGTGCGTCCGCATGTCTTCACAACTCACTGCATGGGAGACGCACGGCGGCCGCTGGACTCAGACACACGCCACGCTTCATAGAGCGGCACAGACACACAGACACACAGACACACAGACACACACATATTTAATGCAGAAAAATGTATTTGTGACGGTGTGACGCGTGTTCATGATGCGTCATATCTTGGACAACGCACAGATGCCTGATTACATTTGTACATGTTTTCAGTTTCAAGGGGCCCAAACCACCCACACCAACACACCAACACACCCACACACACACACACACACACACACATCATTAGAGACCCTCCAGGGCACAACAGGTGCAGTGGAGTCACTTCCGGCCTAGCCAATCAGAGCAGGGTCTTGCGTCACCGCGGCGGCCCACTAGTTCCGCAGGGCGGGCGCGTGAGCAGGAAACCATGTCGGCGCCCACCTGATTGCCAAGGTATTGACATTCAGCGGGTGATAAGCAGTGTGCCGACGGAGCCCGGGGACGCTGCGGGTCACCGGATGAGTCAGTCAATGAGAGGCCGGTAGCGGCTCGGCTGCCGTACTAAACAGGATCCCTGTGATTTTCCATTGCGCCATTATGCTCCGTGTATGTTCAGTGAGATAAATTTGACGGGAATGACGGGGGTGAACATTTAAAGGATAACTTTGACGATTTCCGTTGTTGCCAATGTTTTCCCCCGACTCCATCGTTTGACTGCGTTGATGAGTTGGGGTAAGATGGCGCCGGATGACGCGTTTGTCTCGCGGACAAAAGTATCGGCGAGATCTGGGAGACGCGGGCAACATGGAGGAAAGGTAACAATTGTTCATTTGCATGAACTACCCACATTGACATGACACAAAAAGCTGCTTGAAAATCAGCTAAGTTCCCCTTTAAAAGTAAGCGAAGAACATAAAAGGAACCAGGAAACCGGGACGTTCTCCCCAACATGGCGGCCACACTTCAGTTACCCTGTGGTGGTGGTGGAGGAGAGGTCTCTGCAGGACTCCACCCAATCCTCCTTCCTCCACCCAGACCCATCCATCCACCACCTCCTTAGCAGCTTTTGTTTATGTCCATGAGAGAAGGAGTTAAGATATGCGTGTGTGTCCGTGCATTTGTGTGCATGTGTTTGCGAGCACAGGCGCGTGCACGTGTGTATGTGTGTGTGTGTGTGTGTGTGTGTGTGTGTGTGTGTGTGTGTGTGTGCAATCCTCAAATATTAAACAGTGCTGTGCTGGAGGGACAGAGGGAAGGAGGGAGAGAGGGAGGAAGCTGGGAGTAAACAAAACGAGCAATTGCCCCCATGCTGATGCAGTCCCCCTCTCCCCTCTCTCTCTCCCCCTCACTCTCTCTCCATCTCGCCTCCCTCCCCCCCTCTCTCTCTCTCTCTCTCTCTCTCTCTCTCCCCCTCTCTATCCCTCTCTCCCCCCTCTCTCCTCCATCCCTGCATCATCCACACGTCCGTCCATCCATCCATCCATGCATCTGCCCATGTTTAAACATTTAGGTTGTGTTTAGAATAAAACCTTATAGTATGACACACGGTGAGGAGTGGAGGAAGGGGGGGGGGGTGTGTAACGTTTCCTCAGCGCCTTAAAGGGGAACTTTTTTTCATCATCATTTCCTTGTGGGCAGTGAATATGCGAATGAACTATGTTTACCTTCACCCAACCCAGATCTCCCCACTTTGTCCACCGGTCAAACGATGACAGTGCTGGGGTAAGATTCTGCAGAAGCGTTGACCTGCAGTGTTTCCCTCCCCCACTGTATCCCTAACGCGATCAGGTTGAAAAGCGGCAAAGTTATGCTTTAAGAAAGACACGATCGAGAAGTATTCCTACAACATCGGATGGAGAGCAAGAGCAGGGGAATGTGGTGAGAATGATGAGGATGATGATGAAATCTGCCAACCGTGTATTGACACGTAATCAAAGTTGTAAACAGGCTTTTGTCTCGTGGTCTTGGCGGATGGACGGATGGTTTGGAGCGCGGCTCGGAGAGGAAGCCACTGTACAGAAAATATAGAATACAGCATGAAACAAAGAATAACACACAAAGAAGAAGTGTGTGTGTGTGTGTGTGTTTACATTTCGGTATGTGATGTGTCTGTGTGTGGATTAAGTTTCCGAAGAAGAAAGCAGAAAGACAGATTCAAGGGAGCAGCAATGATCAGGGCCAAAGCATCTCTTATTCACACACACACACACACACACACACACACACACACACACACACACACACACACACACACACACACACACACACACACACACACACACACACACAGCAACACATCTCTTATTTACCAGCTTACGTCTGCACTATTTATGGGACACAGGGGAGAGTTACTGAGGAGAGAGGGAGAAGAGAGGAGAGGGGCTAAAATATGCATAGGGGCTGGATCTGCGGGGACAGAGAGAGAGAGGGAGAGAGGGAGAGAGGGAGACAGACACAGCAAGAGAGAGAGAAAGAGGGAGAGAGCGAGAGAGAGCTAGTCAGAAAGTGTGCGAGGAGGGGAGCCGAGAGGAAACAACAGAGAAAGACAAAGAGAAAGTCTTGTGCGCTGCTGCATACGTGGGGGAGAGAGATACCTTCAGTTAGAGAGCGAGAGACGGAAACGTGGTCCTCCCCCATCAGATGGGAGAGGGGAGGAGCTAAAGGGGGGAGGGGGGGGGGGGGGTAAATGATGCATTTCTTTGCCAGTGTGTGAGACAGGGGTGTAGGAATGGGGATGGGGGGGGGGGGGGGGGCAAGAGAGGAATGGAGAGTGATGGCAGGAGGCGGTCAGCAGGGAAATAGTTTTGATGCAGTGACGTGTCCATGCTGCAGTGACCCTGGGGCTGCTGTGTGTGTGTGTGTGTGTGTGTGTGTGTGTGTGTGTGTGTGTGTGTGTGTGTGTGTGTGTGTGTGTGTGTGTGTGTGTGTGTGTGTGTGTGTGTGTGTGTGTTGGCTATGGCCCTCTAAGGGCTTGAGTCAGGCAATAGCCTTTTCAGACTTGCACACTAGACTCCTTCATCCATCCCCACCTCATTAACCGACTGTGTAAGCGCGCACACACACACACACACACACACACTTTTTTGTCTTACCGATACACATGCACACATACAAATTATTCACTTTTGCCTTATAGATACGCACAAACACACACACACACAGATACACAATAAGTTAGGAATGTAATAGTATCAGAAGTATTTATTTAAGTAGAGTACTCTGCGGGCCAATAGTCTCCCGTGTGTGTGTGTGTTTACGTGCGTGTGTGTGTGTGTGTGTGTGTGCCTGGGCACAAGGACATTGACCGACAGGCTCCAGAAATGACCCTGCTGTTAAATGGACTGGTCAGCCATATGCCCAGCACCCCTGGCCTTGCATCACGTGTGTTGGTGTGCGTGTGTGCGTGCATCTGTGTGTGTTTGTGTTTGCGTGTGTGGGTGGGTGGGTGTGTGCACATGTACATGTGTCCGTGAGTGTGTGTGTGCATGTGTGCGTGTACATCTGTGTGTGTGTGTGTGTGTGTCTGTGTGTGTGCGCGTGTGGAAAGGTGAGAAGTAGGCACAGCTGTTGTCCAACATGGAGCCCTGTCTTAATGGAGCCATCTCTACGCTGTAGAGAAGCCTGCAGTGGTGGTGGTGGCAGGACTGATGACTCTCTCACACACACACACACACACACACACACACACACACACATACACATACACATACACATACACACACACAGTTGGTAAAGTTAGATGATCAGTAAATTAGATGATCAGTCATCTGCACTCGGGGCCAACCGGCAAAGTTACCAGGATGTGTGCCGGACAAACTCAGGGATCGCAGCATAGCAGGAGTGACCAGATAGACAGACAGACTGATTGACTGACAGACAGACAGACAGACGGATGGACAGATAGACAGAAGGACAGCAAAGTATGACGGCGATGACGCTGGTTACCAACCTGTAGCTCGGTCTGAAAGAAGAACTTCTGCGGACACTGGGAACAGTCGTAGATTTTGTCTTCCTGCCCGTGGACGGCGAATATGTGCTGCTGGAGCTTATTGGCCTGAACAAACACTGAGGAGGAGAGAGGGGGAGAGAGAGAGAGAGAGAGAGAGAGAGAGAGAGAGGGGGAGAGAGAGAGAGAGACAGAGACAGAGACAGTTCAGGTGATGCTTTCCATTTCAACACATCTAGGGCTCTCCCTCAGACATGAAGGGATGATGATGAAGAGAGGGGAATGAGCGAAAGAATGATTGAGAAAGATGAGCGGAAAAAGGGAACGAGATGAAAATGTACAGAGATAACGAGGGGGGAACCATCCCCGGCAGACGTTGTGATATTTATCAATAAATTATCCTCCCTCCTTTATTTCCCAACTTTTCAACTCCTGTGTTGTCTAAACCCCTCACATTCACACGCCCCCCCATCTCCCTTTTGTTCCAGTTAACTTTTGGTGTGCAATTGTGATCACTGTGTATGTGTGTGTGCTGAATTATTCAGCCCCCCCATAGGAGCAGTGCCAGTCTTACTAATTCATAAGCCACTGAGGAATAGAGTTAAAGTTTAAAAGGCAGGGCTGTGTACCTGGGGGGTGGTGGAAGGGTGGGGGGTGTTTGGGGGATGGGGGGGGTGGAGGGGTGGGGGGGGGGTGTTTGGGGGATGGAGGGGTAGGCACACAACACAAGACAAACTTAGAGAACAACAGAGAAAGAGAGTGCAAGGGAAGCAGGACATGAATGAATGTACAGAGGGGGGAGGGAGGGATGCAGATTTAATTCATGCATCCCCCCCCCCCCTCCCCTCCCCCCCTCCTGCTTAGTAAAGAGGAGTTGCTGTTGAACAGAACATTTTCTGCTGGCCTCGGCTCTGGGGAGGTCCACATTGTAGTGGATGGTATACCTTCCTCACGTCACCCACCAGCTAACCGTTAAAGAAAATACCGGTCCTGTGATGGAACCATCACCAACCACCTCCCCTGTCTGTTTCACTCAAACGTCCCTTCAGCGATATCCATTTGTCAGACGGAGTGTTTAGCATAAATGTGATTCACTGGACTGACCGATGCACATTTACTAAAAGAAGATGACTATATTGGTGCTATATTGCGGTTGTTTACATGTGGCACGCACACTAAACCCTCTTGGGCAGAATGGGTACAAGGACCTGATTTTGACAAATGATTAGCCGTTTAGGATTCATTGAGGATAAGATCGCGATGGGTCCCTCAGCTCTGACAGCTTTGGTGAAGCTTTTCTGTATAAAAATAGTCCTGATATAAAATGCCACTAAACACAAAGCAGGAGGAAGAGTTTAACTGCACAGTAATCTTGGGATAAACACACTCTGCGCTCATAAAGATACTGCTCATTTAAAAAGGCTAACTACCTACCGTTCTCCAGGCCAAAGGTGCAATGTGACTTTGAGAATGCCTCCCTGCTCCTTAAAAGGGCCCAATTATTAACATTCTCCCTGCTTTCCACCGTCCCTCGGGGCACGGAAATCATTGGTTTACCACCATCTTGTTTTCCCCTTCCTATTGTTTCCTATTCCCCAAGTATCTTCAGTGTCCTTGTGGCCAGTGTGTGTGTATGTGTGTGTTTGTGTGTGTGTGTGTACGTGTGTATACATGTGTGTGCGCAAGTTTTTGCACATATGAGTGTGTGTGTATGAGTGTGTGTGTGTGTATGAGTGTGTGTGTGAGTGTGTATGTGTGCGCGCGCTTGCGTGTGCACGCCCATGTGTGCTTTTGTACCCATTGTCTGGCCCCAGCGAGAGTGTGAGTGAGCAGCCTACTCACCTGTGAAGCAGACGGGACACTTGAAGGTTCCTCCCATGCCCTCGAAGCTGTGCTCTATCAGGTGACACAGCAGCTTGGCCGGAGAGTCAAACATCTGGTTACACAGCTTGCACTCGTGATTGATGCCTTCCTCTGCGAATCAGGAGACACAGACACACATGGTTAGGCCCCGCCTTCAAACGGGAGCAGGAGCCGCTTCGTAGAGAGACACACGCACGCACGCACGCGCACACTCATATATACACACACACACACACACAGTGGGATTGCCAGTGGGATTGTTGAGAAAGACTGCATAACACTGCATCATACAATACTAACATAGCAAAACAGCAGTATATATATACTGTATATATATCTATACAGATATATATAGAGAGGGACACACAAGCATCCCACCATCCCTAGACCCTGCACACAAAAATGTACTATTCAAACTGTGTGTGTGTGTGTGTGTTGTCTATGTGTGAGCACATATGCTTATGAATGTGAGTATTTTAAGCAAGTGAGACTGACACCATCGCGCTCACTGTGCCTGGCCAGATGAGAGGTGGGAGTTTGTCTCACACACACACACACACACACACACACACACAGACACACACACACACACAGATCTCCCGCCTGTTGTCCTTATCTACATCATGCCACACAGGACCAAGGTCCCGGTGGCCTCCACGTGCACACGGCATGCGGTTCCGCACACACATGCATACGTGACACACAGGGTCTACAGCCCTGTGCCATCAGATGGTGTCCTCTGTGGGCCAATCTGTGACCCCATGTGGAGGCAGATTGTATATGCACGTGCGTGCACACACACACACACACACACACACACACACACACACACACACACACACACACACACACACCACACACCACACACACACACACACACACACACACACACACACACACACACACACCGCAGGGGAAGACGGGGTTAATAATGTCTTCAATCATACATACATGACACCCTTTGCAAGTGACACACACACAGACACACATACACACACTCGCACAAAACAAAGATTCCTATCTCCCTGTGCCTCAAAGAACAACACAAGGGTGTCATAATCCCACATGAATAGCTCTGTGTGTGTGTGTGTGTGTGTGTGTGTGTGTATGCGCGTAAGACACACTCACTCACACACACACACACACACACACACACACACACACACACACACACACACACACACACACACACACACACACACACACACACACACACACACACACACACACACACACAAACCCCAAAAGATGTGATCAAGTTCGTTGGGGCGCCAGTGTGTCCGAGGCATACGGAGACAGATAGAGCTTCATTATCATTTACTGGGAGATTGAATCAGCAGGAGAAATATTAGAGAGGGGCCGAACAAGTGAGACAGAGATGGAGGGAGAGAGAGAGAGAGAGAGTGTCAGTGGTAGTCGCCTTTGTGTCTTTATATTATTTGTTACACTGTGCCATGTCACGTTAAAGTGATACCTCCCTTGTACAGAATTCAAATAAAAGGCGAGCTCGGGACACTAAGCACAGATGAGAGGCAGCGATACAAGGAGGAGGAGGAGGAGGCAGACAGGGCAGGGGAGAAGGCGGCCTCACGGACATCCCATAATAACCACCGCACACAGTGGGGACACGCCAGTCGGGGGCTTTCTCAGTGCCGATGGTTGAGAAGCGCCCATCTTCGGGCGCGCACACACACACACACACACACACACACACACACACACACACACACACACACACACACACACACACACACACACACACACACACACACACACACACACACACACACACACACACAAACTGGATGTGCACATCCTGGACGGACACGCCAAGGCACTGAGAACCGCCCTGGATAACAGCACCAACCACCAGGCAGGGTGCAAATTCTGGGTCCGCACCCACCCCCCCCCCCCCCCTATATATAAACGATACAAATGGGATGTAAAATATCTATTACATATTTTTCAATGTGCATTTCTTGTTCTGTGTCAAAATATTGTGTACGACATGACCCCGAGATGTAACCTATTGCAGTTGCCCCTGGTCAACTAACCCCTCGGAGGCACAAGTTGGCAAGTAAATTAAACGTTTTTTATGAAGGGTCTTTCGAAGCGAGCAAGCGGTACAAGCTGCTGCACCATGAAAACATTAAAGAAAATAGAATAGAACATTAAAAAGAGAACAAAACATTATAAGGACATTAAAACAGAAGATAACACACATTATAAAACAAAAGGCTTACGAAACAAGTGGCATTTACAGCCTCCTAAAACTATCTACTCACTGCGTGTTTAAGAACTAATGGAAGATGGTTCTGGAGAGTTGGAGCTACAACTGAATAAGTTTGGCCCTCCTTCGTTGTTGGATGTCGGGACAAGCTAAAGGCCTTGGTCAGTAGGCCTGAGAGATCTCACTGATCTGACTGTGGCCGGAGGACACCATCATTCAGAGATGTACAGTGGGACGAATTGAATAGAATCTAATATGCACTCAATGCACTCCAATACTGTGGAGAAGCCAACACTGGTGTAATGTCTGACAGTCTAGCAGCTGCATTTCGGACCAACGGGAGCCGAGACTCAGAAGAGTGAGTCGCGACGGGAGAAGACACCATCTTTTCCCCAGATTTTGAAAGATTATATAAATTAGACTTTGAACATTTTTCTTGAATTACTTTACATACAATTCAAAGTTCATGTGTTGGCCAAAAAAGAATCCTAGGTTTGTTTGCGACTCAGGTAACAGCAGGTTACTTCCCTAGTGTACTTCAGCAGGAACGCTCTCAGGGCCTATAATCAGGATGTATCTTTTGCCAGGGTTTGACAACACACACAACCCCAATTAAGGCTGCACAAGACAGAATAGAATAGAATTTTTCCCTCTCGATTAAAATTATTGTCAGTTATGCTTCACGTGGCAAAATGTACCTCCACAATGGTTTCCCCAATGGACTCAGAAATTAATAAAATGATTGGCCTAAATTCTATTATTACACTTCCATATACTGCAGTTTGCACATAGTATGTTGTGCATTTGACCTGTCATTGGGCACCTGGAGCAGCCAAGACGTACCTGAAAGGTACGAGTAAATGCAGAAAATGATGATGCATCCTGAATTGTTTTGTTCTGGGGAACTAGGTCGTCTCCCCCACCTTAATAATAATACTTCCTATGCTCAAGGTTTGTTGTGTTCCCTAGCTGTGTCGCGTCACATTTACGGGACAAAGGTACAAATCGGAGACCCCCCCTGAATGTGACAGTATGATATAATTAGCACCCTGCCTGTCCCCCCACCCCACCCCCCCCCCCAAGTACATAAGCCTGAGGGGTGAAAAGTTGAGCTACGTTAGCTTTAGTTTTCCTGTGTGTGACTCCAGTCTTCCAGCACCGCCATACTCTAAATAAATATCATGTGTGTTAATGAAACCATTCATAGACACAGCTAAACTTTTATCAGACCAGGATTAATGGTCACTTAATGTGGGGGTGGGGGCTGAGCAAGCAAGGCAGAGAGTAGAGGACTCAGATGACGAGAGAGATGAGAGAGAGAGAGTGAGAGAGAGAGATGCAAAGGGCGAATAACACAAAGGGGACAGAGGCATAATTGGTAGCCTTCCCAAAAACAAGGGGCATGACATGACAGCCAGCAACCAGCGTGTGTGTGTGTGTCCCATGAAAGTCTTATATTTCTGAAAAAGATATGTTTTGATCAGTGTGTGGGGACTGGCCTCTCTGCCTGCTCTCCACATGTGAAACCCAGCCCACACGTACATTTGTGTGTGTGTGTGTGTGTGTGTGTGTGTGTGTGTGTGTGTGTGTGTGTGTGTGTGTGTGTGTGTGTGTGTGTGTATGTGTGTGTATGTGATGGAGGAATAGATTAGCATTGTCTTTGTATTTACTCAAAACTCAAAAAAAGTTTCCAAGAAAAAAAACAATTTAAAAGGGAAAATATACTTTACTTTAGAATGTTTACAAATGAGTCTAAGATTGCAACAAACTAGACTATAACTTGCACTTGTGTCGGGTGATATGTGGTGTGATGTATGGTGGTGGTCATGTTCCTGTAAGAACATTTGTCATTAACGTATCAATTAATAAAACAGGTACATTATCATTGAGTCAGACAGAGAGAAATACTGTTTGTGTTTTATATTGATCTAAAAGGGATTAAATAGGTATTTTTAAGTATTTTTCCACAGCCCACCACCTGTGGAGACACCCCCTGTGGTCTCTGGTGTGCATGTGTGGGTGCTGACTGATCAAACACACTCCATGAGACAAAGCCATAACGGCAGGAAGGTTTACAGCTCTGTCATCTCACTATCAGACACAGACACACCACACACACACAACACCACACACACACACACACACACACAGGCGGCCCTGATGTGGCCATGATGTGCAGGGGGCTACCAGGGGACAGGGAGAGAATGGGGAGGGTGGGGTGGTCGGGGGTTATGGTGTGTATGAGTTGTCAAAACAAAAGCAGAACTTTTGTATTCACATTAGAAGCAAGAAATATTCGTTGATGGCTTTGAAGAGCTTTGGGAATTGCCTTTGGAACCAGACATTTTTGGGGATTGTGCATGTGTGTGTGTGTGGTGAGTAACGTAATTCCTTTTTTATACTTTTCATTTAAAAAAGGAATGGTGTTCATGTGCCAATTATATAGAGGCGATTCATTAATGTAAATTCCTCACCCTCGTGAATTGTGAATACGGCAAATTGAGAAAGCCATTGAGGCATCTTAACTACTATTTCAAATCCTACAGAAACATTTCATTTTAACACAATTTTAACAACACTAATGCCTGACAACAAAAAACATACTTCCCTAATTGTTCGTGCTCCCTCCCTCCCTCTTACATCCTAATTGACGCGGGGGGTGATGACAACAACTCCCGCCACCCAGAAACCATGCATGCGCACAAACACACACCCACCCCCTTTCTAGGCCTGGCTGGGAGTGTCCCATGGGTGCACCACCCAACCCCCATCCTCTCTCTCCCCTCCTCTCCCTCCCTCCATTTGGGCTGGGGGGGTCCCTAGGGTGTCAGCCTTCCATTACTGGCCCTCTCCTCCTCCTCTGCGGCATTCAAGACAGTGCATGTTAGGGGTCTGTGTGTGTGTGTGTGTTGTGTGTGTGTGTGTGTGTGTGTGTGTGTGTGTGTGTGTGTGTGTGTGTGTGTGTGTGTGGTGCGTGCGTGCATGTGTGCGTGTGCAATGCGGGCATGTGTCCCTGGGGGTCTGAAGGCCCAGGCCCTGGCCAGGTGGATAGAGAGAACACAAGAGAGGGATGAAGAGAGAAAGAGAGAGAAGGGAGAGAGAGAGGATGACTGTGGACAGAGAGGACAGACAGTCAGAGGAAATGCTGCAGAAGAGTGATCTATACATGGAGAGATACAGGATATATACAATGGAGAGAAAGACAGACAGACAGACAAGCAGACAGACAGGGAGGGAGGGAGGGAGGGAAGGGAGAAAAAAGCAGGAAACAGCAAACGAGAGAGTGGCAGACGCAAGAAGGGAGCAACAGAGGGGAGGAGGAGGGGTAGACGCTCCTCTAGGGGTTCACTCAAGGTGTGTTTCTATGGCAACAGAGGGGGTGAGTGGAGGGTGGGGGCAAGCTTGACCCATTGGTACTGTGGGGGCTGGAGAAACACACACACACACACACACACACACACCCCCCTTGCTGCAGTGCTAGAGGGGTCCCATGAGCTCCTCCACCATCATTAACACCACACACACACACACACACACACACACACACACACACACACAACCGCAAAGACACAAACACACACACCCGCAGACACAAACGCACACACACACACCCGCAAAGACACAAACACACACACACACACACACCCGCAGACACAAACACACACACACACGCACACGCACACACACACACAAACAGTTTACTCATAGAAAGAATTGCACATTTGAACAGCAGCACTGTCCCGTGAGAATCTAACACCCACACACACACATTCTCGTCTTCTCTGCAACCCCCTCAGTACAGATCTGCAGTATTTGCTAATATTTCCATCAGTTTGCCTACTTTAAGCCACTTCTCCTTCTCAACCTCCACGTCCATCTAAGTACACATGGATATTGGACCTTTTAATTACGACGGTGAGAAAGTGCTTAACATGGAAAAACAAACAAACAAACAAGGGTTCGTCGATGCATGGGTCATTCTATTCATTCATATATTCAGACATGTAGGAGACTCTTGCACCCAGAGTAGCGTGCAGTGAATACAGACCGAGGTCACCGAGGGGCCTGTAGGGGGGGCTTGGGGGGGTGGCGAGGTGGGGCAGGAGGTGCTCTGGCGGAGGCTTCAGCCCACAGAACACAGCGGTGTCTGGACGGATGCAAAATAATGCTTTTAAATATCCCCCCATTCCAAAATAGACTTTAGAGACAAGAGTCCTGTAGGAAGTGAGTGAAAAAAATACCGCCCTGCGACACATTCACGCTTCCGTGTGCTTAGGGTTCTGTTAAAAACAATACTGATTCTGTTTGGGGGGTCTTTTTTTTTGTGGGGGTGGGGGGGGTGGCTACAAATATGAAGCGACATGTGTGCCCGCTCTGTGGGGTGCCACCCCTAGCCAAGCCTACAGACCGTGCTGCCCATGGTCAGAGAGTCAGAGCAACACCACGCAGCAGCACAGGACCCCAGCCGCCTGGCGCCCCTGGGATTATAATAGCTAATGATGAGACGATCTTAGATTCCATGGTTCTGCACCTGGTCCGGGGCAGACGTGATACAAGCCTAACCTGTAAAGATCTAGCAAAAAAACCCCGCTTTTAAAAAAGGAATGTGTGTTCAATCCCACGGCAAAAAAAACAAACAAACACAAAATAATGAAATGCATTTGTGAATCCCTGAGTTTGTGATTAGCGGGACAAATTTGACGCCACAGAAGAGACATATGGCAATTACCAGGATGTGTTTGTTGTGCACAGACATACAAATGTAGACTATTTGCATAATGACAGAGTTTGGAAGGAGGCAGTGGTGTGTGTGTGTGTGTGTGTGTGCGTGCGTGCGTGCGTGTGTGTGTAGGAATGGAAGGCACGACGATAGGGGAGGAGGGAGGAAGAGAGGAAGGCTAATATCGTGAGCAGTCTAGTTCAGTGGTTCACAACCTCTGACTTTATGTGAACCACTAAATTGTCATCCAGACCTTTCACGGAACACCTCCATATGCAAACGGTAAACAATAGATAAATACACAAGCAGAGGCTGAGCAAAGAGAACCAGCGACCCTTTTATACACACTTAGTACTGCAAGAAGGCCAGTGGAGAGAAGACGTCTGCAATGCTGCTTGTATATGCTCCGAGTGTGTTGATTGAGCAAATCCAAATTAACATTAAACATCAATGGAAAACATATGATGGAATGCACAAAGCGACACTGTTTTTAAAATGGTTATTTACTGAACAATATTTCTACGATATTTATTTTCAATGATCTATGTTATGTTATTGTTATTGTAAATGTGTCCATTTCGGCAATGAAATCCCATGTACCGCCTGCCGTACCCTCACAAACCACCAGGGGTGTGCGCACCACAGGTTGAAAAAACACCATCTTTGTAGCAAGACAGAAGAGTTGTATTATGTAACATGAAATATGCTCCAAATATACACCTACGAGAGGCAAAAGCCATGTGGTGTACACATTCATAAACAAGTGTACTTTGCAAACGTACAAACGTACACACACACACACACACACACACACACACACACACACACACACACACACACACACACACACACACACACACACACACACACACACACACACACACAAAGTGTTTAGTGGCACTGGGAGAGTGCTCGTCAATGGCAGCGAGCAGGTGAGCAGCGAGGCTCTCAACATATGGAACAAGACGTTCATTCATATTTATGTCCCCTCAGCCCGGAACTGCAGACTGTATTCATGTCCTGGGCTCACATCTCCGCTAGCTAAACAGCCAAGAGCCAGGAACCACTTACACACACACTCTCTTCTCTCATACACACACTCTCACACAACACAACCACACCACACACACACCAACACACACACACACACACACACACACACACCACACACACACACACACCACACACACTTCTCTTTTTAGCTTGTTAGCAAGGAATGAGATGGAGAATAATGAATGAAGGGGTTTATTTGAGTTTAGAATCTTAATTGAAAGCATCAAAGTGGCCAGGTGGGAATTTACCTAATCAGTGTTTTGTGTACACCAGCAAACCGTCAATTCTCACTCACACACACACACCACACAACACACACACACACACACACACACACACACACACACACACACACACACACCACACACACACACCACACACACACACACACACACACACACAACACACACACACCTGAACGGCCTCATCTTCAAGCCACCTTTTTCTCTCTTTATTCCAACCTTCTCTCTCTTTCGCTTTACACCCTCTGCGGCAGTATAGTAAACGCCTCCCTCCATGACGATGTTTTGAATGCATACTTTTTATAAGGGAATCCATGATCATCACCTCTTTTCACCCACTGTTTCTCCATTATTCTCCATCTTTGTCTCTCCTTCTGTGTCTGTGTGTGTGTGTGTGTGTGTCTCTATGTCTCTCTCTCTCTATCCGTCTGTCTCTCTCTCTATCCCTCTGCCTCTCTTCCTCAGGCAGAAAGGTGT